>JAPIVC010000706.1:600000-985460 GCA_030586385.1 Camponotus fellah | reverse complement strand
ATATAAAAACATGACAAAATCCATATACATCTATAAATTAAAATTTTCATTTTCTAAACCAGTATGCATATCCAATTATGATTAAAATATTTATGAAAAATATAGTTATCTGCAGTATATTTATAAAACAAGAAAGTTATATATTATACTGTGATTTATTAAAATAATTTATTAAAGAAAGCAAAAGAAATTAAAACAATAATTAAAATAAATCAAATATTTAACACCTTAACCAATAAATAACAAATTTTTTATAATTATTTGTTCTTCAATAATCTTAATAAAAAGGTTATCGAGAGTCTAAATACATTTCTACTAAATGTATATAAAAACATAATAGTTTACATTTTCACTATTTTAATTATCTTTAATAATTTTTTAATAAAATAAATTAAAATATAAAAAAACAAATACAAAATCTCCAAAAGACCTACTGAGTCAACCACTGTCAAATTTTTGGTTTAGCTCTAAAATATAAAAAAAAAACAAAACCCATAATAATCCATAAAAATCTATAAATTTTAAAAATTCTTCATTTTCAAACCATGTATATATACCAATTATGATTAAAATATTATGAAAAATATAGTATTTATCTGCAGTACTATTTATAAAACAAGAAAGTTATATATTATACTGTGATTTATTAAAATAATTTATTAAAATAAATAAAAGTAAATAATAATTATAAAATAAATCAAATATTTAACCCTTGACACAATTAATTAACAAAATTTTTTATCATTATTTGTTCTTCAATAATCTTAATAAAAAGATTATCGAGAGTCTAAATATATTTCTACTAAATGTGTATAAAAACATATTATTACATAGTTTCACATTTTCACTACATTTAATTATCTTTAATAAATTTATTAATAAAAAATATAATTAAAATGTGAACAAATACAAAATCCCAAAAGACCTCTCGATCAATCACTGGTAGTCATTTAATGGATTATTAAGCTCTAAGATAATTATATATGGCAAAATCTATATACATCTATAAATTAAAAATTCTTCATTTTCTAAATCAGTATATGTATCCAATTATGATTAAAATATTTATGAAAAATATAGTTATCTGCAGTACTATTTATTTATAAACAAGAAAGTTATATATTATACTGATTTATTAAAATAATTTATTAAAGTAAATAAAGTAATAATAATTATAAAATAAATCAAATATTTAACACACCTTGACACAATTAATTAACAAATTTTTTTATTATTATTTGTTCTTCAATAATCTTAATGAAAAGATTATCGAGAATCTAAATACATTTCTGCTAAATGTATATAAAAACATATTATTACATAGTTTCACAATTTCACTTAATTTTAATTATCTTTAATAAATTCATTAATTGTAAGAATATAATTAAAATATAAAACAAATACAAAATCTCCTTTTAAAATAAATAGCAATAAAATGACTAAAATCAAAATCCAAACAATGTATCTCATATATAATATGCATACCTTGCCGTGTGAATTTGATATGAAACAATCTTAAATTTCTTTACTCTCCAAAAATGCTTCGATTAATTTAATATTTATATATTTATAACATTAAGTATAATATTAAATATATAATATTAATATTTAATTTATATATTTATAATATTTATAATTATTTATTATTATTTATATTTATAATATTAAATCGATAGCAATACGCATTCAGTGCGACGATAATAAACCGCGTTGCATTTTTGAGTATTTTTGCACGATATAAATACAATATGTCGTTTAGAATATGCGTTGTACACCAATTTTCCGGCTGTAAATTTCTCATCGAATGTTTCTCATCGAATGTAGTCGGTGTGGCAGTATGTACATTCCAGAGAAACACGATAGCGAAGCAAATCCAAATGCGAAATACCGGATTTCAAGGAGCGCCCCAGGTATCTGAGGGACGCGACAGTTTTGCACACAAGTCTGTTTATCCGAATATCCCGGAGACGAGATAGGAATCGCAAGGATGTAAATCTCGCTCATCTTTTAGAAACAACATGTCTCGACCGAATATTACGTCCTGTTGCATACAGGTTCAAAGTAAACGAATTTATTTGCTATTTTAAATCTGACCGACCGATAAAAAAATAATTATATTCCTGTTTTTTAGAAGGCTTGAGATGCTAAAAGAATCTTCTTAAGCATTCTTTTAAGATGTATAAGATATTTTTTGGCGATAAATGTAAAAACATTAATATTAAATATTTATAATCAACATAATATTAGATATTTATAATCAATTACTAAAACGCTAAATTTTTCTCGCCTTGTGTCCTGGTTTGAACCTACCCGAAAAATTCAATTCAATTCAAATTATTATAATAAATATTATGTCCTTGCATACAGGTTCAAAGTAAACGAATTTATTTGCTATTTTGAATCTGACCGATCGATAAAAAATAATTATATTTCTGTTTTTAGACAGAAGGTTGAGTTGAGAGAGAAGGCTTGAGATGCTAAAAGGATCTTCTTCTTTTTAAGATGTATAAGATATTTTTTGGCAACGATAAATGTAAAAACATTAATATTAAATATTTATAATTAACGTAATATTAGATATTTATAATCAATTACTAAAATTAAATTTTTAAAGCTAAATTTTTCTCGCCTTGTGTCCTGGTTTCAACCTACCCGAAAAATTAAATTCAATTCAAATTAACTTTTTACAAAAACTTGCACAGCACGCGGATTATTTTGACATATGTAAAGAATTCATCCTTTTTTAAATAATATATTGGAATTAACCGATGCTCTCTTATGATATTTTTTTGGGATATTTTAAAGTTGCGTGATCTTTGAGTTTGAATAATTTTAAACTTGCAATTCTAAATTTACAATATATTCAATTTTAGTTTTAGCTATATCTTTAATTTAAAAAATTAATTAACAATTAATATTAAATTAAGCATTAATTCATCAATTACATATATTAATTAACAGTTATAACATTATACATATTAATCAACAATTATATATGTAAGAGAGCACCACTTGATTGCATGTTACTCAAGAATAAACTCTCTATAAAGCACCTATCAAGTATTGTATAAGTATTGTATAAGTTATTGTATAAGTAAAAATTATCAAAATTAAAACAAATGTAATATATTGTAAAAGTATAATAAAAAATTAAATTACATAATAATAAAAAATAAAAAAGAAAATTGTTCGATCTCGAATTTTATATAGATACAGCATAATTTTCCTTTCTTTTACATCCAACAAATTTTGATTATACTTTACAAGACATGCTATTAGATGCTAAGCCACTGATGGAAATTGTCGCTTTTCTTTTAAATCCCATTATATAATTCTGATTAACAATGATGCTCCAGCTACAGCATAAAAATTCAATTATCGTTTCCATTCGGGTGCGCATTAAAGCTAAGAGGAAATTACATTCTATGCACTTTTCATGCCTCTCGGGATTGTCCGCGGATGCGTAAGGAATTCCTGTCACACCGGAACAGCATACTAATGAAGAATTCCTCCGTCCCAATGTCAAGTTATCGGTTTATTCGCTCGCGATGGTAATGCATATAACCGGAGATGTCGTGTTTTATTTTACACAGTGACGCATGGAGCCATTTGCAAATGAAGCTGCTCGGTACAGTGGAGAGAATGCACTTCGATGTATTTTTAATGAAGTAGAGCTCGGGAGTAGCTGTATATACCGCCGACTATGCAGTAAAATTAAAGTTCCCCAAATAGCGAATTGTTTTAATTAATATCGTGCTCCGAAAATAACAGCAGCCGTGATAATAAATATTTATAAAACGTATTTAAATGTATTATAAATGATTACGTTTAATATGCATGAGATTTTCATCAAATGAAACCGCCCATGTAATTGAACGAAAATTTAGATCAGAGAGCACAAAAATGATAAATTAATGCACGTTCGTGATTAGACGTCGAATAATATTCTTTATTATTATGATTTTGAGCGACATATGTGGCTCAAGCTAATGCATTGGGACAATAAGCTTAAAAAATGTGTGGCAATGTTTCTCGAGACAATATTTGTAATATTCATAAAAGCTGGACGTGAAGCCCGTGTCGCGAGTGTAAAAGCAAGTGTCATGCAGAATAGATACAACTATTAATAATTTTAATATTTAACAATCCAAGTAAAAGCTTTTTTATACAACGAATCCGACAGCGAAGGTTCTTCTTTACATTTCCTAGATGAATGAGAATCATATCGTGGATAGGTACCTCTTGAATGTGAAATTCTGCCCGAAATATCTATCTTCCCATATCTATCTCTTTCCCAGAAAAAAACTAAATTAAAATATTTTTACGCTTCTTTTTCCTGAGATATAATATATTTCCTTTTCACAAAGAGATAAATTTACAAATATTGAAATATTACTAAGCGCATGTTGCATGCCATTTATATGCTTATGTCGTGTATTATTTAATAAATTGCAATTAAAAAATCGCAAATTTAAAAAATAAGATGTATCTTATCGGAATATAAAAAAATTTTATATAAAATAGCAATATTAAATTAATTTAGTCAATAAAAAGTTAAAATAATTTCTTAATTAAAGTAGGATAAATTAAATTATAAATTACATTTTTTAATAAATGCAATATTGGCTTAATCGTCGAAATTAATTTAAAATGCAAGGGGACATAAAATATTCAGTCTAAATTTATACAATATTATGTCGAAATCATATGATTGTTGACACAAATCATCTTGTGAGTATGAGATGATCCGTATATTATTCTTCAAAACGTGCTTGTGACAAACATCGAAAAATAATTCATATTATCATTGTAATTAATGATTAATCAATTTTAGAGAAATGCACAATTATATCGCAATGATGAGCCTTTACAATATGTATTTATTATTTCAACTACGAATCAAAGCAACAAAAATTATAAATTATAATTTCTTTCTTCTCGATTCTTTTAGACAATTATTTCTCTTACTATATGTGAGATTAAATATTTTTCAATATTTTAGATTTTTTTATTTAAATATAACATTATTTTTCGCATATTATTTTTAATTTTATATGTGTTAATGTTTGTATGATGATAACCTTTTATGTTATTTTAAGATTACTATGGACTTGTTTTGAAAAATAAATAATCGGATTTACTTAATATATATATTTTCAATTACAAAAACACAATATTTAATTTCGCGAAATATAAATTCTCCTCAACTCATTTCACATTTGATGATTAAAAAAGATTATAAATGAATTAATGCCGATAGTTTTCAATGCGTAATCGAAAAAACATCGATCTTTGAATTGATGACAGATAATATTTTTATTCGATATTTATTATTATTCACAATAATTACGCGCAAAGTACAATAAATTACTTGTTAATAACTAATTCGCAGCGACGATAAAGGTATTCGACGATGTTATTTGATTTTGATACAGGGAATTCTGTTACATTACTCGGCAATTACTTCCTTGTCAAACTTCGAAATTGGAGGAGCATAGAATACCGGAAGATCGAGTCCGATAACGATCCAATTCAGAGAAGCCAAAGAATTCCGAACTATCTTCTTGCGTTTTATGTTCTTATGTTTAACTCTTTATGTTCATATTGTCTTGTATTGTGAAGAAATAATCGTTCCGGTAGCGATAAATTGATCGAAAATGATAATAAAGAACATTAAACACAATCTTAAACTATAACAAGAAACTATAAAAGAGATAAAATTTTAGACTTATTATAAAACGTAGCATAATGTAAATAAAGAAATTATTTATGCATTATTATACTTTAATTAAGTCTTATCTCTCTCTTATCTAGAAAAAAATAAATTTATAATACAGTGAATAATTTTCGTATTTCTTCTTTTTCTTAAACACGACGATTGTTATAAAATTGTTAAAATAAATGGAAAATTAAATAAACGAGAACAGATTGCATAAGGCTATAAATAATGACAACATAGTTGCCATTATTTTTTACCTTATAGCCTTATGCAATCTGTTCTCGTTTATTTAATTTTCAATTTATTTTAACAATTTTATAACAATCATCTCGTGTTTAAGAAAAAGAAGAAATACGAAAATTATCCGCTGTATTATAAATTTATTTTTTTCTAGATAAGAGAGAGATAAGACTTAAAGTATAATAATGCATAAATAATTTCTTTTTTATACACACTTTTCTATGCACTATCAAAATGTTATATCTCGTTACTAAAAAAATATGTCTGAAAAGATGACTATGCTTTTGAGAACATATGAAGAAGATTTTTCTGTGCATTTTTTATTTACTCATCTATCACACATTACAGATTGATTACATATATATCAGACATTAAAATTTTGTAAAATATTAAAAAGAATCGCCATCTTGGTTTCAATTTCATTATAAATTTCATGCCATGGACCATAAACGATATCTAAGATTTGTTGAGCATTGTTTAGATATCGTCGTGTTTTTTTCAAAATATTTCTGTAACAAAATACATAAATAAACATGAAATAAGTACACTATAATGAATAATTGTGCAAAATGTGCGCCAAACATTATATTACATAAAATAATATCAATAATAAAAATATGATATACTTATAAAATTTGGATGTCGTGTTAGATTCCATTTGCAAATAGGTAATGCATATATCCGTTATTTTATTTAATTCATTGCAAAGTTCTATGCTGCAAGAACCATATCTTTCTTCAATCGCCACAATGGTGTGTTCAAGATGATAAATGGCAGGCAATCGTTGATCTAGTACCAAAAAGTAATCGATAAATATATGTTAAAGTAACATTCTCGAGAATGCTTTCTTTTTATTCTCATTTAAAGAAAAAAACAAAATTATTAATACAAACCTATACTAATATATAACTTTGCCAACAAATCCAAGGTTATAATAATGTCCTCATGGTATTTATATAAAATGTTTTTCCTAAGAGACAAGCATTTCTTTAATTCAATAACTGCCTCTTCCAAGTTTCCTTCCCTTATGTAATATTCTGCTTCTTTGAAATAATTCTTAGCATAAACTTGTGCTTGTTTTGCTTTATATATATAAGTCAATTCAAAAACTGTTGCTCCACAATCTGAGCAAAGCATCGGAGGATCGTGATCATCACATAATAATAATGGTCCACTGCATTCAGGGCACTTTATCGCAGTAAATCTTTTCTTTTAAAGAAATCAAGCTCTTATAAATCAATTTTAAATTGTAAAATTTTGCATATATATGTAAAAATGTAAAATTTTGCATATATATGTAAAAATAGTATGTAATTTACCATAAAATTTTCATATTCTGGCATCGTGCATGCTTTACAATTACATGTAAAATAATATTGACTTTCCAAACTTTCTTGCCTTTCTGCTTTTGGCATTCTTCTGAAATCGACTCCTGTCCCGCATATATAATACAATGTAAAAATTTAATATTAATAGAGAATACAATAAAATTTATTATAAATTTTTAATTTTTTAACATACCATAACAATGAAGAATTTCTTCACCCTCTTTAATATCCTGTATAGCTTTAACTATTAAAGTCTGATCTAAAAAGCTAAAGAGTAATATATATTATGTTATTTAAATAATAGAAAGTATCTATATTTTGTATATAGAAGTAATTCTTTTTGTTTCTTGTAATTAAAGTGTCTATATATTACCTATTAATTATATTAGGGTCACAAGAATGATTCATCATACTTGCAGAAGGATAAATCGCCGTAGCTATTCTAATTTGTTCCTCAATAAGAAGTTTATTTTCATGATCATCTGCTGTCACGTTTATCTTCGTGATAGCATGTCCATTACATACAAGCTGCAATATATGTCTAAACAATAAAGAACTTACATACAATCGTTTATCATCTTCTGTTACAAGGTCACATTTAATATTAAAATCATCATTGGAAAACTTTGATGCTAAACACTCTTTTAAATTGATATCTTTAAAAAAATCTGTATATTTTGATAAATAGAATGTAAGCATAATGGCCGTCTGAAAAAAAAAGAGATGAGGTACAATTTAGTTCACGCAATAAAATTGTCTATAAGAGTTTTATGCATTTTATCTTTGTAAAAATCATGTAACTCACAATTCCATACGAAAAAGCGTCTTCTGGAGTAAGTTTATTAAAATTGGTCACTAGCTGTTGTACATCATTAAATTTTTCATTGTTGGCTGTGGTTGCACACACACACAATAATTTTAAAGCCAAATGTGTTATGCCAATCTGTCGCAAAAGGCCCATTTGACTGGCAAGACATAGCCAACGATGATAAGACAAGCATGCATCGTCCCAACACTTCATATTGCAAAACAAAGTGTCCACACAATCTGTACATCTGTAATATTATATATAAGGTACAATATTTACATTTTCTAAAATTGTTATTCCTCAAATTGCAAAAAATAATACAACTCACGGTACAGGAACATCGAGGTAGCTCTTGCAGCAATTGTGACAATGAGTATTGTCTTTGTTGTTGTTTACTAACACAAAGGTGAATGCATCTTCAACGAAAAGAGTTTCACCCTTTTTGATATTTCTATTAGCTACAACATATCTCCCTTTTCCTGGCGCATGCTTCACTTCTATACTCGCCGATGCAGATCGAAAATTAGGATTTTCACCAGATTTTAGGCGTTTAAGTTTAGGTTGTGAAGGAGATTCTGTTACGTTTACGATGTTACACGTACGATTTACATCGTTCATCCCATCAATAGCATTTACAGATTGCAGTTTTATTTCATTCATTTTCTGTAATCGCTCTACAAATTTCATTCATTCTTGATTATATTAGAAATATAAAAGATGTCTATAATAAAGAATTTTCTTTTTAAGTTTAAATATATATAAATATATGTGAATACTTGCCTCTCTGTTCATTTGTCATATCGTATTGATTCGAATTATTCAATTCAGAAATAATTCGAGCAGCTAGTATTTTTTGATTTAGCTTCAAATAACACTCAACTATACGCAGATATAATTTCCCCCGTGATTTCTCCGGATAGCCTAATTTGATTGCCAGTTCGATATCTTTGATACAATCCTTTGCACAAGATTCAAAAGTTACATTTACATTTATTTAAAAGTTATAAGTATAATCTTATAACTTTCAGGTAGTTATCATAAACAAAATAAATTATGAATTAACTAAATAACTAAACTGTAAAAGGCAAAAGTACACTGGTCTTTGAATATAATTCAATTCCTTTACTCACTTGCCATCTTTCCAAATAAAACAAGGCTGCTGATCTATTTGCAATTGCTACTGGCAGATCTATGCTACCTGATGGAGCGTATACCGCACTTTTCGTATATAATTTCAGAGATGTGTTATAATTTTTTAATTGAAATTCTTTGTTCCCTTCCGACTTGTAAAACATTGATGTCTCCAGATTTTTTTTTTCTTTTCTCAACTCTCTTTTATCGTACAGTTTGCTCAGCCATAAAGATATACATTTTCTGCATCGTAATTAAAACTATATTACACACGAGTATATTATTAATAATTATAATAGATAATTAAGAAACTGACAGATAAATAGGAAACCCACAATTTATAATAAATACACTATAAATATACTATATAATTAATTGATATAAATTACTATAATTTATATAAATATATATAATTTATATAAATAATTATAATTATAATATATAAGCTATTATTAATTTATATAAATTATATAATTTATATAAATAATTCTAATTATAATATATACGCTATAGACTCCATTCTCTTGTCAGAAATATAGCGTTTGGAAATGCAGACAATGCAAAATTGCAATCAAACTGCATGTTTTTCTTGGAGCAAACTTATATTTATACTCACGTAATTTGTTGATTGGTCAATAAATGAGACAATAGCTCGCTCTCGCATTTCATATTTTTTATGCCGTTTTGAGGTATCGTTTTTTTAGGTTCCGAAATATATTGCAAATAATTGACAACATTATCCCAACTCATTTCGAGCACGTTTTTTGCAGTCGACATAATAGAAAGGTAAATACGTTTCTCTTGAAAAGTGCACAACGTGGCCTCAACAACGTTACTCGCTGGTGACGACTGGTGACGACTTGACGACGCGATAGTTTATTGACGCAGAACTGGCAGTAACTACAAACACACACGCCACTTCCGTTTCCTCAAACCTCTCGCGCTTCCGACACTTGAAAAACGTACTCGTTCACGCAAGGGCAAAGAGGGAGAAAGAGAGAGAGAGAGGGAGAGAGAGAGAACGAGACTGGAAAGGTGCAAATGTCATACGTAACGTTTTTTGACAAGTAGAACACGTGACTAGTTTAAAGACCTCTCCGGATGATTTGCATAACTACCTAAATAAATCGACCAATCAATTGCACGCGATCGTTGCCTTAGGTCTTTACTGGATTGACCAATCAGAGGCTTCCGTGGCAATACATCGAATATCGGATATGCAATTTTTCTTACAATTCCGTCTGGATATTGCCTTTATTTATTTATATATTTATTTTTATTTTTTCTTACAATTCCGTCTGGGTATTGCCTTTATTTATTTATATTTATATTTTTTGCCTATATTTATTTATTCATTTTGTAAGACGGAAATGCAAAATTATAAATGCAACGTTATTATTTTCAGAAGACTGAGAGGTGTCGTGGCCCGCTTTTAGGTGATCCGTGAGAGCGATACTCCCTCTATGAACATTGAAAACGTGGACAGGAACTACAAAGCCAATGTCCATGAATTCTCAGAGGATAATATATAATGTGCGCAATTTCTGATTTTGTTCCGTGCTATGTGCACGAAAAAAACTAGCCGATAACATCAATGATCAGTGTTTGCTGGTATCTAGATAAAATTATCTAAATAATTATCTAAATAATTATCTAGATAAAGAAATGGATCATCTTTATCTTTAACTAGATTAAGAAATACAAAGTATCTTTATCTTTATCTTAGATGAAAAATATATGTCATCTTATCTAAAAATTGCCTAAGATGACGTTTTCATTATGCAAAAAAGTTTTCCAGGCAAGCTTCTAAAAATCTATCTAAAGTATCTAAAATATTTTTTATATTATTTTATATTTTATATTAAGTATCTAAAATATTTTTTATATTATTATTATTAATATATTATAAATATATTATAAATATAAATTAATAAATAAATATTTATCATATCATTTATATATCTTTTTGCTATTATTTAAATATTTTTCAAGAAAAGAGAAAGAATATGCGTTTATGATTTTAATATCCCATTTATAATCTCACATTTTTTACAAATATTTATAGTCTTCTAAAATAAACAAAAATATCTAGATAATTATCTAGATTATCGCAATAATCATCTCATCTTTCATCTAGATTAAACAAAAGCAAACTCATCTTTCTCTTATCTAAGATAAATTTACGGATTTTTATCTTTATCTTTATCTAGATAATTTTAAAATTATCTACAGCAAACACTGCCAGTGTATAACAAAATACTTATGTAAATTGATAATAAATAAATAAATAAATTATTCAATCGCGAAAGATACTGTAATATTCAAAGATAAATAAATATTTTTCTATATTCATTGTCATATTTATATCTTTTTATTTACAAAACACAAAATGCCTGCTGTGGAATTAAAACATTTTTTAAACCGTATTTTTATAAATCTTAATTAGCAGTAAACTGATCTTTGATATCAATCATTTTTTTAATTATTGATTTTTCTGAAGTTTTTATAATTAAGACTCGAAAAATATAGATGCTGCAAAATATTTTGTCTCTCTCTTCTTTTATATAAAATACAAAGAATTCATATGTTGCATTTTAATATAATTATTTTTATATATTTTTATTATAATTTTTATACCAATATTATATTTTTATGTTTAATATAATACTTTTATGCATAATATTTTTATGCTAAATATATATTACAAAATATATGACAAAATATAATACGAATTTAATATAAAATATAATTCAAAATTTATAATACAAAATAATTTATTACGTGGAATAATTTATTACACGAAAATGTCCAAAATATACGTATAGAATAAAATTTACTAAAAATTTTTACAGTCCACACGAAACTGATCAGCGAAGATTAATTACGCGACATTTAATTATTATTAATAATAGATATGCAATAATAGAATTTAATAAGTTTTATGTAACGTTAATAATCGTAATCAAAAGAGTCATTAATAAAATTATTGATTGTTTCTTCGATTGTAAAAGAAAGTATTTGCATTACTGGCGCGTTTTGTATAGATTATCAAAGGAAATATTTCAAATGAAAAGATAAAATAAACTTCGAAATCAACAATTAAATAAATCGCGATTTAAAATTCGCGAGAAAACGCGACGAATAAATAAATTGACAATAATCGGAATATTCGATTGTGAGATACGCATAATTTTTATAATATGATAATCGAAACCATCAATAGATACGCGTGCGATATAATTATTATCATATTATTATCATTATTATCATATAATATAAATGATGACAGACGAAGATATTTTGGCTAACATTTGTGATCCGTATTGTTTATGAACATAAAATTCATTTATGTTCATAATTATTTATCTCACAATCGAATATTTTGATTATTGTCGATTTATTTATTCATCGCGTTTTCTCGCGAATTTTAAATCGCGATTTATTTAGTAATTTAATTGTTGATTTCGAAGTTTATTTTATCTTTTCATTTGAAATATTTCCTTTGATAATCTATACAAAACGCGCCAGTAATGCAAATACTTTCTTTTGTCTGATTTATTTACGATTATAATGCGCGATTTTATACGAATTTCACGATTGAGAAAAACATCCTATTTCGCGCATGATTAGCTGAATAAGATAAAATGAGCTTTATAAGCTTTAAAATATAATTAAAAATCGCGTGGCCACGTTTACTAGAAAATAACGAAAATGAAAATACAAACAGTTACTCTTTTGTTCCAAAAATATGGAATATTCCAAAAATATATACTTCAAAAACAAATATTTTCATTTAATCAATTACTATTATGTTAATTACTATTATGTAATCATTATACGTATACTTTCGACAATTTTTCGTGTAATTTAACAAGAATTTACAATCGTAAATACAATTTAATATAATTATAGTTATAATTTTATTTTACAATTAAAATATCAATGTTAAATTATAATTAAAATACAATTATAATTATTTTCGCGTCTTATTTTTCGCGATTTATTAATCTTTATAAAATTTTACGCACTATCATCCGCGGTGGCTCTTATCGCTCTTTTCTCGTATATCGGTTGTTTAATACAATTATAATTATTTATAATTTATAATTTACAAATTTATGATGCTATCAATATCAAATAATAATATTCGATTTATTGAAATATTTAATAACATCGATATCGATATAATAATTTCATATTGATAGTATTAACATTTGGATTTAATATTATATATTTGGATTTAATATTTGGATTTAATATTTGGATTTAATATTCGATTTATTGGAATATTTAATAACATATTGATAGTATTAACATTTGGATTTAATATTTGGATTTAATATTTGATTTATTGAAATATTTAATAACATCGATATAATAATTTGATATTAACATTTAATATTTAGTATTTAGTATTAACATTTGCATTTAATATTATATTTGATTTAATATACATGGTGAGCGATATGCATTTTTGCTACGAAAAAAATGCGTTACTTTTATTGTCTGATTCAGCGTTTGCGTTTTGTGATTGCGTGCGATAATAATATCCTATCTTTGATTTTCGTGTGACTCGGCTTTCTTTAAACTCACCAATGTATTTCTTTGCGCTGCTTTTTTTTGTTATTAACAAGCGAAATCAATTTTATAATTTAGTATTTGTTCAGACATTGATAATGATCAAAATTATTATCAAAACGTACGTATGTCAGCTTTTTTGAAACATATGATTATCTTTTTGTAATTCTCCGTTTAAATCAATTCTCCGTTTAAATCAATTTTCCTTTAAACATATTTTCATTAATTTTATTTGTTATGTCAACGTTTTTCAAACTCTTTATTATTTGCAATTCTCTTCTAATTAATTTTTCTGACATTATTATTATATCGTTATTTTTGAATTCTCATTTTGTAAATATTCGTTTATAATTTTGACTTTCTGTTTGCATTACAATTATAATCATTTTTGTCTGTTTGACTCTTTTGTTACTAATGTTCACTTTTTGATTTTTATATATAGTTAATTATATAAACATGACTCTTTATCTATAGAGTATTATTTCGAATTATTTTATGCTACGTCCAACTTTGCGCAGTGGTTCTTTTGCCTTTTTATTGTATTTTATTGATTTCTACAAACCACTATCATTATATTCATTTTTGTAATATACATATATTTTTAAGTTTTAAAATAAAATATAACATGTTAAGATTTCTTAAACATTAATAATTATGCAATTTCTTTAATATTTCTGAAGATAATGATGATTTAAATTGATTTTGATGATTTAAATTTCACTTTTAAAACATTTTTGTTTTTAAAACATGTTATATTTATTTTTATAACGTTTTTAAAAATAAATTCAACTTAATAAAAATAATTTTAATTTACCCCTAGGATTATTGGAATATTAAAAGAAAGAATGAATCTTAATAGCCCTAACAACCCTATTATTAAAGGATTCTAATAATTTTAATAGCTCTAACATTAGCTCCTACTATTACAGAATTATAATGATCTTAAGAACCCTAACAACCCTAATATTAATGGAAGAATTCTAATGGTTTTTCTTAATAACCTTAATAACCCTACTTCCTGAAAATTATTCGAGATTTGAGGAACTTATCTCAATCATTACCTCACCTAATCATTTATATATTTTAGTCACATGCTGCGTGCCCTAACTGCGTGTTTTAACCGAGTACTCTAATAAGCGTACCCTAATAACAGCGTATTCTAACCGTACTTTTCAGGCCAGTTGAATCTACCTTTTGTTGATCTTGGCCACTTTTTTTTCGATCTCTAATCAGAGTTTAATTACCTTTTTTTGCCGGATAATTACCGTCAAAAGAGCGTGAAATATTTACGCTTATTTAGTGACGATCGTTCGATTTCACGATCGTTCGTTAAATATCGAATATAATTTTATTTTAACTAAAATAAAGCCAAATTATTATAAATTTCTATAAATTATATTTTATAATAAAATATAAAATTAATATATGTATTTATCATATTACAAATTATTTAATTAATTAATCATTTGGCTTTATATTAAGTTAAAATAAAGTTTAAAACCAATATCTACAAACAAATTCTACGATGGATGAGCTATGAGCAATTAGAAAATAAGTGCGTATTATAAGAATAAATTCGCATCAAAAATTGATAAAATTGATAATTGTTAATGGGTGTCTTTTATTTAATAAATTACACAAAATCTTTACAAAAAATTCATTTCTTGATCTCTTCTATTTTCAATTAATATTTCAATATATTTTTGCAATAGATGTAAAATTCGAAAGAACTTATTAACATTATTTAATTTAATTTATTAAATTTAATTACTTTATTTAATATATTTAATTTAATCCATCTTAGCTCATCCATTTTAAGGCAACGAATTTATCTACAATCTGTATCTACATCTACATCTGCAATCTCTATGAATCCGTCACCTTAAAATTAAATAAAAGTTTTTTTCACTCACCGGCACTGATGCGCAACAGCGGAGTTGTTGTATCGAAGCTAGTTGTCTGTAACATACAAATATAAAATTCATTTATAATAATGCTAACAAACTGCAATTAATATTTAAAAAATGTTTATCGCACGGAATTTTATATCCGATGTGCAAAATAATAGCAGATAAACACGTATGGAAAAATTTTATAACTTTTTGAAACTTTTTTACATAGAAAATTTTATATGAAATTTCTTTTCTTTTATAAAAATCTTTCCCTTTAATTTATTTCAATAATAAGATCGAATTATTCGTTTATAACAAGTTAACGATTTAACATATAAAGGATTTAACATATAACAATTAATATATAAATAATAGATATTCACCATCAGGTTGTTCCGCCGATGCAAGATGCCTCTCCCAGGCCTCCTCCTCCTCTCATGTTGTTGGCGCGCGATACTTTTATCGACACTCCCGCACTCGCGAGCGATATTTTTATATCGCTATTTTCGATATTTTACGCGCGATACTGAACGACACTCCCGCACAATTTCGATGCGATTAAAAATTTTATATTTGATCGCGCGATGTATATACTTAATATGTATATACCTTTAATGGCACTCCCGAATATGTATATATCTAACGCGACGCGTTGACAAAGCGCTTGCCATCCGCGGCACGTTGATGGCACCGACGAAAGGGTACTTGGCTTTCCATTCAAGCACCTTAAGATTTATCATAAATTGGAAAATTTATGATAAACCTCAAGGAACGTCCATAACTACCTCACTGCTCGAAGGCCAGTGAGGGAATGATCGTAAGTCAGAAACATTACTGTGATATTGTTTACATCGCCAAGGTTAATTATGTAGAGAGAGAATTTGATAATATATGAAACGTCACTACTTTATTGTTCAAGGTTACTGTGCGAATGATCGTAAGTCATAAACATTACCACGATTCTGTTTATATCGTCAAGACCGAATTATACTATGTATTGTTATAATTCGTCATTGAAATATTCTATGGTTGATTAAGAAAATTTAAAGCATTGATCGAAACTTATGATGCTATCAATATCAAATAATAATATTCGATTTATTGAAATATTTAATAACATCGATATCGATATAATAATTTGATATTGATAGTATTAACATTTGGATTTAATATTATATATTTAAATTTAATATTTGGATTTAATATTCGATTTATTGAAATATTTAATAATATATTAATAGTATTAACATTTGGATTTAATATTTGGACTTAATATTTGACTTATTAAAATATTTAATAACATCGATATAATAATTTGATATTAACATTTAGTATTTAGATAGTATTAACATTTAGATTTAATATTATATTTGATTTAATATACATGGTTTAATATACATGGTGAGCGATATGCATTTTTGCTACAATTGCAAAAAAATGCGTTACTTTTATTGCCTGATTCAGCGTTTGCGTTTTGTGATTGCGTGCGATAATAATATCCTATCTTTGATTTTCGTGTGACTCGGCTTTCTTTAAACTCACCAATGTATTTCTTTGCGCTGCTTTTTTTGTTATTAACAAGCAAAATCAATTTTATAATTCAGTATTTGTTCAGACATTGATAATGATCAAAATTATGATCGAAACGTACGTATGTCAGCTTTTTTGAAACATATGATTATCTTTTTGTAATTCTCCGTTTAAATCAATTTTCCTTTGAACATATTTTCATTAATTTTATTTTGTTATGTCAACGTTTTTCAAACTCTTTATTATTTGCAATTCTCTTCTAATTAATTTTTCTGTCATTATTATTATATCGTTATTTTTGAATTCTGATTTTGTAAACATTCGTTTATAATTTTGACTTTCTGTTTGCATTACAATAATAATCATTTTTGTCTGTTTGACTCTTTTGTTACTAATGTTCACTTTTTGATTTTTATATATAGTTAATTATATAAACATGACTCTTTATCTATAGAGTATTATTTCGAATTATTTTATGCTACGTCCAACTTTGCGCAGTGGTTCTTTTGCCTTTTTATTGTATTTTATTGATTGCTTTCTACAAATCACGAGCATTATATTCATTTTTGTAATATACATACATTTTTAAGTTTTAAAATAAAATATAACATGTTAAGATTTCTTAAACATTAATAATTATGCAATTTCTTTAATATTTCTGAAGATAATTCTGATGATTTAAATTTCACTTTTAAAATATTTTTAAAACATGTTATATTTATTTTTATAACGTTTCTAAAAATAAATTCAATTTTATAAAAATAATTTTAATTTACCCCTAGGATTATTGGAATATTAAAAGAAAGAATAAATCTTAATAGCCCTAACAACCCTATTATTAAGGGATTCTAATAATTTTAATAGCTCTAACATTAGCTCCTACTATTACAGAATTCTAATGATCTTAAGAACTCTAACAACCCTAATATTAATGGAAGAATTCTAATGGTTTTTCTTAATAACCTTAACAACCCTACTTCCTGATTAACGAAAATTATTCGAGATTTGAGGAACCTATCTCAATCATCACCTCACCTAATCATTTATATATTTTAGTCACATGTTGCGTGTCCTAACAGCGTACCCTAACAGCGTATTCTAACTGTACTTTTCAGGCCAGTTGAATCTACATTTCGTTGATCTTGGCCACTTTTTTTTCGATCTCTAATCAGAGATCAAAGAAGAAGGTAATTACTCCTTTTTTTGCCGGATAATTACCGGCAAAAGAGCGTGAAATATTTAGGCTTATTTAGTAACGATCGATTTCATGATCGTTCGTTAAATATTGAAAATAATTTTATTTTAACTAAAATAAAGCCAAATTACTACAAATTTCTATAAATTATATTTTATAATAAAATATAAAATTAATGTGTGTATTTATCATATTACAAATTATTTAATTAATTTGGCTTTATATTAAGTTAAAATAAAGTTTAAAATCAATATCTACAAACAAATTCCACGATGGATGAGCTATGAGCAATTAGAAAATAAGTGCGTATTATAAGAATAAATTAGCATCAAAAATTGATAAAATTGATAATTGTTAATGGGTGTCTTTTATTTAATAAATTACATAAAATCTTTACAAAAAAATCTTTTCTTGATTTCTTCTATTTTTAATTAATATTTCAATATATTTTCGTAATAGATGTAAATTTCGAAAGAACATTATTTAATTTAATTTATTAAATTTAATTACTTTATTTAATATATATAATTTAATCTATCCTAGCTCATCCATTTTAAGACAACGGATTTATCTACAATCTACATCTACATCTACAATCTCTATGAATCCGTCATCTTAAAGTTAAATAAAAGTTTTTTTCACTCACCGGCACTGATGCGCAACAGCGGAGTTGTTGTTATCGAAGCTAGTTGTCTGTAACATACAAATATAAAATTCATTTATAATAATGCTAACAAAATGCAATTAATATTTAAAAAAATGTTTATCGCACGGAATTTTATATCCGATGTGTAAAATAATAGCAGATAAACACGTATGGAAAAATTTTATTTGAAACTGTTTTTTACATAGAAAATTTTATATGACATTTTTTTTCTTTTAGAAAAATCTTTCCCTTTAATTTATTTATAATAAATAATAACATCGAATTATTCGTTTATAACAAGTTAACGATTTAACATATAAACGATTTAACATATAACAATTAATATATAAATAATAGATATTCACCATCAGGTTGTTCCGCCGATGCAAGATGCCTCTCCCAGGCCTCCTCCTCCTCTCATGTTGTTGGCGCGCGATACTTTTATCGACACTCCCGCACTCGCGAGCGATATTTTTATATCGCTATTTTTGATATTTTACGCGCGATACTGAACGACACTCCCGCACAATTTCGATGCGATTAAAAATTTTATATTTGATCGCGCGATGTATATACTTAATACGTATATACCTTTAATGGCACTCCCGAATATGTATATATCTAACGCGACGCGTTGACGAAGCGTTTGCCATCCGCGGCACGTTGATGGCATCGACGATGCGAAAGGGTACTTGGCTTCCCATTCAGGCACCTTAAGATTTATCATAAATTGGAAAATTTATGATAAACCTCAAGGAACCGTCCAGGTACTAAGCCCTCCCACCGCGACAAGGTGTACCCCATGGAAGGGTTAAATTATATTATATATAATTTTATATATAAATTTATAAATATATAAATTTTATAACTTATAAAAGTATTGATGACTTACATCTTATTGATCCATCCATTTTTAAGATCTTCTTTTTTTCTTTTGTTTTACTTTGTCCTCGTGGCACTCCAATTCTGGTTGCACTCATTTGAATTCTACGTTGCACTTATCCTCATTCACGAAAAGTTCCTTGTTTTACTTGCAATTGTGGTTGGAGAAAGAATTTAATAATATATGGAACATCTCACATCACTACCTCACTGCTCGAGAGTCATTGACCGAATGATCGTAAGTCAGAAACATTATCACAGTACTGTTTATATCGTCAAGGTTGACTATGTAAGAAAGAATTTGACAATATATAAAAAAACTCTCTCGTCTCTACTCAAGGTTACTGTGCGAATGATAATAAAGCCGTGTCACATGTTAACAATAGCGCGATACTGTTTATCAAGGTCGAACACGGTGTTATTGATAAGTCTTTCGTTACTGAAATATTTCCTGTAAAATATTTGTGCGTGGAATAA
Organism: Camponotus fellah; assembly: GCA_030586385.1. NCBI lineage: Eukaryota > Metazoa > Arthropoda > Insecta > Hymenoptera > Formicidae > Camponotus > Camponotus fellah. The sequence continues at coordinate 965,034 of JAPIVC010000706.1, read as the reverse complement.
TAAATTATAGAAGTATTTTAATTTATTGATTAAGATTAATTGAATATTTATTAAACCATTCATCTTGAAGTCTTTTGTTATGCTAATTATTTGCATCTATAATTCGATTGTTTTACTTTGTGTTCTCTCACAATTATATTATATCCCCCACAATTATATTTAGATTGTCAAGTAGAATAATAAAGTAACACGGATGAAATATATTTGTGACTCTAAATATTAAAATAATAATTATTGTTCTTAAAAATTGCAAAAATCGATGCGATTATTTAATATGTTGAATTCCTATCATTTTATCGATTCTTGATTAAATTATATATTGTTTAATTAAGAAGGGTTGAGAATATTTAAAGCATTGGTCGAAATATATTTAATTCGAATATTGTTAAGGAAACAGCATTATGATAATAAACATCAATATGATCAAAAGATCATAATATATTTAATTCTCTTGTCCCTTTTCATGTATCCCTTGTTTCAATTCGCAATAATGAATGATTACGATTCGGTAAATATTTATCGTTGCGATACAATTTCATGTCGCTTATCAAAAATTAATTAATTTTTAATTATTAATATTTATAGCAAATTATGTTTAATACTAATTGTAATCGTGTTTAATACAAAAATTACAATATACGAAGCGTTTTTCACCACTACTTTATTACTCGAGAGTCATCGTGCGAATGATGACAAAGTCATAACGTATGGTGTGCTACTGTTTATATTTTATATTGCTAAAGCCGAACACCATGTTATCGGCAATTCGTTGAAATATTTTATATATCATAAAATATACACTAACGCGAAATATTAAATAACAGAAATATTTTAATTTATTGATTATTAATTAAACAATTTCTCAGGAGCATTTCGTTAATTATTTGCATCTGTAATTCGATTGTTTTACTTCGTGTTCTCTCATAATGGAAATTACATTTAGATTGTCAAGTAGTATGACAAAGTAACATGGGTGAAATATATTTCACTCTAAGTATTAAAATAATAATTATTGTCCGTAAGAGGTCACAATAATCCAAGTGATTATTTAATATCTTGTATTCCTATCATTTTATCGATTCTCGATTAAATTGTATATTGTTTAATTAATAAGAATTGAGAATATTTAATGCATTGGTCGAAATATAGTTAATTCTAGTATTGTTAAAGAAATATTATAAGCATCAGTGATGGATATCATAACATAATTAATTCTTTTATCCTCTTTTACGTATTCCCTGTTTCAATTTTTAATCGCAGTAATGAATGATTACGATTCGATAAAAATTTATTGTTGCGATACAATTTCATGTCGTTAATTAATTTTTAATTAATTAATTTTTGTTATAATATTTACAGCAGATTATATTCCGACATCGTAATCGTGTTTAGTAAAAAAATTACAGTATACGAAACGTTTCTCAGCACTACTTTATTTCTCCAGAGTCACCGTGCGAATGATGACAAAGCGGTAACGTATAGAGCGCTAATATTTATAATGTATACTGCCAAAGTCGAAAGCCGTGTTATCGATAATTGATTGCCGAAATATTTTATATATTATAAAGTATACATTAACATGGAATATTAAATTATAAATGTATTTTAATTTATTGATTAAAATTGATTATTTATCAAACAATTCATGGAACCTTTCGTTATGCTAATTATTTGTACCTATAATTCGATTGTTTTACTTTGTGTTCTCTCACAGTCTCTCTCCCCCTCGCCTCCGCCAAATTATATTTAGATTGTTAAGTAGAACGATAAAGTAACGGATAAAATATCTGTGATTCTAATTAAAATAATTAATAAAATTATTGGTCTGAAAGATCGTAACGATCGAAGTGATGATTTAATATTTTGAATTCCTATAATTTAATCGATTCTCGATTAAATTGTACATTGTTTAATTAACAAGGATTGAGAAAATTTAAAGCATTGTTTGAAATATATTTAATTTTAATATTGTTAAAGAAATATTGTAATTAACAGTAATAATCGAAAGATCATTACATAATTAATTCTCTTATCCCCTTTTATATATATCCGTTGTTTCAATTTTTAATCGTTGTAATGAAGCATTATGATTCGATAAAGATTTATGATTGCGATACAGTTTCATATTGTTAATTAATTTTTATTGATATTTAAAGCAAATTATGTTTCGATACTAATCGTAATCGTGTTTTATAAGAAAATTACAATATTCGAAGCGTTTCTCACTACTTTATTATTCAAGAGTCACCGTGCGAATGATGACAAAGCGGTAATGTATAGCACGCTACTGTTTATATTTTATATCGTTGCCGAAATATTTTATATATTATAAAATATACATTAACATGGAATATTAAATTGTGGAAGTATTTTAATTTATTAATTAAAATTGATTATTTATTAAACAATTTATCACGGAGCTAATTATTTGAATTTCGATTATTTTATTCGATTATTTTATTACACTTTCTCGAAGTCAAATTCTATAAAATTTAGTTTTGCATTTTAAAATTAACTTAATAGAAGCTAAATAAATAAATAAATAAATAAATAATAGCGTGAAAAGAGAGAACATACTAATATTTTTATATAATAAATTATTATTAATTAAATTATTTATATTTTTATTTATATTATTTATAATATCAGAGAGACATACAGGGTTTTAATGTTTGTATCAATCTTTTTATCATGCGGGAGATTATCGACTGCATAATAAATTGATTAGTACATAAATGTCATTATATTCGTTCGTAATCATTTTTATCAAAAAATTAATAAAAATTAATCACAATATGAAATTATTTGAAAAATAAAAATTTATAAACAATGCTATATCCATATTTAATCTACTATTAAATCTTTCTGGCATTAGACAATAATAATACCAATCCTAATAATGATAGAACATTTTTAACGAAGAAAAGAAAAGATACATTTCTTTCATCTAAATATATATTATTTAAATTAATTCGACTTTAAAGAAGCGTTCATCGTTGAATTATCAAAATCAAACTATCAAAATCATTGCTTTCGGAAATTGCCAGGGGATTAGTTCCTTCAATCTTACAATAAAAATTCCCAATTTTTAACAAAGCACCGAAAGAACTAGATGTCGCGAATGGATCTCATAAGAACCGGTGAGAAATAATTCTCCATGATGAAAATCGTTTCCATTCCTCAACGATACGAGCCACGCAACTTTCATTAACGTTTATTTAATGGAAGTAATAATGATAACTCTTTTATTAAAACGACAATCTCGTCTAAGAATGCGAAAAGAATGTGAGAAAAATACGGTGATTTCGCATAATTTATTAATTTATTTATAAATATTTTCCGATAGAAAATTCGTAAATACACTGAAAAAACAAATTATTAAATTCATAATAATTTACTCACGATTCTATAATATCGAAGATGATTGTTAAATTTTGTAATATTAATATTCAATCGTTGACTTATTACACATCTTCACTCTCTTATTCGAAATTTCTTTATATTTAATTAGCAATATTTAAGAATATTATCTGACGAGAGGGACAACGATAAAACTCTTTTATTAAAATGATAATCTTATATAAGGACACGAAAAGAACGCGGAAAGAACACGGTATTTTCGCAATCATAATTTAATAATTTATTTTCAGAATATTCAGTTCCGTGCAATATGAAATTCATAAATAAATAAAGCTAACGGAAAGGATATCATTCAATTTATAATAAATTGATTCGCGAGTCTATAACGAAGGCGTTTGTCAAATTTTATAATGCTTATACACTGAGCAACAAAATTATCGCAACAAACATTTTTATCAAAATTTCACTCAATTTTAAATAATCATAACTCCGCGAAAAATGATCGTATCAGAAAATTTGTTTTTTATTTCAAATTTTGAAGTCTCTACTTTAAAGAGAATTTTTGAAGTCATATTTTGACTTTCTCCTTTCCTCCCTCCCGCCATCTCCTTAAAAGTGAGGCTGCGTTTTATTTGAAAAGGTTTATATTTTGACGCGCCCATGGGGGCAATGAATTTTTCTCGCACATAAAAAATCGTTATTATAAAAATTACTGTAGAATATAAACTTTTCCGCACAAATTAAAAAGAAATTGAAGTTTGTACGATTTTTTTTGTTTTACAGTCAGAGTTTATGTCCTTTTTACCGCCAGCATTTTGACCCGAATGCACACCACGAGGGGGTGCTGGTCGGATTTTGTGCATCGTGTGTGTGTGTGTTCGCCTCCCCGTTATTTTTACTTTTCCGACTTTCTCACATATCATCTTTATCTTTAGGTAATTTAATTTTACTTTCTTCCTCTTGTGCTATTTTTTTTCCCTGCTTTTATTTTATGATTTTTATGATTTTTATTAATTTATTCTTTTTGATGGCTTGGTATTGTTGTCATTTTGTTTTTTTTTTGCGGCGCTGGTTGCTCTGCCTTTGTTTTTATCCACAGGACATTTTTTTTACGTTTATTCCTGGACATTTGTTTTTTCACCCAAGATTTGGAGCTATTTGGACTGTTATGCTTCTCCCATCATGCTAGAGGCTCCGTTATTTGCGCTATGATTTTTTGCCTATTGATTTTTAATATTTGATTTATATCATACAACCACTTTTGAATTAATATTATTAATTTATTATTAATAAAGCTAACGGAAAGCATATCAAATTAAAATTTATAATAATTTCCTGATTTTGTGTCACGAAGGGGCCCGCTTTAAATTTTTTAATGCATTATATTTAATCATTAATTTAGCACGAATTTTTACATTTTATATAAAATTTTCCGAATTTAAAATTAATGACTCTTTGATATCATGAAAAATACAACCGTTACTCTTTATGAATATTCCAAAAATATATATATCAGAAACAAATACTTTACTTTAATGAATTACTATTATGTAATCATTATACGTACATTTTCGGATAATTTTTCGGGTGTAATTTACATAAGAAAATTTATTAATTATATTATAGTTATAATTGTAATTGTATTTAACAATTAAAATATCAATGTTAAATTATATTTAAAATACAATTATAACTATTTATAATTTACAATTTACAAATTTATGATGCTATCGATATCAATATCAAATAATAATATTCTATTTATTCAAATATTTAATAACATCGATATAATAATTTTAATATAACCCATTTGGGATTTAATATTATAAAAATTTACTTTAATATACATGATGAGCGATATGCATCTTTGCTACGATTGCGAGAAAATGCATTACTTTTATTGTCTGATTCAGCGTTTGCAAGGGTTTTGTGAGTGATAATTAATATCCTATCTTTTTGATTTTCGCGTGGGGACCTGGCTTTTTAACCTCACCAATGTATTTCTTTGCGCTGCTTTTTTTGTTATTAATATAGAGTATTATTTCGAATTATTTTATGTTACGTCCAACCTTGCGCAATGGTTTTTTTTTGCCTTTTCATTGTATTCTATTGATTGCTTTCTGCAATCCACTATCATTATATTCATTTTTGTAATATACATATATTTTTAAGTTTTAAAATAAAATATAACATGTTAAGATTTCTTAAATATTAATAATTATGCAATTTCTTTAATATTTCTAAAGAATAATTTTGGGATGAAATTTAAATTTCACTTTTAAAACATTTTTATTTTTAAACATGTTATAATTATTTTTATAACGTTTTTAAAAATAAATTCAACTTGGTAAAATAATTTTAAAAATTTACCCCAGATTATTGAATATTAAAGAATGAATCTTACTTAATAGCCCTAACAACCTTTATTATTAAAAGAAATTCTAATAATTTAATTTTTTATAAATTTTTAAACCGTTTTTAAATAGAAAATTTTATATGACTTTTATCTTTCCCTTTAATTTATTTAAATAATAAGATCCAATTATTGTTCGTTTATAAGTTTACAAGTTAACGATTTATAACAATTAATATATAAAATAGATTTTCACCATCAGGTTGTTTCGCCGATGCAAGATGCCTCTCCAGGCCTCCTCCTCCTCTCATGTTGTTGGCGCGCGATACTTTATCGACACTCCGCACTCGCGAGCGATATTTTTATATCGCTATTTTCGATATTTTACGCGCGATACTGACCGACACTCCCGCACAATTTCGATTACGATTAAAAATTTTTATATTTGATCGCGCGATGTATATACTTAATACGTATATACCTTTAATGGCACTCCCGAATATGTATATATCTAACGCGACGCGTTGACCAAGCGTTTTCATCCGCGGCACGTTGATGGCATCGACGTGGGGAAAGGGCGCAATACTTCCCTTCAAGGCACCTTAGATTTATCATAAATTGGAAAATTTATGATAAACCTCAAGACGCCCCGTTACTCAGCCCTCCCACCGCGACAGGTGTACCCCATGGGAGGGTTATATTATAATATATATATAATTTATATATATATAATATAATTAATTTTGTAATATATTATATAAATTTTAATTCGCAAATATAAACGATAAATAAAAATGTAAAAGATAAGAGAAAATCTATTACATAAAGCAATGTTCAAAATAATTGTTAGAGAAAGAATTTGATGATATATGGAACGTCTCACATCACTACCTTACTGCTCAAACCCCTGAGGAATGATCGTAATTCAGAAACATTACTGTGATGCTGTTTACATCGTCAAGGTTAATTATGTAGAGAGAAAATTTGATAATATATGAAACGTCACTACTTTATTGTTCAAGGTTACTGTGCGAATGATCGTAAGTCATAAACATTACCGCGATTCTGTTTATATCGTCAAGGTCGACTTATACTATGTATTGTTATAATTCGTCGTTGAAATATTCTATGGTTGATTAAGAAAATTTAAAGCATTGGTCGAAATTTATTTAATTTTAATAATTATCGTTAGAGAAATTATTATAATAAGCATCAATAGTCGAAAGATCATAATAAAATTAATTCCTTTATCCCTTTTTATGTTCCCTTTTTCCAATTTTTATTCGCAATATTTTATTGATTGCGATTCAATAAAGATTTATCGTTGCTATACATTTTCATGATATATTTATCATAAGTTAATTTATTTTTAATATGTTTGTCATCGAAATATTTTACGTACTTTAACATATATATATATAATAAATAATATAGCTATTTTGAAAATAATACATATATAAATAATAATAATAAATAAATAATTTTTATAAATTACTCACTAATGATAATAATAATAAATGATTTTTAGAAATTACTCACCGCATATCTCTCTGACTGCTTCAGGCTCTTTCACTGCTCTCTGAGTGGCCGATACTTTTTCAGATGTCCTTCTTTTTTCTTCTTCATCCTTTGCTATTTCCTCATAGCACTCATATTCACTCGCGAACAAACAATTAATTATATTTAATTATATACTATAGAAACGATCGCGAGACTTTTCTTCACACTCCCATGAATAATTACGCACATTAATATATCGTATAAGGGATAAAAAAGGATTCGCTCTACAATAGTCGTAGAAGTATTTTTCAATACTAATCGCGATCGCGTTTAGGAAAAAATTCAATAAAGTGTTTCGTATCACTACTTTGCCGTTTGGAATGTTGTGGCGAATAATACAAGATCGTCTATGTATTTATAATTTTTTGCTTTTTTTTTTGAATAATGAAGGATCCGCGTTTCGATTGATGTATCATCGCCATATAGTTTCATGTTATTCATTAGAAGGTTAATTAATTGTTAATTATAATAGTCGTAGCGAATTATATTTCGATATTAAATTCGCACTTTAGAAAAAGAACAAACAATGAAGTGTTTCGTATCACTACTTTGCCGTTGGAATGTCGTGTGAATAATACAAGATCGTCTATGTATTTATAATTTTTGTTTCAATTTTTATTTGGAATAATGAAGGATCGCGTTTCGATTGATGTATCATCGCCATATAGTTTCATATTATTCATTAAGAGTTAATTAATTATTAATTGTGATAGTCGTAGCGAATTATATTTCGATATTAATCGCGTTCGCACTGTTAGAAAAAGAATTCAATAATACGAAGTGTTCCGTATCACTACTTTACTACTGGAATGTCGCCGTGCGAATGATACAAGGTCTTCGCCTATGTAGACAATACAGCGATACGTCATTAAGGTCGAACGCCATGTTATTGACCTCGCTGCCAAAATATTTTACGCGTACTATGACGTACATATACGAAAATTGAATTTATATACAAGTATATTTTTAAAGTCTCACACACATGTACACACAGATTAATTATTTATTAAACGATTAATATACATCACAAGGCTTTCCATTAATTATTCGATTTTGCCATTTGATCGTTTTACTGCGCGTACTCAGACGAATTATATATATTTAAATCATCACATAATTATATGATAAAGCATCGGACGAAATATTCTTAAATATAAATATTAAAAGAAGAATAATTATTGTTCCTAAGGATTGCAACAAAATGATAATTTATAATTTTGATTCCGTTCACACAACCGATTCATAATTGCATTCGATTCTTTTTAATTAAATGAACGCATCACGCGAAATATGTGTTTCGAAATTATATTCTAATTATATTCCAATCGTATAATCGAGTATTTCGAATAATGGAAAGAGCAATGGTCAAATCAATTATTTATTAATAATAAAATTGTAACTTACGAATGTATTCCGTTTATTCCGTACGTTAACATCGCGGCAACAATGAATAAACTTTTAAAATAAATAATCAGTATATCGAAACAGTTTTACCGATTTAATTACTGATATAAAAACCGATCAATTGATCAGTTGGTGAAACTGTTTTCAATATACTGGTTATTTTCTTAAAAGAATTGTTATATGACGAATTGTTATATTATGTTTACGCGTTCGAACTCAATTCTGACCTCTCGCGGGAAGACTCGAATCGTTCGTCGAGAATCGATCCTTCAAAACGCAATTGTTCTGCATAATTTTTGTAGTGATAATTAATTTGTATGATTTTTATTTACACCCGGCAAATGCCTTTGTTAAGATAGAAGAGAGAAGGAAAACATCGAAGAGGGACATTTTTTTTTAAATTTTATTTCTATTTTCTTTGAATACAGGGTTTAATACAAAAAGTAAATGTAAAATATAAAAAGTAAATGTAAAATATAAGTAGTAAATATAATTCGAAATATAATACAAAATAATTTATTACACGGAATAGCTTATTACACGAATTACATGGAATAGTTTATATTATACGAAAGTGTCTCTAAAATATACGTATAATATAAAATTTACTAAAAATTTTTACATAATCCGGACTGATTAGCGAAGATTAATTACGCGACATTTATTATTAATAATCGACATAGAATAATAGAATTTAATTAGTTTTATATAAATAACGTATAAATGTAAATAATCATGATCAAAAGAGTCATTAATAAAATTATTGATCATTTCTATCGATTGTCAAAGAAAGTGATCAAGATTTGCATTACTGGCGCATTTAGTGTAGATTATCAAAGAAAATATTCAAAATGAAAATATAGAATAAACTTCGAAATCAAATTATTAAATAAATCGCGATTTAAAATTCGCGAAAAAACGCGACGAATAAATAAATCGACAATAATCGGAATATTCGATTGTGAGATACGCATAATTTTTATAATATGATAATCGAAACTATCAATAGACACGCGTGCGATATAATTATTATTACATAAAAGATGACAGACGAAGATATTTTGGCTAACATTTGTGATCCGTATTTTTTATGAACATAAAATTCATTGTCTGATTTATTTGCGATTAATGCGCGATTTTATACGAATTTCACGATTGAGAAAACATATCCTATTTCGCGCATGATTAGTTGAATAAAATGAAATGAGCTCTATAAGCTTTAAAATATAATTAAAAATCGCGTTGTGGCCACGTTTCATAGAAAATAACGGAACGAATGATTTTCAAAGTCCCTCTAATAATCGATGTAAATGTAAAGTTTAATAAGATTTAAATAATATAAAGAATCACGTTTAAAACAGTATCCTTAATAAAGTTATCGATCGTCTTTTAAATTATAGAAGAAAATATTTGCGCTACTAGCATTTTGCACGAACTATTAAAAACAATATTCAAAGACGTGGACACAAAGCTTCAATGTATAAGTCAACGACTAAATTATAAGATAAATCGCGATTTAAAGTTCCCGAGAAAACGCGACGAATAAATAAATCGATAATATTCAGAATATCCGATTGTGATATGTATACCTTTTATAATATAATAATCGAAACGCCTCAATAGACATTATAATCGCGCGTGATATAATTATCACATAAATGCGAAGATATTTTGACAATTTGATGACGATAATATTTATGAATACAGTATTCACTATCACGAATCAATTACGAATCTTTATAAGATAAATCGCGACTCGAATTCACGAGAAAACGCGACGAATAAATAAGTCGATAATATGCGGAATATTTAATCGCGATACGTATAATTTTTATAATATAATAATCGAAGCTCTCGATAGACACGTGCGTGATATAATTATTATCACGTAAATATAGAAAATCGAAAATATTTCCACAAACATTTATGGTCTGTAATGTTTGTGAATATGCAATTCACCGACCAATTTACTTGCCAATTTTTGTGAGATAAATCGTGATTTAAAATTCGCGATAAAACGCGATGAATAAATAAATCGATATAATATATATAATCAATATAATATATATAATCGATATAATCGATATAATAATCAAAATATTCAATTGCAGATACGTGAATGACATTTAAGGTCTGTAATGTTTGTGAATATGCAATTCACCGACCAATTTACTTGCGAATTTTTATAAGATAAATCGCGATTTAAAATTCGCGATAAAACGCGATGAATAAATAAATCGATATAATATATATAATATATATAATCGATATAATATTCAAAATATTCAATTGCAGATACGTGAATGACATATCGGTAATCTGATAAAAAGAGGGACGATCTTAAAAATAGAGAACGCTTAATATCTTGTTTCAAATTTCGCAATCAATCTGCGACGAAAAGTTAAGTGATCCATTGAACTTCGGGAATTTCACTGTGGGAAAGAACGAATTCTGCATCTTCCGGACTATTCCCAATAGCAATGATTTCAGTATTAAATCAAAAACAATTATCTGTATATTTTCCTCATTATTTTCAATTCACGAAATTGATATTCACGTCAGAAAACGTGTTCTTCCATTACTAAGAAATATATTTCTTTATTGAAAATTAAATGAATATAACGATTTTTTATAAAAATGTGATTACGAACGATTATATTTATAAATAATAAAATACATGCATTATTGGAGTTTGTGTTAAATGTGCGAACACAATAATTTGGGGTACCGTTCGCGCGCGCGAAACGAATCGAACCCGAGATCAGCAAGATTTAAAAAATTTCAAATCGAATAGGGTGCAAAATAAAATAAACGAAATAATTTAAAATATATAATTAATTTTAGATTAATTCTCCAGATTCTTATTCTTATAACGTTTAAACTGATAATTTTTTTTCTTTTAATCAATATCTTACTGATATAGAGGTACCCATTCGATTTGCCTCAAAATTTTCAAGTATTCGCTCATTTTATGTAAACATTTTATGTAACATTCATGTATGTATAATTTCGCGTATATATAATATATAACATTGATAAAAATTATAAAAATATTTTGGATACGTGAATTTGTGCATGTATTTTATTATACATATGTATAAAATGGCACATATCTAAAAACTAATATTTCAAAATGGTGATGGATATCCAGTACCTGCAAATAGTTTCTTAAAAGAAACTAAAAATTAATGTTAATATCCCCAGTACCTAGAAATAATTTTTCAAATGAGAGACAAATTATATTAATTAAAAATATATTCGTTCGTAATCATTTTTATCAAAAAATGAATAAAAATTAATCACAATATGAAATTATTTGAAAAATAAAAATTTATACACAACGCTATATCCATATTTAATCTATCATTAAATCTTTTTGGCATGAGACAATAATAATATCAATCCTAATAATGATAGAACATTTTTAATAAAGAAAAGAAAAGATACATCTCTCTCATCTAAATATATATTATTTAAATTAATTCGACTTTAAAGAAGCGTATGGTGTTCGTCATTGAATTATTATCAAAATAATTGCTTTCAAAAATTGTCAGGAAAACCTGGGATTAATTCCTTCAATCTTACAATAAAAATTTCTAATTTTTAACACAGCACCGAACTAGACGTCGCGAATGGATCTTACAAGAACCGATGAGAAATAATTCTCTATAATAAAAATCGTTTCGACTCCTTAGCGATACGAGTCAACGTTCATTAACGTTTATTTAAAAGGAACAACGATAATTCTTTTATTAAATCTCGTCTAAGAACGCGGGAAAAACACGGTGCTTTCGTAATTGTAATTTATTTAAAAATATTTTCCGATATGAAATTCATAAATATAAATATAACTGAAAAAACAAATTATTAAATTCATAATAATTAACTCGCGATTCTATAATAGCGAAGGTGATCATTAAATTTTTTGAAGCTACTGTTTAATCGTTGACTTATCATATCGAATCTTTACACTTTTATTCGATATTTCTTTATATTTAATTAGCAATATTAACGAATATTATCTGATGAGAGGGATAGCGATAAAATTCTTTTGTTAAAACAATAATTTTGTATAAAAACGCAAAAAAGAAAACGCGAAAAAAACGCGTAAAGAATGCGAAAAGAACGCGAAAAGAACATGGTCTTTTCGCAATCATAATTTAATAATTTATTTTAAATTTATTAAGAATATCAGTTCCGCGCGATGTGGAATTCATAAATAAATAAAGCTAACGAAAAGCATATCATTAAATTTATAGTAATTGACTCACGATTCTGTAACGAAGACGTCTGTCAAATTTTATATTTAATCATTAATTTAGCATCGAATTTTTACATTTTATATAAAAATTTTCCGAATTTATTAAAGACTCTTTGACGTGAAAATACAAACAGTTACTCTTTTATGAATATTCCATAAATATATACATCAGAAACAAATACTTTACTTTAATGAATTACTATTATGTTAATTACTATTATGTAATCATTATACGTATACTTTCGATAATTTTTCGTGTAATTTACATAAGAATTTATTAATTATATTATAGTTATAATTGTATTGTATTTAACAATTAAAATATCAATATGTTAAATTATAATTAAAATACAATTATAATTATTTATAATTTACAATTTACAAATTTATGACACTATCAATATCAAATAATAATATTCGATTTATTGAAATATTTAATAACATCGATATAATAATTTGATATTGATAGTATTAACATTTGGATTTAATATTATATTTGATTTAATATACATGGTGAGCGATATGCATTTTTGCTACGATTGCGAGAAAATATTTTTATTGTCTGATTCAGCGTTTGCATTTTGTGATTGCATGCGATAATAATATCCTATCTTTAATTTTTGTGTGACTCGGCTTTCTTTAACTCACCAATGTATTTCTTTGCGCTGCTTTTTTTGTTATTAACAAGCGAAATCAATTTTATAATTCAATATATGTTCAGACATTGATAATAATCGAAACGCACATGTGTCAACTTTTTTTAAATATATGATTATCTTTTTGTAATTCTCCGTTTAAATTAATTTTCCTTTGAACATATTTTCATTAATTTTATTTTGTCAACGTTTTTCAAACTCTTTATTATTTGCAATTCTCTTCTAATTAATTTTTCTGTTATATTATTATATCGTTATTTTTGAATTCTGATTTTGTAAATATTCGTTTATAATTTTGACCTTCTGTTTGCATTACAATAATAAGCATTTTTGTCTGTTTGACTCTTTTATTACTAATGTTCACTTTTTGATTTTCATATGTAGTTAATTATATAAACATGACTCTTTATCTATAGAGTATTATTTCGAATTATTTTATGTTACGTCCAACCTTGCGCAGTGGTTCTTTTGTCTTTTTATTGATTGCTTTCTACAAACCACTATCATTATATTCATTTTTCTAATATATATATATATATATATATATATATATATATATATATTTAAGTTTTAAAATAAAATATAACATGTTAAGATTCTTAAACGTTAATAATTATGCAATTTCTTTAATATTTCTGAAGATAATTTTTGAAGATTTTTTTTTTAATGATTTAAATTTCACTTTTAAAACATTTTTATTTTTAAAACATGTTATATTTATTTTTATAACGTTTTTAAAAATAAATTCAACTTGGTAAAAATAATTTTAATTTACCCCTAGGATTATTGGAATATTAAAAGAAATAATGAATCTTACTTAATAGTCCTAACAACCCTATTATTAAAGAATTCTAATAATTTTAATAGTTCTAACAATCCTACTATTAGAAGTCTAATGATCTTAAGAACCCTATCAACTCTAATATTAATGGAAGAATTCTAATGGTTTTTCTTAATAATCTTAACAACCCTACTTCCTGATTAACGAAAATATATTATTCGAGATTTGAGGAACCTATCTCAATCATCACTTCACCATCATTTATATATTTTAGTCACATGCCGCGTGCCCTAACAGCGTATTCTAACCGTATTTTTCAGGCCAGTTGAATCTACCTTTCGTTGATCTTGGCCACTTTTTTTTCGATCTCTAATCAAAGTTTAAAGATGAAGGTAATTACTGCTTTTTTTGCCGGATAATTACTGGCAAAAGAGCGTGAAATATTTACGCTTATTTAGTAACGATCATTCGATCGTTCGTTAAATATTGAATATAACTTTATTTTAACTAAAATAAAGCCAAATTGTTACAAATTTCTATAAATTATATTTTATAATAAAATATAAAATTAATGTGTGTATTTATCATATTACAAATTATTTAATTAATTAATCATTTGGCTTTATATTAAGTTAAAGTAAAGTTTAAATCCAATATCTACAAACAAATTCTACGATGGATGAGCTATGAGCAATTAGAAAATAAGTGCGTATTATAAGAATAAATTAGCATCAAAAATTGATAAAATTGATAATTGTTAATGGGTGTCTTTTATTTAATAAATTACACAAAATCTTTACAAAAAAATCTTTTCTTGATCTCTTCTATTTTTAATTAATATTTCAATATATTTTCGCAATAGATGTAAAGTTCGAAAGAACTTATTAACATTATTTAATTTAATTTATTAAATTTAATTACTTTATTTAATATATATAATTTAATCCATCCTAGCTCATCCATTTTAAGGCAACGGATTTATCTACAATCTACATCTACATCTACAATCTCTATGAATCCGTCACCTTAAAGTTAAATAAAAGTTTTTTTCACTCACCGGCACTGATGAACAGCGGATTATCGAAGCTAGTTGTCTGTAACATACAAATATAAAATTTATTTATAATAATGCTAACAAAATGCAATTAATATTTAAAAAAATATTAATATTTAAAAAAGTTTATCGCGCGGAATTTTATATCCGATGTATAAAATAATAAGCAGATAAACACGTATGGAAAAATTTTATAAATTTTTGAAACTGTTTTTTAAATAGAAAATTTTATATGACTTTTATAAAAATCTTTCCCTTTAATTTATTTCAATAATAAGAACGAATTATTCGTTTATAACAAGTTAATGATTTAACATATAAACGATTTAACATATAACAATTAATATATAAATAATAGATATTCACCATCAGGTTGTTCCGCCGATGCAAGATGCCTCTCCCAGGCCTCCTCCTCCTCTCATGTTGTTGGCGCGCGATACTTTTATCGACACTCCCGCACTCGCGAGCGATATTTTTATATCGCTATTTTCGATATTTTACGCGCGATACTGAACGACACTCCCACACAATTTCGATGCGATTAAAAATTTTATATTTGATCGCGCGATGTATATACTTAATACGTATATACCTTTAATGGCACTCCCGAATATGTATATATCTAACGCGACGCGTTGACGAAGCGCTTGCCATCCGCGGCACGTTGATGGCACCGACAACGCGAAAGGGTACTTGGCTTCCCATTCAGGCACCTTAAGATTTATCATAAATTGGAAAATTTATGATAAACCTCAAGGAACCGTCCAGGTACTAAGCCCTCCCACCGCGACAAGGTGTACCCCATGGGAGGGTTATATTATATAATATATAATTTTATATATAATATAATATATAATTAATTTTGTAATATACTATATAAATGTAATATACTATGTAATATACTATAATAAATGTAATATACTATATAAATTTTAATTCGCGAATATAAACGATAAATAAAAATATAAAAGATAAGAGAAAATCTATTATATAAAGCAATGTTCAAAATAATTGTTAGAGAAAGAATTTGATGATATATGGAACGTCTCACATCACTACCTCACTGCTCGAAAGCCACTGAGGGAATGATCGTAAGTCAGAAACATTACTGTGATACTGTTTACATCGCCAAGGTAAATTATGTAGAGAGAAAATTTGATAATATATGAAACGTCACTACTTTATTGTTCAAGGTTACTGCGAATGATCATAAGTCATAAACATTACCGCGATTCTGTTTATATCGTCAAGGTCGACTTATACTATGTATTGTTATAATTCGTCGTTGAAATATTCTATGATTGATTAAGAAAATTTAAAGCATTGGTCGAAATTTATTTAATTTTAATAATTATCGCTAGAGAAATTATTATAATAAGCATCAATAATCGAAAGATCATAATAAAATTAATTTCTTTATCCCCTTTTATGTTCCCTTTTTTAATTTTTATTCGCAGTACTTAATGGTTGCGATTCGATAAAGATTTATCGTTGCGATACATTTTCATGACGTTTATCATAAGTTAATTTATTTTTAATTATTAGTAATTATATCAAATTATGTTTCGATACTAATCGTAATTGTGTTTAGAAAAGAAATTCGACAATATGCGAAGCGTTTCGCACCACTACTTTATCGCTCGAATGTCACCATGCGAATGATAATAAAATCGTAACATATTAACAATAACGCGCTATTGTTTATATTGCCAAAGTCGAACACTATATTATCGATAATTCGTTGTCGAAATATTTTACATACTATAACATATACTGTTATGCATGAAAATATTAAATTGTAAAAGTTTTTTCAATTTATAGATTAATTAAACGATTATTTATTAAACAATTAATTAACATACAAAGCATTTCCCATCGTTACTTTACTGCTCGAATGTCACCGAAAAAATGATGGCAAAACCGTAACGTACAAACAATAACACGTTATTGTTTACGTCATCAAAGTCGAACATAATGTTATTGATAATTCGTTGTCCAAATATTTTATATACTATAAAACAATTTATTGATTAAAATTAATTATTTATTAAACAATTTATCATGAAGTCTTTTTTTATGCTAATTATTTGCATCTATAATTCGATTGTTTTATTTCGTGTCTCTTATAATTCAAATTATATTTATATTGTCAAATAGAATGATAAAATAACATAACAATTATATTTATATTCTCAAATAGAACCATAAAGTAACCGGATGAAATATATTTGTGACTCTAAGCATTAAAATAATAATTATTGTCCGTAAAAATTGCAACGAAATGATTATTTACTATCTTACAATTAGATTTCTATCACTTTGATTTTTGATTAAATTGTACACATCGCTAAATATGCATTTCGAGATATCAATTGCACAATTATCGAAAAAATTGTTCTTGAGTATAATTTTTAAAAAAGTGCAAAAAAAATCTAATCTTTTATATATATATATATATATATATATATATAAAATATATAAATAAATATATTATAAAAAATATTTTATAACGTTATCTATTAAATGTTTATTTATCCATAGCTAATATTATAATAATTAAATATTAATATATTACAATGTATCTATTAAATGTTAATATCATGGCGACGTAATTTTACGTATTATTTAATATATATAAAATTAAGTATTAACTATATCAAATTATTTCTTAATATACTTATCAAATCAGTCGCGTTTAGAAAAGGAAGTTGACGGATTTTCTCGCGTTATTTTTCTGCTCAAGTATCATTGTGCAAATGATAAGAACCATAACGCTTTTAAATATCAATGCGTTATATGTTGCAAACATCGGACGCGGTATTATTATTAATTTGTTGCAAAAATATTTTATACATTGCATATATATACGCGCGAAATATTAAATTAATTTAGAGAAGTATTTTAAATTATTGATTAATTTACTATACGATTGATGTATCACGAATCGTTATATTAATCTCGACTTTGCGATTTGACTGTCAGACAGAAAACAGTAAGCATATTTAGTCAAATTAATATTTTTTTTATGTAATATCTACATTTGTGTTATGATTATTATATAAATAAGACATCTAATTTTCTTTTTTTAAGAAAGAGAAAGAGAGAAAGAAGAAAATGACTCGCAGTAATATTAATTACAATTTCGAGAACTTCCTCTGATTATTTGTTATAAATGTAAACGTTAAGCACAAATTAAGCACGCAAACAAACAGTACTTTTACAGATCCCTTTATAAAACAAAATGACCAAAATAAATGATTTTGAGAAATTAAATAAACTAATTATTACGCCCTATTTACATTTTTTTTGTCCGTTGAACAGATATTTAATATTATCAATTGCACAATTATCGAAAAAATTGTTCTTGAGTATAACTTTTAAAAAGTATAATATAAAAAATCTAATGAATAAAAAATCTAATTCTTATATATAAAATATATATATTATAAATAAATATATTATAAAAAATATTTTATAACGTATCTATTAAATGTTTATTTATCCATAACTAATATTATAATAATTAAATATTAATATATTACAATGCATCTATTAAATGTTAATATCCATAATTATTCATAGTTATCCATAGTTTTCATGTATCTCGTATAAAAATTTCGTATCGTATAAAAATTTATTTTATTTTATATAATTTTAAATATTTGAAATTAAAATGTGGAATGTATGTTATATATATATATTTTATGTATCATATATTACATGTATCATATTATATATATCATATATTATATGTATCATATATCATACGTTGTACTGCATGATAATTTAGAATAAATCTCACTATCCAGACAATGAAAAAAGAATAAACAATGTTTATTATGTATGAAAATAATATATAAATAATAAAATTACTTATCGCCGAAACATTTTACGTACTACATATACGTGAATTTTAAATTATAGAAGTATATTTTATTTTAAATTAATTAATTATAAACGATTGATGTATCAAGGAACCTTTTGTTATGCTAATGATTTGAATTTATTCGATTGTTTTATCGCGCTTTTCCAAAATCCAATTTTATAATCTTTAATTTTGCATTTTAAAAGATTGACTTAGAGCGAACTAAATAAATAAATAAATGATGTCGAGAAAAAGAAAAAGAAGACACATAAAATAAATAAATATATAAGTATATAATATAAATATATAATATAAATAATAGCGTGAAAAGAGAGAACTAATATTTTTATATAATAAATTATTATTAATTATTATTATAAAAATAAATAAATTATTATTATTAAATTATTTATATTTTTATTTATATTATTTATATTATCAGAGGGTCATATGTATATGTTATCCTCTGAGAACATTCATGGCATTGATATTGTAGTTCATGTCCACGTTTTTAATGTTCACAGAGGGAGTATCGTTTCCAGGGATCACCTGAAAGCGGGCCATGACATCTCTCAGTCTTCTCTCTGTCTGACATTTCTGCGTGTTGGGCGATCAGCTGATTACTTTTTTACCGAGGGATGGAACGTCATGCTCGAATAACGTGATACTAGCGTTAATATAACGGTTTGATTATAAAGTTGAGATTGATAAATTGATATATAAGTCACATTCGATTGATTAAGAGCTCGCAATTAAGTATTTAAGGGGAAATAAAGAAGTTAAAATTGCGAAAACATGCCACAGGGAAGACGGAAAACTCCATTCAGTGGCAAGGCCAAGAAGCTGCAAATGCAGGTTAAAAAACAACGTCAACGAATTTCGTTCGGTATATATGTTAATATCTTTATTAAAGACTTTAGGGAAAGTTTAGAATAAGAAAGCCCGATGTTTATAACGATTTTATTGTTTTTAAAATGTTATCTATATAAAATGTCATACAAATATTTTGATACATTTTTTTACCTCTCTTTCTTCTTAAATCTATTATTTTTTTATCTTTCTTTTTATATCAAATATAATGTAAACATAGATTTACACCAATTTGTAATTTTTGTACATTTAAAGATACAGAATTTTTGCTTGTGCTTTTGAAATTAAAATCTAGAATTATATTATTAATTTTTAAAGATACAAGTCATTTTGATCCCATAGATATTTTATTTGTGCTTTTGAAATTAAAATCTAGAATTATATTATTAATTTTTAAAGCTACAGGACATTTTGATCCCATAGATATTTTATTTGTACTTTTGAAATTAAAATCTAGAATTGTATTATTAATTTTTAAAGCTACAGGTCATTTTGATCCCATAGATATTTTATTTGTGCTTTTGAAATTAAAATCTAGAATTATATTATTAATTTTTAAAAAAGATACAAGTCATTTTGATCCCATAGATATTTTATTTAATTATAGTGATAGATAGCAATTTATGATTATTATTATAAAATATATAAAAAACAATATATATATATATATATATATATATATATATATGTTTATATATTTGCCACAAATCAAGATGACGATGAAGACGAATGCTCTAGCAATGCGAGCAATACAGAGTACGGGAGACAAGTACAAAAAATAAATAAGCAACCAAGGGATAATAAATCTTCAGGGAATAGATATACGCTACAATTTTTTCAAGAGACTAACGAGGAATTGCGAAAACGCAAGGAACAAGCCTTAAAAAGTATCGAGCCTGTGAGCCTCAAGGATCAAGAAATTTCCGACAATTATTTTCCACCTGGGATTGACATGCCAAAGCGGCCTCCATGGGATTTTAATATGACGAAAGAGCAATTAAATATAAGAGAACAGAGATATTTCACAGTATGCAATTGCAAATCTGTGTTAAACAAAATTACATCTTATGTTGAACTTACCTTTAGCTAACAATACAATTCTTTGTATTTAGGAATACTTAAAGAGCATGGAAGAATTAGGTACCTTGAGTTATTTTGAGTTGAATTTAGAAACCTGGCGACAATTATGGAGAGTCTTAGAGATGTCAGACGTTCTGTTGATCATTGTTGATATTCGATATCCCGTTTTGATGTTTCCTCCATATTTGTACCATTATGTGACTAACAAGTTGCAAAAAGATATGATTATGGTGTTAAACAAAGTCGATCTAGCGCCTCCAGCCTTGGTAGTGGCTTGGAGGGAATATTTTCGCAGTCAATATCCAAAATTACACATTTTAATGTTTACTTCATATCCTACTTATAATCTTCGTGGTAATACGAATAACGAGGAGGGTATACAGAAAAGACGTCGTAGGGGAAAATTACGAATGGCCGCGGAAGGAGCGCAAAAGCTGTTGGAGGCTTGTAAAGACATTGTCAAGGACAAAGTTGACCTGAGTTCCTGGTACGAAAAGATTCAAGAGGAGATGCATTTAGAATATGATCTAGATGATATAGACCATAAAGATAATATAACAATAGAAAAAGAGGATACTACTTATTTCGAACACGAAAAATATAAAAATGGAATTCTGACCATTGGATGCATTGGAACGCCAAACGTTGGAAAATCGTCCTTAATGAATGCACTGATGGGTATGCAAAACTTTTCAATCTACAATCAATTTCTTAGAAATATTTTCTTAGAAATATTTATATTCTATATTAAATATGAATGATTTGATTCTTTAAATTAGGGAAATAAAATCGTATTAAGATTCATAAATGATTTCAGTGTCAAAAAGTCACTTGTTATTTCTCTCTTTTGCAGGCAAGAAAGTCGTAAGCGTGTCTCGCACACCTGGCCACACCAAACACTTTCAAACTATTTATCTAACAAAGACCGTGTGCTTGTGCGATTGCCCTGGTTTAGTCTTTCCTTCAACTGTGCCAAAACAGTTGCAGATATTGATGGGTTCGTTTCCGATCGCCCAAGTCAGAGAACCATATACGACTGTAAAGTTTTTAGCTGAAAGGATGGATTTACCAAAACTGTTGAGGATTCCTCATCCAGAAAATGATGATACGTGGTCCGCTATGGACATTTGCGATGGTTGGGCAATCAAAAGGGATTTTAGGACAGCTCGAGCGGCTAGATTGGATACATATAGAGCGGCAAATTCGCTGCTACGCATGGCGTTAGAAGGAAAAATTTGCTTATACATATATCCACCAAATTGGACCGTTGATAAAAGTATTATTCTCCTTTTATTGATTAAAATATTTTCTTTGTAAAAATTTATTCGATAAAATATATTATTGAAAATACTTTAATAATTTAAAAATTATAAAAGAGATATTTTTGAGAAATTGTTCAAATAAAAGACATAATTTTTTCGATGCATTTTTTTTTTCAGAAAAATGGGAAAGTCATTCAGATGTTGAAATAGTAAGATGGATTCAAGCTAGAAATCGAGGAGATGAGCTCGGTACACCAACTGAATACGTATCTTCTGAAGACGAAGAAACCTACAACGAAAAACAAGAACAAAAATTTCGAGATGCAACGAATAATGATTCAACGGAATCGTCGAGCGAGGAAAACGATATGCCGCTTGTAGCTAATAAATTTTCAGCATTGTCTACTGAACAATAAAATGATTTATTATTTTACGTCTTTCAGATTTTTTATTTTTATCTTTTTTTTATACACATAGATTTCTTCTTTAATGTACAATGAGCAATTTGCTGATGATAGTGAAGAATAGTCGACTGAACTGTGTTTTCGCCCGCGAAACACAATCATCTATGATAGAATATTACGAGTAAAAATAGATCATTTTATACAAGCCACTACTCTATTACATTTTTCTCATTTTCAAGGTAGTTTCACTGTGCGCATGAGTTATTTACAATGTAATTCTAGTTTGCAACTGTTCTGGTGTTACTTTGGTCCACTATAAACTGATAATCGAGTAAAGATTTTTTTTTAACTATAATAACTATAATAAGCTACATCATTGCACAACTTGTACAGAGACGAAGTTATTTTATACATCATTAAAATTATCTACGATACATTTTTATGTAAATAATTTCTACTATCCTAAAATAATTACAATATGGAATAAATGTAAGAATGATAAATGATTTCTATAATTTTCTAAAAAATATTTTGTTCACTTTGACATTTTATACAAAGCGGATATTTCTCAATTGAGATTTTTTATAATATTTGTTCAGAGAAACATCCTGTATTCGTTAATTTTACTGAGATCCATTTATATAGAGTTTAATATCCATTTATCTAATCGCTATAAAATAATTTTCACAAGTCAACATCAAAGAAAAATTGAAGAAATTAATCCGAACATATTAATTTACGTTGATTTTCTGGAACGTAACAATATAGCAACACGATTATATATATTTTCAAATCGTCAAAAATTGTTCTCTATCAATTATACATTGCGATGAATAGCATTTAAGCTCCTAAAATCTTTTTTACGGAGTAACCTGGTATTGCATAAAAGAATAATAGCATAAGTATAATCAAACCGATCGCGACTATAGCCTTCAAGATAGCCCATTTGTAATTGTGCCAAACTATGTATTTGATGGACTTTAGCGGATTGAGAAACCACATAAAGGACGCGTCTGGTCGACTGCAAAAAATATGAAAAATAAAAGCAGATTAAATATAAATATAAAGAGACAGAAGAATTATTATTCATATATATATTCAGTGTTTGCTGTAGATAATTTCAAAATTATCTAGATAAAGATAAAGATAAAAATTTGTAAATTTATCTTAGATAAGATAAAGATGATTTTGCTTTTACTTAATCTAGATGAAAGATGAGATTATTGTGATAATTATCTAGATATTTTTGTTTATTTTATAAAACTATAAATATTTGTAGAGAAAATGTGACGCAGATTATAAAATGGGATATTAAAATCATAAACACATATTCTTTCTCTTTTCCTAAAGAATATTTAAATAATAATAAAAAAGTATATAAATGATATGATGAATATTTATTTATTAATTTATATTTATAATATATTAATAATATAATAATCAATGTGTAACAATATATATATCATTTTTATAAAATATACATTAATGCATTGCACAAATTTAAGTAAAACAAGTACAAGTAAATAAATTTAAATAAATGAACAAAATGAAAAAGACTCGACGGCGTTCTTTTCTCATTTTAAGTTATTAAGTTTTAAAGTTTCTCAAAAATTTTAGATATTTTAGATAGATTTTTAAAAGCTTGCCTGGAAAATTTTTTTGCATAATGAAAACGTCATCTTAAACAATTTTTAGATAAGATGACATATATTTTTGATCTAAGATAAAGACAAAGATACTTTGTATTTCTTAATCTAGTTAAAGATAAACATGAGCCATTTCTTTATCTAGATAATTATCTAGATAATTTTATCTAGATACCAGCAAACACTGTATATATTATATTATTATACTTTGGTTTTTCCAGCGGATCTGGCTCGTTTCTACCAAAACCAGCAGGATTTTTCTCGGCCTCTTCTTTCGTGAGCAAATGTATCTCAGCTTCCACCTTGCCCTGTACAAAGTATAATGATATACACTTACAAATTTATTTTTCATATTATCAACTTACTGTCAGTTCCATATCCTCGTTTTCTTTCTTCACATAAAATGGCCACCAGCCTTTTATACGTTTTTGTTTAAAGATGTTGACTGTCGGCACAGAACCGTCTGTTTTCAACATGCTCAATGAGCAAAGTTTACTGTTCTTTGCTCCTCGAGGAAACCGATTGAGATCGAGAGTTATAGCACCTAGAAAATCATCGGCAGAAAAATGATCTGCATCCCAAACCTGCAAAGAGCGTTGTTATTATCTATCGGAATGAAATTGAGAAAGCAATGATTGCACAGAAAAAAAGGACATTCTTGTTTCGAAAATATATATTTAGTTTTAACATGGAAATCTTGAAATAAGATTATATTGCGTTAATTAAAGAAAAATGTAATTGCTTGAATAATTGATTACTTGAATGAAGCCATTTTATATAGTTCAATCAAGAAAAATATATTCTTACGATTTAAGATTTAATTTTCTTGAATGGAAAAGAAACAATGTTGGATAGAAAATAACATTTTTAAATCAAAGATCATAATTTTCTTAAAGTAGAATTAAATAATTATATATTCTTGAGTTATATATTCTTGAGGTGACAATTACAATATTAAAATAAGACTATAATATTGTTGAAATTTAAAATTTTTAAATTCTTCTAAGATGATTATAAATTGTTGCGTATGTACGAAACAATGTTGGATAGAAAATACATTTTTAAATAACATTTTTAAATCAAATATTATAATTTTCTTAAATAGAATTAAATAATTACATATTCTTGAGATGACATTTACGAAATTAAAATAAGACTATAATATTGTTGAAATTTAAAATTATTAAATTCTTCTAAGATGATTATAAATTGTTGCGTATATACGAAACAATGTTGAATAGAAAATAACATTTTTAAATCAAAGATTATAATTTTCATAAAGTAGAATTAAATAATTATATATTCTTGAGATGACAATTACAAAATTAAAATAAGACTATAATATTGTTGAAATTTAAAATTATTAAATTCTTCTAAGATGATTATAAATTGTTGCGTATATACGAAACAATGTTGAATAGAAAATAACATTTTTAAATCAAAGATTATAATTTTCTTAAAATAGAATTAAATAATTATATATTCTTGAGATGACAATTACAAAATTAAAATAAGACTATAATATTGTTGAAATTTAAAATTATTAAATTCTTCTTAAAAGGTTATAAATTGTTGCGTATATACGAAACAATGTTGAATAGAAAATAACATTTTTAAATCAAAGATTATAATTTTCTTAAAGTAAAATTAAATAATTATATATTCTTGAGATGACAATTACGAAATTAAAATAAGACTATAATAATGTTGACATTTAAAATTATTAAATTTTTCTAAGAAGATTATAAATTGTTGTGTATATATATGAAACAATAAATACGTTAATTTAAGTATATAAGTTTTGATTTGACACTTATTTTTTTCTGTGTGTGCACGTTTGGAATTACCTGCAATTCTAAACGTGCTGGTATCTTGCACTCAGTTTCGTCCCAACTAAACAGGCTTTCTTTACGATTAATAACAATCTTTTCTTCCGCTACTAAATAATCAAATGGAAATATGAAACGCCAGTTAAAGTTTCCTTCGCCGGTCAATGATCGATAATGAATGTCAGTGGATTGACAATCTTCCGGTCCTTTTAGCCATCTATTCGAAAGCAATGAATACTTAAAATAACTCTCTCTCTTTATTTATGTATATAATTAATATATAATTATTAAATGAATATATGATTATTTCAGGAGGAAACGAAATTTACCCCTTTACATAAATATCGCTCATCTTCTCGCCAGTAAAGAAGGCGTCATCTTCTAGGACGACATCATCTGTATTCCATATTATAATTCTCAATTCATAACTCTTAGGCTTTCTAGGTGAAATATCGAGGGATGGTCCAGGTGAAGGCATGTCCATTGGAAACATGTCCACCCACATTTCCAATTTTCCCTGCTCAATTCCAGGTTTTTCTGGATTATAGAGCGGTCGGGTTTCCACGTGTTCAGGTATCAGAGCGCAACCTATTCGAGGAAAGCTGTTCCATTGATGGAGAACTGCTAAGGCAAGATGTTCTTCCATTCCTGAAAAAATAATTAAAAAATACTTCATATTAGCATAACCGAAACTGCATATTTAAAAGCTTCTTTAATTTCAGTTCATTAATCATATAATATAATCAGTGTTTGCTAGTATCTAGATAAAATTATCTAGATAATTATCTAGATAAAGAAATGGATCATCTTTATTTTTAACTAGATGAAGAAATACTAGATAAAGAAAGTATCTTTATCTTTATCTTAGATGAAAAATATATGTCATCTTATCTAAAAATTGTCTAAGATGACTAAGGTTTTCATTATGCAAAAAAGTTTTCCAGGCAAGCTTCTAAAAATCTATCTAAAATATCTAAAATATATTTTTTATATTATTATTATTAATATATTATAAATATATTATAAATATATTATAAATATAAATTAATAAATAAATATTTATCATATCATTTATATATCTTTTTGCTATTATTTAAATATTCTTTAGGAAAAGAGAAAGAATATGCGTTTATGATTTTAATATCCCATTTATAATCTGCATCAATATTTTTCACAAATATTTATAGTCTTCTAAAATAAACAAAAATATCTAAATAATTATCTAGATTATCGCAATAATCATCTCATCTTTCATCTAGATTAAGTAAAAGCAAAATCATCTTTATCTCATCTAAGATAAATTTATGGATTTTTATCTTTATCTTTATCTAGATAATTTTAAAATTATCTACAGCAAACACTGAATATAATAATAATATAATAACAAGTAAATACGTATAGAATAATAAATAAAAATTATAATCGTAGAAATATATATTAATTTAGAATTAAATCTAGAATTTTTTGCATATTTTTTTTTTATAAAATCTTTCAAATACCTTTCGTATGCACGTAATATTCCATTTCCTCGTTCGAGAGAGAAAATGTTTTTCTCCCGATTGTAACACGTCCGTGAGAATATACTGGTCCATCGATTTTGCCATCTTTACATAATTTAGAAAGTATCTGAGTCGGCTTCATCGCATCTCTCCATTTATTATATCCAGTCCTAAAGCAAAAATAACATATAATCAATTTCGTACATCAGATCTTATTTCTCAAATTTAATTTTCTTATCTTAATTTAACGTAAACGTACAATCTGTAAAGTGTTAAGTGTTAAAAAATATATGCAAATGTAACGCGAACGTAAAAGAGGACGTAGACGATGAATTAGATTAAAAGAAATTGCGATAAAAATAATTTTTAGTTCAGAAAAGCTCGTTAAAAGTAAATCACAGTATTTTGTTCTTTGTGGACTCGCTAATTTTAAATAAATGATTGCTATAAATTTTAAATAAATGATGAGATAAAAAAAGGTCGCTCCGTTGCTAGATCACCAAATTGCGTGACACGATTTGTTTCACTGCTAAGATCTGAAATTTATTTGCCATATACGTGATATAATCGCTATCCATTAAACTTACTCGTCGTATTTCTTCGTGAGTCCGCACGTAGCGCGATGTCTGCTATAGAAACGATTTTCTAGATCAATCTTGGTCTCCCCGATCATATCATCTGTTCCAACCAGATCCCAATCTAGAACTTGCACAGTGAGCAGAGAGTCTTGTGGAAACGTAGCCTCGATCTCGAAGCACCTTAAAAAACGCGAATTTGCAATTAAATTAGAAATGAACATAAATAACTTTAATTTGTTCTTTGAGAAAATATGGAACGCAATATCAAGTGCAAAACGTTAAGGATGTTTTGTACTATTTTCAAAATATTGAGAATTTAATGAAAATTATACAGAATGTTCTTACACATGCTTAGAATCTTTAGTACAATTTTTAAATCGATTCACTAAAGCGTTCACAAGTTATAAGGATTTTAATTTGCACCGAATTAACATGTGTTCTTATGGGAAACGTACAACCACGTCGATGACAAAAACACATGGAAATAATATTCAGAATTTGTTTAAAATTTGCAAAAGTTTAGATGCAGAGGAAATATTTGGTCAAATAATATTATACAAGTACTGATTAAAAAGATATTAAATAAGTAACTGATTAAAAAGATATTAAATATAATTTAATGAAGTTAGCCATGCATTACAAGACGAAATTCTCTGTCAAAAGTTAAGTTCATTTCGATTAAAAAAATTCGGAATATTTCAGTAAAAACGCAATAAATATTAAAAAATACATCTCTGCACTGTAATTAAGATCAAATTGTAATATTCCACACAATTTCTCATACTGAAAATACACCAAAAGTGGATATTCGTCAATATTGATTTTCAGCTACTGTTTGCTGGGATTGTAAATACAAAACATCCTTAAAAGGGTGCAGTTAAAAATACACGTTAAAAATATACGTTAAAAATATACAGCACAAGATAAAAAGAAGTAATAAATAAAATAAAAGCATGAAAGTTTTGCAAAGCATCATATATGAACAATATTTTTTAGAATAAACCTAAATTATATAATTTACTAGAATAAAGTTAAATTATATAATTTAGAAATCTGTAAAAATTAAAAATGCCAATATCTTGATAAAAACTTAAGTCCCATGAGCTCTAATATATTTAACTTATTACTATATTATTAAGATCCTTAAAAATATACATTAAAAATATACAAGACAAGATAAAAGGAAGTAATAAATAAAATAAAAGCATGAAAGTTTTGCAAAGCATATACGAACAATATTTTTTAGAGTAAACCTAAATTATATAATTTACTAGAATAAAGTTAAATTATATAATTTAGAAATCTGTAAAAAATTAAAAATGCCAATATCTTGATAAAATCTTAAGTCCCATGAGCTCTAATATATTTAACTCATTACTATATTATTAAGATCCTTAAAAATATACATTAAAAATATACAACACAAGATAAAAGGAAGTAATAAATAAAATAAAAGCATGAAAGTTTTGCAAAGCATATACGAACAATATTTTTTAGAGTAAACCTAAATTATATAATTTACTAGAATAAAGTTAAATTATATAATTTAGAAATCTGTAAAAATTAAAAATGCCAATATCTTGATAAAATCTTAAGTCCCATGAGCTCTAATATATTTAACTCATTACTATATTATTAAGATCCTTAAAAATATACATTAAAAATATACAACACAAGATAAAAGGAAGTAATAAATAAAATAAAAGCATGAAAGTTTTGCAAAGCATATATGAACAATATTTTTTAGAGTAAACCTAAATTATATAATTTACTAGAATAAAGTTAAATTATATAATTTAGAAATCTGTAAAAATTAAAAATGCCAATATCTTGATAAAATCTTAAGTCCCATGAGCCTCTAATATATTTAACTCATTACTATATTATTAAGATCCTTAAAAATATACATTAAAAATATACAACACAAGATAAAAGGAAGTAATAAATAAAATAAAAGCATGAAAGTTTTTGCAAAACATATACGAACAATATTTTTTAGAGTAAACCTAAATTATATAATTTACTAGAATAAAGTTAAATTATATAATTTAGAAATCTGTAAAAATTAAAAATGCCAATATCTTGATAAAATCTTAAGTCCCATGAGCTCTAATATATTTAACTCATTACTATATTATTAAGATCCTTAAAAATACATAAAAATAACAACACAAGATAAAAGGAAGTAATAAATAAAATAAAAGCATGAAAGTTTTGCAAAACATATACGAACAATATTTTTAGAGTAAACCTAAATTATATAATTTACTAGAATAAAGTTAATTATATAATTTAGAAATCTGTAAAAATTAAAAATGCCAATATCTTGATAAAATCTTAAGTCCCATGAGCTCTAATATATTTAACTCATTACTATATTATTAAGATCCTTAAAAATATACATTAAAAATATACAACACAAGATAAAGGAAGTAATAAATAAAATAAAAGCATGAAAGTTTTGCAAAGCATATACGAACAATATTTTTTAGAGTAAACCTAAATTATATAATTTACTAGAATAAAGTTAAATTATATAATTTAGAAATCTGTAAAAATTAAAAATGCCAATATCTTGATAAAATCTTAAGTCCCATGAGCTCTAATATATTTAACTCATTACTATATTATTAAGATCCTTAAAAATATACATTAAAAATATACAACACAAGATAAAAGGAAGTAATAAATAAAATAAAAGCATGAAAGTTTTGCAAAGCATATATGAACAATATTTTTTAGAGTAAACCTAAATTATATAATTTACTAAAATAAAGTTAAATTATATAATAGAAATTTAGAAATCTGTATAAAATTTAGAAATTATATAATATTATATAATAGAAATTTAGAAATTTAGAAATCTGTAAATTTAGAAATCTGTAAAAATTAAAAATGCCAATATCTTGATAAAAACTTAAGTCCCATGAGCTCTAATATATTTAACTCATTACTATATTATCAAGATTCTTGATTATATACATGTAACAATACTAGTAGTACTAGTAGAAAATACATACTTGCCAAAGACAGGATTCAATTGTTTCGATACATAATGCTCCTTGTCGCTAATTCTCTTGCCTCCCAATTGTAAGACCACGTAAGGATCCGCTTTTCCGTTCAGGTCGCAAGGATGAAGATCATTAGCTTTAACGATGTAAACTCGTACCAGAACGTGAATAGGCTCATTCGAGGGGACACCTTGGAAAAATCCGTATTGTGGATCGAAACCCATCACGGTGTGATTCACCAGATCCTTGGGCAATGGCCATTTGTACACCTTCAATGCACCCTTGAAACTACCAACGATTCTTGATTCGTCTTCGGTCTCGTCGCCGGTTTTTTTACCGCGATACAATTCGAAGGTATGCAGCCATTCCTTGAATTGCTCAAACTCGGGCTGAGTTTCCAATTCTCCGGGATAAATCTTCAAGAGAGCGGTCTTCTTCGACTGGTATTGGGTTTGCTTCGGGCTAAGCTTCGAAACGAATCTTGTTGCGTTCGTCGGTGATTTCAAACCAAACAATTTTTTTGTGGGAGTAATTCCGGAATTCTTCTCGCCTGACGCGGATAACTGGCCTTGAGCGACAGCTTCGTCCAGAAGCATCGGTAATGTTCCGTTTGGCTGGTTCTGAAATATGGATTTCTCCTTGCGCAATTCCTTGTTCTCTTCGATCATCGCCTCCACAGACGCAAAGTACTTTGTCCACCAGTCTTGACAACCGTCTCCGTCCTCCACTGCGCCTAAATCGCCTAAAAATATTTAAAGAAATTTGTCACATATATTATATTTATATATTATAATTATAAATTATATTTATAAATTATAAATTATATTATATTATATTTATATATTATAATTATAAGTTATATATTTAATATTATATATTTAAAGTAAAATATAATTAATAAACAATATGTATAACAGAGGGAAAATATTATAGAAATATTATAAAAATATAATAATTAAGATAATTAAGATTTTAATTTTAAATGAATTTCTTGATTTCAATTAAACGTAATTAAATATATAATTAAATATAGTTAAAAATAATTAAATATAGTTTACAGATGAATATACCTATGCTATTGTCATTGGCTAAACTCTGCTTCCTGCGTATATTTTGCTCCGTTTTGTCCTTCTTTGTAGAACCATTTACGATCTCGAATCCGAGAGTAATAATGGTATCACCATTATTAGATTCCAAGTCGGTTAATGAATCAGGCAATGATGTTTGCTGATATCTTGATTTAGATGGATCAAGAGCTACAATAAACATATAAAATTTAGATTAAAAATTCAAAAAACTGAAAATGATATAGATTTAATTCATAAACAAATTATATATTTATAATAAAATTGACTTAATTCGATAATTTTACAAAAGTTACAATTTTAAAATTTTACAATTTAATTTATTTTTATTTTATTTTATTTATTTTTAATTTATTTATTTATTAGCTACCACTCAAATATAGTTATAATAAGTAAGTTAATTTATTATTCAACAAGAACATATTTTATTATGTATCTCATATAATTAAAATAAATATATTCTCTAATAATAGAACAATTATAATATTATTCTAATAATTCAATCACAAATTGTATATTACATTAATTTTTCCACTTATTAGACAACGTTTTATCACAATTATGAAGCAGTTTCATAGCGCTTTTAGCGAAATTAATTACACAGTTACCTGTATATTGTAGCTGATATAAGCTCTTTTTTCTCTCTTGAGCATCCTTTGCCCTTTTAGTCAAAGGATAGTACATATATTTATGAATCGAATTAATCGTGTGAGTACCGACAAGAGTATATCTGCCAAAACTTCGGCAATCCACCGCTCTTATAGTTAATGGCGGTCGATAAAGTTCCTGCTCGGGAAGTTCCAATTCCAGAAATTTAATCGGCGTATTGAAATTTGGATTTTTCTTCGCGTTTGCTATGACAGACGAATAGAGAATGTGGCCGGCGCATTCGACGTCCACGCGTGGTTTATCGACGGTTAAAAGGTGAATTCTTTTCAAATCTCGTAAACCCCAGAAAAGCACTTCGATTCTAAAACCATTAATTACGGTTATTATTTATATAGTCGTGCAAAAACAATTTAATATTTTTTCTATAAATTTTTTTCTTCTCCTCGATATTGAAAGAATTAATATCATATATATGGTGACGTTTGAAAGAGAAGGCGCGCGTGCATCTCTCTAGCGTTGGTTCTACATAATTTATTTTTTATTGTTAATTTTTGTTTAAAACAAGAATTAAAAAAATATAAAAAAACTTTGATTGAATAAATAATATAAATAATCGATGGTATTACCGATATTTCGCCAAAGTAGGTCGAATTCCTACGGGCACGGGTAGAATGGGGCCTTGATCCTGACCGGTACCCGGAGTCTGAGAACCGCAGCTGGGATCCTTAGGATCAGGCAGAGTGGGAAAGCCATAATCTTTAGTAGAGGGATATTCCAATAATTCAAAGACTGCCAAAAGTTCACCAGCCCTCGAGGCACCCCTAGTGACGTCATACCATTCCAACGACGGTGGATATTGCGGAGGGGTGTAAGGCTCCGAGGCGAGCTTGACGTGAGGTCGGGCGATCGCTCGTCCGATATATTCCGATTTTCCCTGAAAAGTCGATTTTATTTTATAGAAATTCCAATGCATACGAAGCAAAAAATGTCATTCATCGACTATGTGATTACGAGAATATTAGGAAATTGTGGGAGAGCTGCAATATCATTTAAATTCAGTAGATTCAAATATGCTTATTAGAGTTGAGATATTCATGAGCACGTGAGAAAAGATTAAATTCTGCATTTATGACAGAAAATAGTTTTAAGGGAAAATAGATTAGCGTTTTACGTAATTTGAATTAATTTTGATAAAAATATTATCAATAAAGAATAAATGAAAAATAAATGAAAAATTATTATATATTAATTATTATATATTATTATATATGAAATATTTAATATATTAATATATATATTATTAATATATTATTAATATATTATTAATAGAATATGAAATTATTATTTTTTTTATTAAATTATTAATAATAATAAAATTATTATATATTATTATATATTATTTATTAAATGATTATATATATATATATATATATTATTATTATTATTATATTATTAATATATTATTAATAGTGAAATTATTATTTTTTTTATTAAATTATTAATAGTAATAAAATTATTATATATTATTATATATTATTTATTAAATGATTATATATATATATATATATATATATATATATTTATAATACAATAATTTAATAAAACATTTTTTAATTCTCAAGATTCATATTATAAATAACATATTATAAATTCATATTATAATAAACATATTATAAATTCATATTATAATTTGAGAGACGTTTTCTAGATTAGATTTTGAAAAATAAGCTATTATAAAACATATGTATAATATTTTTTAAATAAATAAATATTTTTAAGCTTCCCATGATGTCTTATTTAAAAAAATTCTTCATTTAATTTATATGCTTTTTTCCGACAACAGACTTTCCTTTGGAAATATTTCATATATAGAAATAATATAATTAAAATACTGCTATTAATAGAGGGAAAGATATTTGTTCACTGCAACAGCATAAAATCGTGTAAGGTGGAGAAAACCAAGCATAAAAGTTTTGCGGTCGTGTGTGGACATGTGACTCTCCGTGAGCTACCGCAGCAATTTCACAAATTGGAAACTTGTAGTCTACGGAACTCCATATTCGTGAATGTTGATGCAACAAGAATCCGCTTTGTGCCTCTATATCCTAACATATAAATAATGCCATGCTAAGTTATGGTATTTCCGGTGCGGGTGTTGCATAATGTGCGTCGTGTTATCCGGCATCGTATAGGTAAATGTCAATATGTTGTATACAAACTGTTAAAGCAGAGCCCTCATGCAGTGTTATGTCCATAGCTACACTATGACTCTGTAAAAAGAACGATACCAAATCATAGAAGCGATATAATGACTATGTAATATTTCCTATCAACGCGTTTCATCTGGTTATATAATTCATAAGAATCTGAATTTAATTACAATAAATTAAATACACCTTTTCTCAATCTTCGATTTTTTTTGTATATTGATTATTCTTGAGTAATTTTGGATTTTATAGCTGGATTAAATTGCCAGCGACATTTGAAAAGTCTGAAGTAATAGAATAATTGCTACTCTAAATGTAAAAAATAATTGCTACTCTAAATGCATTTGGATAAATTTTTATTTTAAAAGTAAAAAAAGTATAAAAAGATACTTATAAAAGAGAAGAAAGAAGAAATGTATAATTAAATGAATAAATTGCTTTTACTTACCACTTTATCCTGATCAAACAGCTCGATGACGATGGACGGCGGATCTTTCTTGATCTCCTCGGCGGTGCCATAAATCAAAATGTCATCAAACAGCAGCAGCTCGTCCCATGTCGGGCTGAGAGTCTCGTCGATCACCTGGGTGCACTTGCAAAATTCACCGCAAATCACTCTCGCAAATGGATCGGAAAGACCGGAAGCGTCGCTGCCGATCAGTGACCTTGCTTGATACATGTGAGCCCTTAGTTGAAATTTCTGGCAATCCATTTGGAACAGTGTACGATTATATATTTATTTTCGGGGATTTGCACGAGTCAAAAGAGAAAATACATACATGTTTCTGGACGTAATGAAGCATAATGGGCGGCAAAGCTCGCGGCCTGTCCACGTTCTTCAGTTCGTGACTGAATTCGTATCCTTTCGGTAAATTCTGGATGAAGTATTTTTTGTGTTTTAGTATCCCCAACCACATGTAGATCTGCAATTTCGTCTGAATCGCCCATCCTGAAGGTCCAAACCTCTTTTTCCCTGGAAGCTATATTGAAGAGAATATTAAGGATGTTTTGTATCTATTTTCAAAATATTGAGAATTTAATGAAAATTGTACAGAATGTTCTTACATATGTTTAGAATCTTCAGTACAATTTTTCAATCGATTCACTAAAGTGTTCATAAGTTATAAGGATTTTAATTTGCACTTTCTTGTCGATACTTTTTAATTTACAAATTAAATATTCTATTTACAAAATAAACTGCTTTTACGAAATTAATCTTTTCTAAAATATAAATATAAATATTTCTATTATTATATTATTTTTATTACAAATCCGTTATCTCCATTTTTAATTCAATTTCTTAATTTTAATTGTTAGTATCAATTTTACGAAAGAGTTATTAAAGATGTTTTGTACTTATTTTCAGAATATTGAGAATTTAATGAAAATTGTACAGAATGTCCTTATATATGTTTAAAATCTTTAGTACAATTTTTAAATCGATTCACTAAAGCGTTCACAAGTTATAAGGATTTTAATTTGCACCGAATTAATATGTGTTCTTATGGGAAATGTATAACCACGTCGATTCAAATGACAAAAACACATGGAAATAATATTCAGAATTTGTTTGAAATTTGCAAAAGTTTAGATACAGAGGAAATATTTGGTCAAATAACATTACAAGTACTAACTGGTTAAAAAGATATTAAATATAATTTAATGAAGTTAGCCATGCATCACAAGACGAAATTCTCTGCCAAAAGTTAATTATTTTGATTAACAAAATTCGGAATATTTCAGTAAAACGCAATAATTATAATATATTAAAAAT
Organism: Camponotus fellah; assembly: GCA_030586385.1. NCBI lineage: Eukaryota > Metazoa > Arthropoda > Insecta > Hymenoptera > Formicidae > Camponotus > Camponotus fellah. The sequence continues at coordinate 927,886 of JAPIVC010000706.1, read as the reverse complement.
ATTATTATAATATATTAAAAATATTATTATAAATATTATTATAATATATTAAAAATATTAATATTAAAAAATATTAAAAATATTATAATATATTAAAAATATTATTATAATATATTAAAAATATAATTATAATATATTAAAAAAATATATTTCTGCACTGTAGCTAAGATCAAATTATAATATTCCACACAATTTTTCATACTCAAAGTACACCAAAAGTGAATATTCGTCAATATTGATTTTCAACTATTTTTTGCTGGAATTGTACATACAAAACATTCTTAAATTCATATTTTACTCAACACGAGAATAGCACGATATTTTTTATTTGAATTGTTAACCGGATGTCTTAATGTAATATTTAATCTTTAAATACGCACGTTCTTCTTTCAATATTTTCATGCATTATTATAAATTTGGAAAAAAGGAAGATAAATAATAAATTATTTTACACACTTAATAAACTTATAATATGCTTATTAATATAATAAAATATAATACAGACATACATTTTATGAATATCTTCATAAAATTGCATTTTGCAAAAATTTCTGATAGATATAAATCAAAAAGAATAACTGTATTATAAATTTATATTTTATTATAATAATAAGCATATTATAAATTTATTATTAAGTTTAGCTGATCAATCTCTCATACATTTAGTTTTAAAAATAGATTGCAAATATTTTACATATTTAAAACATTATTTTTAGTGCACTTACTTACCTTGAGGAACATAGTTTGCACTTTGCCACAATGTCGTCCGCATTCCTCGTCGACCACCGAGTAGATAAGTTCACGACCTGGTATCCTCTGGTATGCGATTCGTCTACCGGAACTGATTACCCAGATGAAAACATCCGGCAAGGAATCCTGCGGCTGCAAAAAGAAAGATTCAACGTTTTATTTCGTGAGACATGTATGTAAGTATTTGATTGACGACTACTGACATCCTCGACGAGAAATTTTAATTTCTGTAGATAGCTCTGAGCTGTCTTCAATCTCTCCTTGAAGCTACTTTTTGTCACGAGAGCCTTGAGGTTCCGTGACATGATCCCGATATTTTCTAGTTCCCGCTGGCACAATTTCGTTCGTTCTTTGTCCAGTTTCGTCTTCCCGACTCCTGGACCGGTTACGCTAGACTTGCTAATACTGACATATCGATTACAGTTGATGCTTAGCTCTTCGAGGGTGGTCTTTAGAAGCTTCTCGCACGTTGAATCCTCCAGGTGCAACTGCACCTCCGACAATCCTTCCTCCTGAAAATGCAAAGAGAAGCGGTTATAAAATATTCATATATAATCAAAGTTTAAATTCAAAATATGCGTAATCAAATTAATTAACTTAAATCTATACGGTAAAAAACATTTTGTATTTCTGTGGAATTTTTCTCGTGTAAAAATTTTTGTGTTAAATTTTTAACATACTCTTATGTTAATGTAACATATTATCGTTGTGTTATTTTGACATTTCTGCGTTGAGTTAATATTCACCGTTTCTAAGAGTTAAAATAACACAATTAATATGTAAATGCACGAATTTTTGATGAAATAAGTTATATGTTAAAATGAACAGATAAGTTGTGTTATTTTTCTCTCTATAACAGTTTCCATATGTTAAATCGACATATCTCTTCCGTTATTTATCATAAAAATGTAAGAATAACATTTTCTTTTAAATAAATTTAACATTATAAATATGTTAATTTAACATAAACTTTATTTCCAGATAAAATTTAAGTGTTACACTTTTGTGTTAATTTTTAAACATATTACTTGTGTTATTTATTTACATACTTGCCTTCTGTTAAATTAACATTAAAATTAGAGTGGATAAATCGGGACATGTGAAATATGTTAAATTTAACACAAAATTTTTTACTGTGTATATAATCGAAGTTTAAATTCAAAATATGCGTAATCAAATTAATTAACTTAAATCTATAAAATGCTCTAATTTACCATCTTATCGATGATCTTGCTGATGATATTGCTGTTATACATTCTGCGTCTATAATCCGGCCATATGCTTCTTACGTGAAGGCACGGTTTATCATCCCAATACGGTAGAAAATAATAAATCTTATCGTGCGTCATTGGTTTACTGGATGGTGTAGTACTCTGCCAGGATCCAGCAAGCACTTCCTGCAGCTCGTCCTCCTCCCCGCTTGCTCCACCCCTCGATCCTGCATCGTACATCTACGAAACAAATTGCATTCTCTAGAAATTAATATATTTACACGGTAAAAAACATATTTCTGTTGAAATTTTCTCGTGTAAAAATTTTTGTGTTCAATTTTTAACATACTCTTATGTTAATGTAACATATTATCGTTGCGTTATTTTGACATTTCTGCGTTGAGTTAATATTCACCGTTTCTAAGAGTAAAATAATACAATTAATATGTAAATGCACGAATTTTTGATGAAATAAGTTATATGTTAAAATAAACAGATAAGTTGTATTTTTCTCTCTATAATAGTTTCCATATGTTAAATCGACATATCTCTTCCGTTATTTATCATAAAAATGTAAGAATAACATTTTCTTTTAATTAAATTTAACATTATAAATATGTTAATTTAACATAAACTTTATTTCCAGATAAAATTTAAGTGTTACACTTTTGTGTTAATTTTTAAACATATTACTTGTGTTATTTATTTACATACTTGCCTTCTGTTAAATTAACATTAAAATTAGAGTGGATAAAAATTGGGACATGTGAAATATGTTAAATTTAACACAAAATTTTTTACTGTGTAGAATAAAATAAAATTAATATCTTTAGAACATTTCTTCCCATCTCTTTTCTTTCTTCTGTTAAAAAAAATTTGCTTTGAGTGATGTTGTCTAATAAAAAATCTTTTCGACCGATTTGGCTTCCGAGAATTAATTGCATAAGATTTTTCACCTTGAAACTTTCATTGTGACCATCTAGAGCGTTGCCCGCATTCCCGATCGATATTTCAAAGTACATTGGCTTGTCGCCGAGTTTCTTATCGATCATTGTAGCATCCATAATCGTGGCAAACAGGAAGAACTCTTCGTTTCTTGCATACGCTGTCTCGTTGATCGGTACTGTTGGTTCCACTTCGATTTCCGATGGTGCCATTTCCACGTTGTCAGTAATTTCGGTTCGTATCGCTATCAATAGCCTAAACATTAACAATCAGTGGAACAAAGTTACAATTTTCTGTGAATCTTGTAATAATTTTTCATATCTCTAAGTCAAGTTTACTCCACAGATTTATTATTTTATAATAATTATTATAATAATTATACATTATATATTAATAATTAACATAATTTTAATATTAATTAATGTAATTTTTATTAATGAAATTAATATAATGATAATATTAATTATATTATTTATATAATGTTGTTTATAATACTAATTATATATAATGTAACTATTTTATTAAGTAGAATAATAATAAAATAATACATTGTTATACAATAACCTTGCTCTATATGAGATTCCTTCGCCTAAGCCGGTGTTTAATGTCGAATGCTCATCTATGAGACTGTAATCTCTGATGCTGCCATAAAGATGAATAAACGCTGGACCAAAGGTCGGCAAGAAACCTTTTTCGCCATCATTGCTGATTTGTTTCAGGTCAACGAAGTGTGTGCCGATGACGGTGGCGTGAACTGGATCGTTATCGCATAATTGTATCTTTATCCTCTGACAAAGAGGAGGAAACATCTCGGTGAAAACTATTTGCTCGTTCCATATCGGAGCATAGCTATTTCTCTTCACGCTTGTTTTCCCCTAAAGTCCCATAAATAGAAAAATATAGGATTGCCTTCATAATGTGTAATTTGTTTAATATTATGTTTCATTCAAATTAAATCTATTTTCACATGTATTTACGCGAAAATAAATAAATACTATAATCCTAAAATATAAAAATAAAATAAAAATATGATTATATATTTTATATTATGTTATGAAATTTATATACAGGGGTGAGCCATTTTAATTAACGCACGCAATTATTTCGAAAACAAAGCATTTTAGAGAAAAATGTTTCAGACAAAAGTTTTATGGTTTCGAGGGGGCCATAAGATGATATCATTGGTTTGACACTGAAGAGTCATTTGAAGGTTACGTGAAGGCCACTTCAATTTTTTTAAACGGAACACCCTATATATTTTTGCACATTCTTATAGCTCATCTCGAGAACTTTCTAAAACACTATAATTAAATAAGTCTTCATTAGTCTTTCCGAGTTATGAGGCTTGAAATCATTTCTTATTTTACATAAACCCTAAAATATCTAATAAAATATTCATTTTCGATTATCCTCTTTAATACTTTTATGTACAAAATTGAGAGGAATCAATGTAAGAAAACACATAGTTGTTTCTAAGAAAAAATATGGAATTGTTAATTGCAAATTACATATTTTTTCTTAGAAAACAACTATGTGTTTTCTTTACACCAATTGATTCCTCTCATTATTTTATACATAAAAGTATTAAGGTAAGATCAAAAAATGAATATTTTACAAGATATTTTATGGTTTATGTAAAATTAAGAAATGATTTCAAGCCTCATAACTCGAAAAGCACTTAATGGAAAAGCATTTAATTATAATGTTTTGGAAAGCTCTCGAGGCCAGCTATAAGAATATGTAATAAAAAATAGGGGGTGCCATTTAAAAAAATTGAGGTGACATTCAAGTGACCTTCAAATGACTCTTCTAGGTCAAACCAATGATACCATCTTATGGCCCCCTCGAAACCATAAAACTTTTGTCTGAAACATTTTTCTCTAAAATGCTTTGTTTCCGAAATAATTGCCTGCGTTAATTAAAATGGCTCACCCTGTATATAATATTTATATAAATTAATAAAGATAGCAATATATTTTTAAATTCAATATTTTTAATTAATATAATTAATTTTATATATAAACATTTTTAAGCCAGAGAATATTTATGAGAATGACAATGTTTTTTTATCTTTGCCTGTGTACAATATAAAATACAATTTATCTTTTATCTCTTTTTTAAAAGCAAGCATTTTTAATATTTAGTTTTTTATATCATTTTTCAATTTATATCATATATGTAAACAATTCTTTTTATTTATATTACAAAACACGTTTCTATAACTAATGTTTTCAATATTATAGTGATATTATAATAAATATTTTTAGATGATTTGACAATATCATGATTAAGTTCGTAAAGATACATGGAGCTTACGCTAAGTCCAGCAAAAGACACTTGAACATATGGGTCCACCAGGTCTTTCACTTCCCCCGTAAAAGCCTTCTTCACATTCGCCATAATGCTGCTATTCATTTTCGGTAAGCCATCAGCTCTGTAAACCTTCACTATGAATCTCGCACGTTGTCTCTCGATCGGCACACCATCAGGCAATAAGAGATTGCCCTCAATGTCGTCCTCATCTTTCTCGCTTTTCGGAGGTATTTTTACGGTATCACCCTTGCCGATGACACTTATGTCGCATTTAAGATAGCCTTTGGGACCACCAGTAATGTCATCCGGATCGGTAAGCAAGGCCCATTTGTGATAGAACTGATGATCTAGGATATAAGTTCACACTGATGTCGATTCGTGATTTATTAAAAAAGGAGAGAAATTTACAATCAACTCTATAAGAGAAGTTCACTCTAAAAAGTAATATCCATAATAGTGCTATGTGTGTTTAAAACAATATTAATTTATAAATTTGATATTTTTAAAATTTCTTTATAAAACCGAATTATGCAACAGTTATTATACTTTTCATATTTTTAATCTTTTCGAGGGAACTCCTCAGTTTTTAATTTATAATTACACAGTTAAACAATACATAACAATAAAATACAGATAGAAGGAAAAAGAGAACAGTTGAGAGTTGATAAGAGATTTATAAAAGCAATCAAATGGCTTTGTTGTTTTCCAGAGCGAATAACAATTGAGAGAACTGCGGTTTTTATTTTTTTAGTTATTTATGTGAATTAGGTTTTAATAAACTGTGGAATAAAAACAAATGCAATAAAAGTCACTATATTTTGCCCCTCATCCACGCATTATGGTTTTAATATCAGGGCGCATCAATGAGTGAAGTGTTAATTAGAATTGATCACTTCACATCAAACGTTCTCGAGCACATTTGTAAATTAATATGTTTGTCTCTTTCATAAATAAATGCAAGTTATTTGATAAAATAGCGTATATTAAAAGAGCGCGCGGATATTATTTCACAACTTTAATGTAATTAAATAGCTACACGATTATACTTCATTTCACTTTTAACGACATAATCGATACTTTACTCAGGACCTTTAATCTTGTTATATTATTACTTTATTTAAATTTATTAAAGTGTCGAAGTTATGTAAATTGATATAATTCAATAAGACAGAAGATATTAATTATATCACTTTTTAATGAAAAAAAAAGTTTTTTCGGAAAATTAAACAGGAGAGAGATATACTTTCTATTAAGAAAAAAAATATCTATCTAATATTTAACAGATTTCTTTTAGTTCTTTTTATTTAATCAATTTCAATTTTATTTATATTATTTATATTAATTTAGAATTTTATTTTTTTTATATTTAATAGCGATATTTATAAACTGTTTGTAAAATAAATTTGTAAAATAAAATACTTAATGGCATTCAATAGTTTTTGTGAGAGAAAATTTAGACAAAAATTTTAATTTATTACAGACTTAAAAAGTAATTGTACATTTACATAATCAATAACTTGCTGTTGTATTCACATGATTTTTAATAAAGGATAAATTTAGAAATTTGTTTAAGTGTGCGTATGGTCTATCTATTTTTCTTATCAAATCGAATATCGCGTGCGATTTTTTATTAATTCTAATAAATCGGCTCAAAAATAACTCATAATTTAACTGCAATTTAAGAAGTTTATCTGTTTATTAACTCGCAATTTATTAACTCGACGTATGGATGAACTCTATTTAATTAATTTCAATTATTTATATAATTTCAGTATTTATATAATTTATAATTTTATTTTTTTTATATTTAATACTGATATTTATAAACTTGTAAAATAAAATACTTAATGATATTTAATAATTTTTGTGAGAAAAAATTTAGATTTATCAAAAATTTTAATTTATTACAGACTTAAAAAGTAATTGTACATAATCAATAACTTGCTGTTGTATGCTTTTTAATAAAGGATAAATTTAGAAATTTGTTTAAGTGCGTGCATGGTCTATCTATTTTCGTATGGATGAACTCTATCTCGTATAATTTGTAACCGTGTCACATCAAATTTTAGCTTAGGAATGCTTTCAGGATTAAACTGAGTGTATACACATTTACGAAGAATACATGCATAAGGAACATCTTGTACATATATACATATACATGTATATGTGGAAGTGAAAAGCCTGGCATGCGAACGATTCGCGATAAAAATAGAACGTTATATTTCTATGTTTGTTCGTGCACCATATGTCGGATAAATGATGATTGATATTTCGCCAACGCTCCGTAGTTTTTCCTAACGATTTTATCCGAAGTGTTGACCGATGAATTACGTACAGTGACTTTGCTAGATTTCAGTGAAATAAAAGGGTTTTCAGAAAAAGATATTACGTTACACGATACACGATTTTTCGGAATAAATGTTTTCTGCATTCTATGTTTTTTTAAAATTCTTTTTGTCATTAAAGAATTTTTTTATAATACATTTTTATTATAATACATTACGGATAAAAGTGTTATTAATATATGATTACGTTTTTGTAGCAATATATGCTAAGAATTGCAATTTTCATTAAAATTTACATTTTATGCAAATTTATTTTTTACAAGAAGCTTACTCATTTGCTAATAATGTTATCGCATATAATGAAACATGAACCGTGTGTAATAATGTTATCGCATGTATAATGAAACATGAAACGTGTGTATGTTTCAAAGTATGTAATAGAATTGATAAAACACTCGATAAACTACTAACATTTAGATTATTATTAATATATGTGATGTATATAAAAAATATAAATTGCAGCATATAAATTGATTATACTATTAAAAAGAAATTAAAAATGGATTTATATGTAAGATTAATTTCTATTTTCTTCTTTTATTCCGTTAAAATATACATTTGATTAAGATAATATTAAAATGCATTTATGCTAGATTAATTAAAATGAATGCTTTTAAATAAAAAAAAGTATCATCACACCAATCATTTATATCGGCAAACAAAAAAATATAAGCTCGTAAAATCCAGTTAGATTCTTAAGCGTGCAATTATGCAGTTTCGAAATACATATATCACGTGCGCACTTTCAGAGAATTTTTTAAATTTAAGACGAAGAGTTGAGAAAGCAAGACTCGAGTTGGCGAGATTTTCTCAATAGAAGATAGTAATATGTCATAACGAATTTTACTGCTTTCAAAGTTCCTGGAGTTATACCGCGTAGGAAAATATCTGCCTTACAAACACGAAGTTCTTCGAAACTCGCAAGCAAAGTGCAAAGAACGATGTAATAAGGAAATACTTTATTTGCCAATAACATTGCCGATAAAATGAAATACACTTGCCATCATATACTGAGTAAATATCGAGTCTCATACCGGGTGTACACTTGAGAATTTAGTCCGCGACAGTAACTCTCAATACAAATGATCAAATTACTAATTGATTTTTCATATATATTAAACAAATATTTACGAGCCTTTTTTCAAAAGAAATATAATATTTTTAATGACAAACGCTCTTGTTAAAAAACTCATTGTTATTAAGAAAGTGCTAAACATTTTTATTACAGTTATTAAGAAAATGCTGAAAATTTTTATAAAAAACTGAAGAATTTATTTCACGTAATTAATATATTTCGAACAAAATTATAATCAACCTAATATTTATCTATTTTTTTCTTTATATTTTGTATATATTTTTTAGAAACAAAAATATATCTTGTACTTTGAATATAGTTCTTTTATTGTAATTTATATTTGAATTAGCTAATTTTTTTTTCGTTTACCGTGAGTCGCTCTCGAAATATAAAATTCTTATTTACACCGAGCATTAGACTCGTATAGTCTTTGGACAATGCGAAACCTGTACCTGGTTGTGCCCATACCGTCGCGATGTCTAACTTAAAGATGCCCAGCGTTAGATTAGCGCGCAAGAGATTCCGCGATTGCTGCACCTGTGTATTATTAAAAGATGTGCTGTTTGAGCTTCTTCCTTATTTCTCATTTGCGTTTTCATCTTGAATATCAAGCACCTAATTCGTCATCGAATAAAATTCCATAAAAAACAGAAATTTAATATAATTTAAACGTTATATCCCCTTAAGCCATCTCTCAATGATCGATTTTCGATACGCATCTAAATGTCGTCTGAATGTAATTGTGACAAGCGACATAGGAAGATTTAATGAAGCGAAATAATTCACTAAAGGGCATTTTATCGCGCAACTAAGTGCATTTCAAATGTATTGAATATTAATGAACAAATTAATTCATTCTTCTTGTGTGCTTCGGAGTTTCAAATAAATTTACACGTGCGAATAAACTTACCGACAACGTAATAATTTTGTCGAACAGCATAACAGGCGGCATGTGAAAATCGAAGACAAAATACTGGAAATATAAAACGAAAGAAGGAATTAGTTATAGAACCGTGAATAATTGAAATTATAACAACAGAATTATTCTGATATTCTGAAATAATTATAATTGTCAGCAATTTGAATAAAATCTGCGAATTAAATAAAAATTGCATAAAGAACGATTGATTTTTAATTATAATTTTATATATTTCTTATTGTTTAAATCTATATAATCGCGCAAAAACCTCTGCTCTCTATTTACTTCATTATAATATGGACAATTCGTGGATTCCTTGACGCTCGTATATTTGCGCTGATCTCCAACTTGCACACAAACGACCGGATCCATGTTGAGACCGGCGAGTTGCCTCGCTTCAATGATCGTAACGCATACTTGGTAATCCTGGGCTTTTAATGCACTTTGCCAGGTGTCGCTTGTCTGTGAAACGAGAAAAGTTTGCGCTGATTCATCTCAATTTAAGTTGAAATTATGGAATTATGGAAAAAAATGCGGCACGTTGGAGCGCAACACTTTTGAGTTTAAGAGAGAATAAATGTTATACATATGTATACGCTGTACATTAATTGTATGTACAAACAAAGAAAAAGACATAATATTTAGAATGTATGCACATTTATCATTTTTAGCTATTTTTTCAAAGCTTCGAATAATATTTACAGTTATCAGAAGCAACAGCGAATGTTTTGAACGTAATAAAAAAATGAAATGAATTTCGTAATAAATCGAAATGCATATTTCCGTTAATGAGTTGAATGTAATGAAAAAGTGAAAGAAAGATAATATTACACAAACTGTACATTATTATGTAATAACATAATATTTCAAGCATTTTTTAAGTAAATTTCTCATTTGCAATATTCTTGCAATTTCTGATGCAATATTTATATTTAAAATCATGAAGATAGAACATGTGTAAAATGTTTTATTAAGTGAAATGTATAGGAAATTCTATTCATACTTTCGTAGGAAAAAAACTCAGAATTATGTCTTATTATTTGCAGTTTCATAAGGCATAAGTCTTCTTTTTTAAAAGTAACACACACACAAATGACGCGTAAAATTAAAAAAATGCAAAGGCAAAGATAATATCAAACTATACTAATATATATTGATAACCACAAGATATATTTATGAAGAAGAATGATACTTTTTCTCTCGTTTCTCAATATTAACACGGACCATTAATATTTTGTGACATGAACGGACAACTATGGGATCGTAATCGTAAAAAGAAAAAAGAAAATTAAATAATTCCACGTAAAAACTTTGCTCGTACTTCGCAACTTACTCTCGCTCGTCCTCATTCAATCGATTTCAATCTCATTTAGACATAATTGAGCCATCATTTATGGACAGTTGCTACTTCGGTATTATCGCGCTGTAATGCTTAACACAATTTGCCATATTAAAGTTACTTTATATTGTGAGCACTATATACATTCCCTTTAAAAAATTTATTTTATAAATTTTAATTATTGTAAAATATAATAATTCCTTGCAAAATTAGAAAAATATTTCAAAATTAATATAAAATGTAATAATAATATTATTATTACATTTTAATTATAATATTTTAATTATTATTATATAAAAATATAATAATAATAATATAAATGCATAAAAAATGCATAAAAATATAATATTATAAATAATATTTTAATAAAATATTAATATTAATAAAGAATAATTAATACAGAATAGCACATATTTGATGAAATTATTATTTGCAAAGTTTCAATATTATATAATAATACTTTTATATAATATTATATAATATAAAATATTTTACATGTATTATTACGTAAGATATTTTATGATTTGGAACATAAGAGTTATAAGTGAGAAAGTATCATCTAATATTTTTATCTACGCATGTCGGTTGTGACATAACTAATAAATTTTACTAATCGTTACAGAAGATATTAACCTTAGGCTTCGGTCTCTTGGCCTGTTTTACAGTCGTCTCTTCTTGCTCGGGGTTGGCACTCAGTTGACTGTCGTTATCCGACGTATTCGTTTCAAGGGATGTCATGGAGTTCGTACGTGAGGGTTCGTTTGAAGTTGGACAGCTGGAATCCTGCCTGTCGAGGAGTTCTCTCGTTTCCGAATTATTGTCGCAGGACCGAGCACGTGGCGGTCTCTGCTTTCCCAATTTCAACAAGGATCGCATGCTCTTCAAAGTGGTTCTACAGAAAATACCGTAAAAGAATTCAATGTAACAAAAAATGGGATAAATTTCCTTGAAAATTATTTCTCTCGTTGGAACCCATGTCGAGAAACTTTAACGATTCAAGATAATTCGAGACATGATAATTTCTAAAAATTATATTGTTGCTCATGATAGGAATGTGTAACTAATGTATAGATAACAAAATTATGCCATTTAAAATTTATATTTAAATAGTGATCTGATATGTTTTTATTTTTATATGATTTTATTTTTTTAGGTACAAATAATATACTATAAATAAATAAATGCTATAGATAAATATTGAATTAAATAACAACTTTTAATATTCTTTGAACAAGGAAGAAGATTAATTTTTTTTTCTATCGCTAAACATATTAGCAAAAATGGGAAAGAGAAGAGTGTGTAAATATTTACAAGACCTAAACATTTTTTAATATTAAATGTAAGTTCCGTAGAAATGAGTCTCAGTCCAATTTAGTTTGTGTGTATCGTTTTCGCAGGGTATAAACATAACTTCTCTAGATAGCTTGGAAAGCCGCTTACTAAGATCTTATATTTATATTACTTCGATCGAGTTTCTTATTGCTGTGCATCGAGAATGTCGATGATTCCAATCCAATTGCATCGCGCTCTTTCTCTTTCTAAGCTTTGCAATGCCATTTAAATTTATACCTCAAAGTATACAATAGTAGATTAAAATGATCTGAGATTCTCAATAATCTTATTGAAATCTCCTAAGTTAAAATTTAAATACGAAGATAAATATTAAGATAAATACTAAGATAAAATTTAAATCACGAGAATTATGAGGCGTATATTTTAATATATCTATAATTTTTTTAATAATAAAAAATATTATTAAATTATCCACAAAAGGTATTAATTTATAGAGTAAATATAGATGATATAATCAATTTATAGATTTAATAACTTGAAATAATGTTACATATTTAAGCTTATATATATTATGGAAATTAAATTAATTAATTCTTAATCTTCTATTTATTTATCGATTCTCTCTCTTCAATAATTAATAAAAACTTAAAAATAAAGTTTCAACATTTTAAAACTCAATTTATAGATTTAATAACTTGAAATAATGTTACATATTTAAGCTTATATATATTATGGAAATTAAATTAATTAATTCTTAATCTTCTATTTATTTATCGATTCTCTCTCTTCAATAATTAATAAAAACTTAAAAATAAAGTTTCAACATTTTAAAACTCAATTTATAGATTTAATAACTTGAATTTATAGATTTAATAACTTGAAATAATGTTATACTTATATATATTATAGAAATTAAATTAATTAATTCTTAATCTTCTATTTATTTATCGATTTTCTCTCTTCAATAATTAATAAAAATTTAAAAATGAAGTTTCAACTTTTTAAAATTTGAATGAAATCGATTATGTCATATATTTCATATTTATTATAATTCGTCATTATAATCCGCCGGCTGAAGCATATGTCCAAAACGGAGACAAAATTGACGAGGGTCTTATATTTTCTCACCCATATGATATGCCACATTCACTCTTTCTCGATCGTTATTGATTATAATATCGCTGCGAATGAAACCAGCGTGGGCGGTTTTACAAATGAAAATATATCACAGGCACATTATTACACGTATGGACGACCACGAGTTACGTTCGATTACGTTTCTACGTCGGAGGTAGTGACAGGAATTGCCGTGGCACTCCCTGAGGAGGACCTAGTTTATCGAAGAAGTAGGTATATATATATTTCACAAGGTATAAAAGGTAGCTTTCTTTCTAACGCATCGGGAATAAGATTTCAGTAATATCTGATAGACTATATAGAGTAGTACTTTATATCTTTACTTCATTCTGAAATACAGAAAATAGAAAAATTTAGAGATTAAGTGTGCGATAAATTCAATAAAATTTTACGATAAAAACCTGAACAAATTATACAGTTATTTGAGATTGTACATGCACGGAAAAAAATTAAGTGTCAAATTAACACTTATATACTTAAATTAACGTGTTCATTGTTTCCTATATACGCAAGAATATATAATCTTCTTAGAAGAATTTAATAATCTTATATTTTAACAATATTATAATCCTATTTGAATATTATAATTGTCATCTCAAGAATATATAATTATTTAATTCTACTTTAAGAATTATAATCTTTGATTTAAAAATGTTATTTTCTATCCAACATTATTTCTTTTCCATTCAAGAAAATTATTCTTAAATAATAAGAATATATTTTCTTGATTGAACTATATAAAATGACTTCATTCAAGCAAATTTTCTTCAGTTAACGCAATATAATTTCATTTCAAGTTTTTCATATTGAAATTAAAGATATTTTCAAAACAAGAATGTTCTTTTTTCTGTGTGTATGTGCGTTGAAAAGAATTTTCACATTTTATGTTATCGCACAGTAAAAAATTTTGTGTTAAATTTAACATATTTCACATGTCCCAATTTATCCACTGTAATTTTAATGTTAATTTAACAGAAGGCAAGTATGTAAATAAATAATACAGTATGTTTAAAAATTAACACAAAAGTGTAACACTTAAATTTTATCTGGAAATAAAGTTTATGTTAAATTAACATATTTATAATGTTAAATTTATTTAAAAGAAAATGTTATTCTTACATTTTTATAATAAATAACGGAAGAGATATGTCGATTTAACGATATGAAAACTGTTATAAAGAGAAAAATAACACAATTTATCTGTTCATTTTAACATATAACTTATTTATTTTAAAAATTCGTGCATTTACATATTAATTGTGTTATTTTAACTCTTAGAAACGGTGAATAACTCAACGCAGAAATGTCAAAATAACACAACGATAATATGTTACATTAACACAAGAGTATGTTAAAAATTGAACACAAAAATTTTTACACGACAAAATTTCAACAGAAATACAAAATGTTTTTTACCGTGCGTAAAAGATTTAATTCTACTCGTACGAGATGTTCTAAGAATACAATTAAGAGTTTCATTTATCACACACATAAAGGAAACAAATGTTTCTTACTTACACTAATGTAACAATTTAAACTAATTTGAATTCTTGGAGGCAAAGTAATTTTAACGCAGTCTAAGAGAAATTGAAAGTCGAGTGAAAGATTCATATATAAATCAACGTATGTGCTAAAATAAATGCATCCCGTGTATTAGATCGGCGTTAATCTTTTTATATTCTCCGTGTCTTTCTAGTTTGACCTTTACGTCACTAAAAGGTTTATCGCGGTAACAAACTTTAACGTATTAAGCGTCACCGGCATTGCCGGATGTCCTTATTAAGCAATCTCTTCACGTTTCGATGACACGACGATGTAATGGTACTTTACAGTAATAATACGCTAATGACGGAACTTGCATCGGAGTGGACTGTCAACAGAGATTATTAGCAAAAATCGATAAGCTTTAATTAGCCGCTTTAATTAGCCGTTTATTTATTTTTTCGAAATCCCATTGAATGGAGCAAGAAATAGACTCGACTTACCTACATGATGTACGATAATAAAAAAGGACACATTTTAACAATGACGATATTATGTTATTAAATTTGTGGATATCTTTCACAAATATAAATGTATAAGTATCAGATTTCTGGATACGCGCACACAACTTTTATTTTTTTGCAATTTCGAGTTCTCTCAAATAAAGTAAAAAATAGATATATCTCTTCTATACATTTCAACAATTGAAAAAACCAATCAATAGTAAATCGAAGGTATATCAAAACTCTATATTTTATATTTTATTATATATATTTTATTATACGGGTGACGTTGATACAGTCGAATATCTGTATAGAATGCTTTTTAGAACCAAAATTTTAGAAAAAGTTGTAAGGATTAAAAAGATGTATTTAACTGTAATATCATTTGAATTTGAGTGGTTTAAGATCAGGGCAAGATCGACTTGATTTTTAAATGGAACCCCTTTTTTTTCATTGCATATTCTTGTAGTTGGTTTTTTCTTTCCAAAACACTATAATAAAATATTTTTCCTCGAGCACTTTTTGAGTTATGAGGCTTGAAATTATTTCTTAATTTTACATAAACCGTAAAATATCTTGTAAAAATATTCATTTTTCGATTACCTTATCTTAATACTTTTATGTACAAAATTAGATTGAGAGGAATCATTGGTGTAAAGAAAATACATAGTTATTTCGAAGAAAATATGTAATTTTGCAATTAACAATTAAATATTTTTTCTTAAAAATAACTATGTGTTTTCCTTTACACCAATTGATTCTTCTCATTATTTTGTACATAAAAGTATTTAAGTAAAATAATTGAAAAATTAATATTTTGCAAGATATTTTACGGTTATGTAAAATTAAGAAATAATTTCAAGCCTCATAACTCAAAAAGTACTTGAGGGAAAAATATTTTATTATAGTGTTTTGGAAAGCTATAAGAATATGCAATGAAAAAAGAAGTTCCATTTAAAAAATTCAAGTCGATCTTCCCCTGACCTTGACGACGCCACTCAATGTCAAATGGATATTACAGTTTAAATACATCTTTTTAATCCTTACAACTTTTGTCTAAAGCATTTTGTTCTAAAATGCATTCTATACGAGATATTCAAGTGTATCCAGACTTTTGGTTCACCCTGTATATATTTTATTATATATATTTTATTATATATATTTAACATATTTTATTATATATTTTTAATATAACGATAAAAGATAAATGTTAATAATTAGAAGACATATCACTATATTTTGCAAAAATAAATATGAACATTTCTTTCTTGAATAAGGTGTATTTTCATGTTTTCATGTAAATTTGGAATGAAATAGAAAAGCTATAATTTATTTAAACACACATGCGCATCTAGATATAATGTATAATGTCTTTTACATTTGATGGCGCATTAACATTGCCGAAGAGACATATGCATATTATATGTAAGCATCTCGCAAAAATGAATATAAAAAGCAAAAGACACGTTTATACTGAAATTTCTATGTAATTCTGCTTGAATAAAATGAAAAATAGATGGATTTGAACAGAAAGAGAAAGAGAAAAAATAATAAGATCTCATGTTTCTTGAAAATCTACGTTAATCTCCTCATATATATGCAAAATATTGTATAATTGTATTTTCATATTTATGAGCATAGAAAATGTAAGCAAAAAAAAATGATATATTTTGTCATAATCATTATCTAGTAATGATTATCTAGATGATGATTCAAGTAATTTAAATATTTTATCATAATCATTACCTAGTAATGATTACCTAGATGATGATTCAAGTAATTTAAATAATTCATAAATAAATTTAAGTAATTTAAGTAATTTATTAATAAACGAGTGATAGCTAAAAATGTCAATTAGTCTTTTATTTGATCAAATTGTAAAATTAAGTTGACTTTAAATTATACTTTTTTCATGTAAAAAATCAGTAATATATTAGAAAATAGTTTTATTCGACATGTAAAAGAGAAATAAAATAAAATAGTTCTATTTGACAAAAAAATTTAATAATAAATTTAATAATTTGAATTTCTCAATATATGATTATTATGTATTTATTTTATATATAATACATAATAATTTACATTACATATATAAAATATACATTTTTAATGAAAATATATATATTTTTACGTGTTTGAAATTAAAATTATTTGAGTTGCGATAAAAGTAAAAATGTTAATAGGCAGCGTGATTAAATATCATACGATCACGCTTAGTTAGTAGCGTTACACGCAATATGGAAATGATTTTTTATATAACTCTTCGTATACATTTAGTCTTATAAATTTGAGTAAATAGAATGTGTAAATTCATACATACACAGTAAAAAATGTTGTGTTAAATTTAACATATTTCACATGTCCCAATTTATCCACTCTAATTTTAATGTTAATTTAACAGAAGGCAAGTATGTAAATAAATAACACAAGTAATATGTTTAAAAATTAACACAAAAGTGTAACACTTAAATTTTATCTGGAAATAAAGTTTATGTTAAATTAACATATTTATAATGTTAAATTTAATTAAAAGAAAATGTTATTCTTACATTTTTATGATAAATAACAGAAGAGATATGATTTAACATATGGAAACTGTTATAGAGAGAAAAATAACACAACTTATCTGTTCATTTTAACATATAACTTATTTCATCAAAAATTCGTGCATTTACATAATTGTGTTATTTTAACTCTTAGAAACGGTGAATATTAACTCAACGCAGAAATGTCAAAATAACACAACGATAATATGTTACATTAACATAAGAGTATGTTAAAAATTGAACGCAAAAATTTTTACACGAGAAAATTTCAACAGAAATACAAAATGTTTTTTACCGTGTATGCTTCCTAGTTCAATTGTTATATTATGTGCTATTAATTCAAGATTTATTTTGTATTGTTCTTAAATGAAGTTTGATTAATGAAATTTAGTGATGCATTATTTTAGCTTGTCGCAATTTACGTTAACCTTATCGTAATGTACTTCCATACAATATGTATTTAGTATAATAACGCTAGAACGGCATAGTTATATCTCGTAATTGTGTTTACATTTTCAACATATAATTTCAAATATGATCATCATTAAAAATGCAGTCACAACAATTGCTATTAAATGGCATGTAATTTCGTGACATTTATTGAAGCAAAATATGATAAAAGTTGACAATTCATTGTGTGTTTAAAATATCATATTCGCGCCAAAATGTCATATTCTATTCAAGCGTTTGTAACACGATGCACAAAAAAGCAACGTTATTACAACGTGAATCATTATCCCAACAATATCAATGCGGTATATAAGTACATTAAGATAGGATTAGCCAACACGGATAATTTTCCGACAAAATGAATAAAGAGAATATTATCTTTTGTGCGCGCGCGACCTATTTCTTTTGAGAATACACACATTAATCAACCTTGAAATAATGTAAATCTTATTAATAAAACATGTACGCGATTGATTAAATAATACGATTTATTGATTTCAACAAAACTTTTTTCAAGTCAGGTTTATATTTATAAAATAAAATAATTTGTTAACTTCAATTTTCATATTCAATTTACAAATTTCCTGTTGTTTGTTCATTAATTGGTTTTTTCGAAAATCTCTAAAGCAAATTTACTTATGCAATTTAACTCAATTTGCAAATACAATGAAATCAATAAAAAAAATTTAAAAAAAAACATACCAATAGCATTTCAATAATCTTAAATATAAAATGTAAAATATAAAAACGTAAAATGTAAAATATATTAATATCTTACATAATATCTTAAATATATTAATAAAAATAAAATTTTAAATATATTAATATCTTACATTATACTAAAAAAAAATATAAAATATAAAATATAAAATGTAAAATATATTAATATCTTACAATAATATCTTACAAAATATCTTACAATATGAAATGTATATTTACTTTTTAAAAAAATATTACAGAGAAGATTTGAAATATTACAGAGATGATTGGAAAAAATAATACTTTAAGAATAAAATTGTAAAATGAATGATATGAAACTGAAATTTATTTACTCTTATACACTTTTATAAATAAATTTTACTTATTTTCCACGATCATATATTATACAATTAATATTTTATTAATATTTTATTATATTAATTTTTTATTTGTATAAAGTAAATTTCTGAGCGCATCTCCTGTAATAAAAAAAATATGACATTTTATTGGCAATACTCACCGCTTCCGGGTGTCGGGTGACTTATCGCTGGTCGACATAGAGATGCCTTTTGGTAAGAAGCTCCTCTTTGATTTCTCGGGAGTATGCCAGGAACCTCTTCTTTTCCCGTTGGTACTGCTGTTGGCTTGCTCGAGACTTCTCTCGAGGTTCGCGATATTCTGCTCGATATCGATCAACATTTGCTGCTCATCTTCCATTATTTCGGAGGCCGCGTACGAGCTGCAACTTCCGTCCGGGGGATTGTATCGAATTTCGAAACACACCACCGCCTGCGCATAGATAATAGCGGATAAAAGGAACCGTTAGACAGAAATTAGGATAATCGACAGGTAAGAGAAATTGGAAGAATCATGCTTTCCTGCCGTGCCCAGAGAGATCGCGTGGCTGCAAAAACGACAGCTAGAATTTTAGGTTTAATAATTATAGTTATTCGATTGGATAAAAAAGATATTAAATTAATTGTTTTTATATTAGTAGTGATGATTTTGGTAATAACATTTTCAGTAAGAAATTTAATGATATTTTATTTAGTTTTTGAATTAAGTTTGATTCCTACCTTTATTATAATTATTTATTGAGGATATAATTTTGAACGATTAAAAGCTTCTTTTTATTTATTAATATATACTATATTTATTTCCTTACCATTGTTGGCTTATATTATGAAATTATATAAGATTGGACAGACTTTTGAAATGGAATTATTAAAAATAAATAATAATGTAAGATTAATTGATTATTTAATTTTATTTATAGCATTTTTGATTAAAATACCAATTTTTTTATTTCATTTATGACTTCCGAAAGCTCATGTAGAGGCTTCTGTATAAGGTTCTATGTTATTAGCTGCAGTTTTATTAAAATTGGGGAGTTATGGATTATTGCGGTTTATTGAGATTTTTTATTTAGAGTCTTTGAAATATGATTATATTACGATAATGTTACGACATAATTTAGATCACAATCTGAAGGAAACACGCATCACGGTCAGGAAAAATGTCTAGGAATTTTAGATATTTGAAAAATCTCTCTCCCTGGCTCTTTTCTTCTCTTTTTCATAGTACGCTTCTCAGAAAATAGAAAACGATGTATTTAAATCGCTAAAAATACATGTAATATAGATGTATATCGTTAGCGGCTTTCCGTCTTTTAAAAATAACGATAAATCCCGATAAAGAACGAAAAAGATTGACTATTTTTTTTATCAAATGTCTATTTATTATGATTTTATAAAGATTTTATAAAAAATGATTTTATAAAAATGTCTATTTATTATGATTTTATAAAGATTTTATAAAAAAATTTACGATATATTACAATCATAAATTATTTTCAAAATTAGGGGGAACAATCGCTTGCAAACTTCATCTTTCTATTATAGATAGTAATTTATATGATAATTATAAAAGTCAATATGCAATTCAGAAATTATAAAGACCACAAGGGAAATTAATATCCGTCCTTATCTTCCGGGAAGTATTTTCCATGTCTATCACGTATTTTAACTTTGTTAACAATATACTCCATTTTGATTTTACAATTTGTTTTCACAACGCTTTTCGTTATGAATAACTACTGGTTGCGATAACCTTGTGTAAAGTTAGATATAATAAAAATGAAAGAAGACCAATTTAAAACTTTGCCTTTTTCCGATAGCAATAATAATAATGAAAATAGAATAATTAACAATATAATTAATAATAATTTTGTTCTTCTTTTCTTTAATAACCTAATGAATTAATTAGCATACAAATACAAGAGAGAGAAAGAGAAAAAAATTTGTTAAATTTTGCAAAAATTTGCAAAATTAACCAAAATTTATCAATTTTTCAATATCATGTAGTAAGTTATTAAGATAATAAGTTTCGTTATATATTTTTATTTATTCAAAGGAATAAATGTTATATCGTAGAAAGAGAAATGCACTAAAGAGTATATGTTTACCAACTTACGTCACTTGTACCTGAGTGCATTTGTCTGTTTAAAATGCTAGTATGTCAGTCACGTAAGTACTTTTATGCAAAAACGTATGCCGGAACGAAGTATTTAGAGCTATTGTAAGAGGAAAAAATATTAGGCAAGAAGCGAAATTCAAATTAGATTTGTTGTTTTTTTAAGGAATAAAATTTAAAAAATATATAAAAAATTATTAAAACAATATAAAATATAAGAAATATATAGATTTTTTAAACATCTGTCACTTATACTTTGTTTTTCGACGTCTGAATCATGAATACGTTGTATTTAAATTTTTTCTTGGATACAAGTACATAGTTAAAATATTTATAATTTAATTAATAATTACAATATTATTTCAAATTTATCATGAAATTTCGTGAATGTTTGAAAAATTTAGTATTTTCAGAAGAATTGAAGATATTGCATGATGATTAAAATTGTGTGTATAAATAATTTGCAAATGTAGGATATCCGTAAAGGTCGGAATCAAATTTTATTATACACTATGTCAATGAGGTCGAGTAGATAAAAAAGTTCAAATAAACCTGTGTTCCATGAAAATGCTTTATTAAAGAGTTATAAGCTTCCGAAGATAAGCGAGAAAATTGTTCTCAAAACTTTATTAAAGTCTTAAATTATGAGTATATTAGATGGAAATAAGCAACTCTCTTATTTATTATTATGTCTTGAGTTATACTCTAAACTTTCATCACATATTTTTGCTTTTGATTAGACTTTAATTTGTTATAAATATTATAATTTTTATGTTCGAATCTTTGTAATTTTCTCTTTGCAATTATAATAACAATGCCTTTTCAACATTTAACAACTCCACTCTTTCTGAATTATGCGACCTGCATAATATGTGTGTATCAGCGATTCCATCTAATATGTTATAAAAACTATTTTTATTCTTCAGTTCATAACTCTTTAATAAGATATTTTCATAGAATACAGATTTATACTTTTTTTATCTACTCCATTTTATCGACATATTGTATAAATTTAATCAAAAAAGCATGAATTTGATTAGCTTATTTTTTTTTTGAACGCTTATAAATAAAGTTTTTTAGACATTTTTAGACATATATTTATTTTCATTTACTTTTCTCATTTACTTCATCACATTGCATAAATTTGGCCCTGATTTTTACGGATATCTTATAGACAATATATCAAGCACGTGGAAAAAAATTAGATATATATTATCTCCGCATGTGAAATTTTTGAAACTGTTTGAAACTATTATTGTACTATCTGTGGAAAATTACCAAAAGAGCGAAAAAAAATACGGACTAAATCGTAAAAATATTGAAAAAACTTTACGAGAAGAAATGCCAATATACATCTTGCAGATAGGTACGATTTTGAATACAGAGTATATCCCCAATATGCAGGTATTGTGTATATGTTGTGCGCTTACATGTTCAATCATTCATCTCGATATCGGAACGTACTCTAAACTTTCATCACATATTTTTGCTTTTGATTAGACTTTAATTTGTTATAAATATTATAATTTTTATGTTCGAATCTTCGTAATTTTTGCAATTATAATAACAATGCCTTTTCAACATTTAACAACTCCACTCTTTCTGAATTATGCGACCTACATAATATGTGTGTATCAACGATTCCATCTAATAAGTTATAAAAACTATTTTTATTCTCAAAAGTTCATAACTCTTTAATAAGATATTTTCATAGAATACAGATTTATATTATATGTACTTTTTTTATCTACTCCACTTTATCGACATATTGTATAAATTTAATCACAGCATGAATTTGATTAGCTTATTTTTTTTGAACGCTTATAAATCTTCAATAAAGTTTTTTAGATATTTTTAGACATGCATTTATTTTCATTTACTTCATCACATTAACACATTGCATAAATTTGGCCCTGATTTTTACGGATATTTTATAGACAATATATCAAGCACGTGGGAAAAAATTTAGATATATAAAGTCAAAAAGAAATTATTCAAAAGCAAAAGTGGTTTGTAAGATACAATCAAATTAAGAAAGGATAATTTAGGCAAGAAAAACCACACGCATTTCAATGCGAATAATTTTTTAATTTGATTTAGATATATATTATCTTTGCATGTGAAATTTTTGAAACTATTGTACTACACGGAAAAAAATTAAGTGTCAAATTAACACTTATATACTTAAATTAACGTGTTTATTGTTTCCTATATACGCAAGAATATATAATCTTCTTAGAAGAATTTAATAATCTTAAATTTTAACAATATTATAATCTTATTTGAATATTATAATTGTCATCTCAAGAATACAATATAATTATCTTGATAATAAAAAAATTTCTTTTTGATTTAAAAATGTGTTATTTTCTATCTAACATTATTTCTTTTCCATTCAGAAGAAAATTATTCTTAAATAATAAGAATATATTTTTCTTGATTGAACTATATAAAATGACTTCATTCAAGCAAATTTTCTTCAGTTAACGCAATATAATCTCATTTCAAGTTTTTCATGTTGAAATTAAAGATATTTTCAAAACAAGAATGTTCTTTTTTTCTGTGTGTATGTGAAAAATTATCAAAAGAGCGAAAAAAAATACGGACTAAATCGTAAAAATATTGAAAAAACTTTACGAGAAGAAATGCCAATATACATCTTGCAGATAGGCACGATTTTGAATACAGAGTGAAAACTGTATCTATTCCCAATATGCAGGTATTGTGTATATGTTGTGCGCTTACATGTTCAATCATTCATCTCGATATCGGAACGTACCGGAAGCGGTTTGTTATTGAGGTCAACTAGGGAATCTGAAACTAGGATCCTTCCTTCGCGCACCACTGTCTGTAACACCAGTCCGTACCTCGCCGCGACTTTTTCGTTTCTCAAAACTCCGCGAGACACGACTGCCAATTGTAATACTTCTGCTTCATCCACTGGCCTTCCTAGATTCCACGTGAAACTCTGAAAACAAGCAATAAAATATTTTAAAAAAAGGATATAAAAAAAAATCTCTTTCACCGCATTCCATTCCAATTTAAACACTAATAGATTGGAGGAAATCGACAAAAGAACCAACAGATATTTGTTTGAAATTGAATTTTTCTTTCTTTCTTTTTACAATGTTTCTTTCAACAATGCTTTTCAACAATGTGCTTTCTAGCCGTTAAAAAAATAATTATTTAAACATTTTTTAAATAAAATGAAATATATTCTGTAGGATAAAATAAATTTCCATAAAATAAACCCTTTTCTCTCTCTCCTTTATCCTGTAAAATAATATTAAACATAAATTAAGTATTCGATATTAATTTAAAAAACCGTATAATATATGTTGTGTTATCTCTTAAAACATAATTCCTTATATATTATTATTATTATTATATTTATTATTTAATAAAATAAAAATTACAACATCCGTCATGTATATTAATTATTGTCATAAAGTTTAAAAATCTAATTTTAATTTTTTATCAAATAATTAAGTTTATTTGATTTTCAAAACTGTTAATATAAATAAAAAGGAATGGAAAAAGATTTTCATATTTATATACACATTTTGAGATTAACTTTTAAGAAATTTAA
The DNA here is from genome assembly GCA_030586385.1 of Camponotus fellah. NCBI lineage: Eukaryota > Metazoa > Arthropoda > Insecta > Hymenoptera > Formicidae > Camponotus > Camponotus fellah. Next base: position 902,818 of record JAPIVC010000706.1, on the reverse strand, counting down.
GAAATAAAAGATTTAATCTTTACAGATTAAATTTGATTTAACTTCTTTAAATTTACTCATTTTTTAGAGAAAAAAAGTTTTTCTTTTACATCAAAGAAAAATATTATCTTTCCTTCACCACGCTTGCTACTATAAGCGAGATAATTTGAATCATGAGCTTGCATGCATTCAACCCATATACATTTGTGAAAAATGCACGAGAGAATAAAAAATACTACGACACAGGTGGATATATAAATAAAAATAGTAGATCGATAAGTTAAATACGAATGGACGTGCGAATATTTAAGAAAAAGACGACATTGAAAAGATTCCAAAGTGGAAACTCGCTAAAAGTTGATCTATTATTTATGCTCGATAAAGCATAAGACGCTATTTTACGAGATTTTTCATAGTTATGTTTATCATCGCGTTGAATTAAAAACTGAATTAAAAAACCAATAGTTATTAAAAATAATCTGTAATGACAAAGATATGAATTTTTTAAAAAGATCCGATAGTGATGAAGTTATGAATTTTGTAAAATCAGAAAAATAATTATATAATTATATAATTAATTTTCATATAGTTATGTTTATCATCGCGTTTCGTTTCTGTCGTCCTTTGAATATGAAAGAATAAATTAAAAAACCAATAGTTATTAAAAATAATCTGTAATGACAAAGGTATGAATTTTTTAAAAAGATCCGATAGTGATAAAGTTATGAATTTTGTAAAATCAGAAAAATAATTATATAATTATATAATTAATTTTCATATAGTTATGTTTATCATCGCGTTTCGTTTCTGTCGTCCTTTGAATATGAAAGGCATGAATTAAAAAACCAATAGTTATTAAAAATAATCTGTAATGACAAAGATATGAATTTTTTAAAAAGATCCGATAGTGATAAAGTTATGAATTTTGTAAAATCAGAAAAATAATTATAGAATTTCTTATAAAACAAGAAAATGTTTTGTCATCATTAAAATCTCAATTCTATAACGATCAATTTAATTCTTTTAACGGAAAAGCAAGATTTAATAAAAAAACAATTACGCGTTTCTTTTTGTTCCCTTTGGCAATTACACATCGTGCAATATCAATATACTAATAGAAAAGAATGCAAATTACAAAAAACCGTTTTATAGACAAAAACTGCAAACTCAATTTCAGATTTAAATAGAAATTCTTTGTATCTATATTAAATGTAGCCCTTTGTTTTACTTTTTATTTTCCGTTAGTACAAACATACGTAAGAAAAATGTACACAAAATTCAGTTTATGAAATTCATGTATTTGTAATTTTCTAATTTTTTCTTATTATTATTAGTAAATAATAGATCAACATTTTATGAATATCCGATTTTCTATTTTTCATATTAATTTTTGTAAGTAAACAAGAATTACAAACAATAAACTTTTTAAAGCTGAGAAAGCTTTTTGAAGTTATTCTTTTTCTCTCTTTTACTTCAGTGTTTTAATTATTTAAATTGTTTCTCTATTAGAGGAAAAAAACTTGAGAAATTAATCTCTGTTATCGAAGAAATATACAATTCCATGAATTTGCAATTTGTTTTCTAATTTCATCAAAACTTCGCAATGTTAAGGAAGTAAAATAAAATCATGATCAAAATTGGAATATCGCAAAATTGGAATTCTACAATTTATGATAACATTGGTCATTCATGAAAATTTCATGTGTCTATTAATTACATCGTGTTATGGCTGTCCGAGATATCAGGATATTGCAAAATATTTATTTCCTTTAGATCGTGTTTATCGAGAAATACGACGTAATGACACATCGTGCAGAACTGTCAAGCAGCTGTCAAACGAATTTCTCCAACGTGGAAACACTAATGGATTGGTTCACGTTGACATTATTAAATTGAGTTTCTGATTATTAAACAACTTATTAAGCAACTTTCATATCCCATGCAATGCGGTGAATCAGTTCACCAAACATTTTATACTTATTGTACGAACTTTACAATTTCCTACGTAAGTAATATACCCGTTGGAAATATCAAAGTTTGCCTTTTCGCAACGTTTATGTCACATATATGTACACATATCACGCATATACAGGGTGAGCCAATTAACGCACACAATTATTTCGGAAACAAAGCTTTTAGAGAAAAATGTTTCAGACAAAGTTTTATAGTTTCGAGAGGGCCATAAATGGTATCATTGGTTTGACACTAAAGAGTTATTTGAAGATTACGTGAAGGCCACTTCAATTTTTTAAAATAGAACAGCCTATATATTTTGCATATTCTTATAGCTCATCTCGAGAACTTTCCAAAACACTATAATTAAGTTAGTCTTCATTAAGTACATTCCGAGTTATGAGGCTTGAAATCATTTCTTAATTTTACGTAAACCGTAAAATATCTAGTAAAATATTCATTTTCGATTATCCTCTCTTAATACTTTTATGTACAAAATAATGAGAGAAATTAATTGGAAAGAAAACACAACAACTATGTTTCTAAAAAAAAATATGGAATTGTTAATTGCAAATTACATATTTTTTCTTAGAAACAACTATGTGTTTTCTTTACACCAATTGATTCCTCTCATTATTTTGTACATAAAAGTATTAAGGTAAGATAATCGAAAAATGAATATTTTACAAGATATTTTATGGTTTATGTAAAATTGAAAAATTATTTCAAGCCTCATAACTCGGAATATACTTAATGAAGACTAACTTAATTATAGTGTTTTGGAAAGTTCTTGAGATGAGCTATAAGAATGTGCAAAAATATATAGGGTGTTCCGTTTAAAAAAATTGAAGTGGCCTTCACGTAACCTTCAAATGACTCTTCAGTGTCAAACCAATGATACCATCTTATGGCCCCCTCGAAACCATAAAACTTTTGTCTGAAACATTTTTCTCTAAAATGCTTTGTTTCCGAAATAATTGCGTGCGTTAATTAAAATGGCTCACCCTGTATATATATATATATATATATCGATAAAACGAAGTTATATTGCAGGAAGAGACAATAACAAAGCTACGTTACCATTCGCGCTCTATTGATGAATTTTCGCAAACAATAAAATAACAGTAAATATATTTTCGCGGATAAAATCAACAATTAAATTTGCATTAAATCGCGAGAAGTACACATTCGAAACGTATCATTTTCGATGAATGTATGTTATATTTGCCAGGGTAAATACGCAAATGTGTTTATGCGGAATTTCAATCGTTCGCTTTTCTATCGCGCCGGAATACGATGCTCTGATCGCAATGAAAGATGCTTTATGAAAGATATTTATCGGTTCATTTAAGATTGCGAAAGCATTCTCGTTTTCACGTTCTCATGACTGCGTCGTATGATGAGTACGTGGATCGATTTTGCCATCACGCACTTTTCCTTCGACTATAACATAAAAGTTGAATGGAACATCGGCCGCGCACGTTATGTCTGCATATAAAATCGAGATCTCATCTTGCGTTCTCAACGAGAACGATGATTATCAATCATGACGCATCCTCGGGTTCTCAATTGCTTGATAATAAATTTAACGTTGCAACTGTACTCTTAATTATAAACATTTTTTAGATAATTATTACGTACAATTTGTACTAAAGTTAATTTATAATGTTAATTAGGAAACTTTAGGGGGAGAAATTCTGGGATTTTCTTTGGAATTCTCGCTTCAATTTAGAGAAATATGCGAGTAAGAAGCTTCTGAAACTCGAATAAATTTTATGGAATTCACTCTTGCTAAAAGTAATAGTTACTGTCAGATTAACATGTTCTCTTTTGTCTCATTAATTTATCTTTCGGATACCTTTTCAAGTTATTTTTACGTGCCATTACCTTGACATTTCATATTCGATTTGTATCTGTCAAATTAAAATCTGTTAATAAACAATAATTGTATTGCATTGTTTGCGATAATTTATTTTTCTATCTATAAATAAATAAATAACGTTGAAAATTATTCAGAAGCGATACCTAAATGATCTGATGCGTTTGCAATATAAAGTGTAACAAGATTTTTAATGAATGAAACGCAATGAAATGATACGCACATTTGCTTTTCTGACATTCACAATACACTCATAACAAGATATCAACACTCTATTCAAGAGGCAATTATCGCGATAGTATCTATCATTTCTGTCTCATATGAAGTTGATATTACATTTGTTGTACGATAAATTTTTTAAACGTATTGATTAGCTACAGAATAGAAAAATATCTACTCTACAGTCAATCCATATATTTAAAAAAATATGTTATACGATAAATATAATATTAGTCTTAAAATTATTTCACAAAAATAAAAGATTTAATATAATTAGAACTATAATAAGAATACATTCAAAGAAATACTTTTTCAATAGAAATATTTTCTCATAAAATGTAACGTGAAGATAATTAAGTTAATTATAATAATTTGATATTTTCAGTATCTTGTTTGGCTTTAGCATATCCTTAATTAATAAAAATAAAAGACTTTTAAAATTATAAGCATTGTGTTTTTTTCTGAATTTTTTTAAATTTTTAAAATATTTTAAAGTTTTATATCAAATAAAGCAAATTGTTTCTTGTGACATTTACTTAATTTCACAATTATTATTATTAACGAAGTTTAAAATTTATTTTATTTTCTTGCCTAAAATTTTAGAAATTTTTAGAAATGTTTAGAAAATTTTAGAAATTTTTTTAACTTTTTTAAAGAAATTTATTTGTTATAATCTAACATGTAAAATGATTTCAGAACAGAATAGAGAGAAAAAAAGAACAATACAATGAAGATTTCCCAGGGGAATTAGATCAACTTTTGTGATACAATAATTTGCAAAAAAGTCAAGATAACTTTTCTCGTGTTAATCTTGTTTATTATACCCACAGTCCATTAAAACGCAAACTTAATCTTGGATACAGATATGTATTTCCGACATTTTATAGGGCTTATCATAGATTCAGTTGTCATGTTCCATATAAAAAGAAACATAAAAAGTAGAAATAAAAAAGCGTTTTATGTAAGAAAAGAAAAGGCACACACACACACTTTACCTGTTCCACCTCAATAATATCTTCATTGTCTTCAAGATTCGTTGAATAATGCGATACCTCTGCAACAGACAAAAACAATATATTCTACGTATATGTAAAAATTTTAATATTTCTTACTATATCGTATATACGAAGAAAAAAAGACGTAATTTTTAGAATATAAATTCTTAAGACATCTTGTTAAAAATTTAAAGCACGACTCTTATTCTTTAATATGATAATGTAATTCACAGATAAAATAATACAAGTTTGTAGAACCAAAAAAGAGCTTATATAATATCTAAATTAATATCTAATTAATATAAATAACAGAAATTTTGCATATAAACTTTTTCATGCTTCGCAAATTAAAGAAAAAAATATTATTTTTATTATATCATAAAAATTTATTATATCAAAAAATATTATTATTATTATATCACTGTTATATCTAACTTATTGTGCAATAGATTCATCAGTTTAGTTCCCTCACGAATTCGTTGGTTTAATGACTGCACTCAGAGGCAAATTAAAATTATATTCTCTGCTTTTATGTTAGAAACGCGTATTAGTGGTTGCTGGTATTTATAAAGCGGGAAAACAGCATATCTAAAATCCAGCTTTAGAGTCGTGCAGGGACAAGAACTCCTTTGAGGCAGAATATAAAGTGTCTTTATTTTTATAACAACGATAAATACGATACTCTCTCTCGGAATTCTCATAATGCAAGATACGATTAAGTCATATCGCTTTGCGATATGCCCAACATTGAGTATAATAATGTGAAAATGATTTACTTTGTGAGAGCGTTATATCATTAAAAATAATATGCCCTTGAAGTCAGCATTTCCGCTTCGTGAAACATGAGATTTTATGGCACGATAAAAAGAACTCCTTTTTATTTTTTTATTTTTTTGCTTATTAATCATAATTTATTTTCTTAGCAAAAATTTATATAATTTTTCCGACGTGTTTATTAAATATGAAAAATTGATCAGCTTTGAATAATGCATTTTATTTGTATTTGCAGATCAATCATGAATGAACCGATAGCTACTGAAATAATAAAAATAATAAAATAATTTAATTTATCGATAATATTGTAGTTAAATAAATGTACAATATAATATCACTCTCTTGCTTTTATGTTTTTATAAAACAAGACTTTATGTGTTATATTAAAAACATCTGATTTTGTATATAACGCGATGTGTATTTATCTTTGGCGAAAATCTGTAGACAATTTTCTGCAAACTGTTTATCGAACAAGTTTCAAGCAAGTTATTTTACTTTTTATTTGCAGTATAATTTAAGCGAGGAGATAACAAAATTGTTATCGGTTGACCAACGGAAAACCGACGATAGAAAGTTCCGTGCAGTAGATAAGGAGCTTTATGATCAGCCACATGCTACGCAGCCATGCGAAGCGCTTGTTCGTTAACGCAATTCCATTTTTCACTCGTCACAACTTTTTTTCTGAAATGAACGTCAACATTTCTAATGAAAGCGGAAAGAATTGGTTTTTCCGATGACGCAGTGCATAGAAAATGTATGCATAGGGAACGTACGCATAAGAAACGTTCATCACGCGCGAGCAGAATCGCATTTTTATGAGCCATGGCCACAAAATCTTGAGAAATTCGGATAGGAATTTAAAAGTCAAATGAATTAAAAAAAATTTATCAATATATTCAATATTGACAGAGGTGACTTTTAATTGTATATATTATATATAAATTGGTAATTTAACGAGCAAAAATATTCTGTACTCTATTAATTTTTTTTTAATTTTATATCATATATTTTCAAATACAGCTAATTATTTTTAATTTATTAGCGTCATAAAAAATAATGAACAAACAAATAAACATAATATTATTGAAATGTTAATTTTTTCAAGTAATTTAATATCTGTTATTAGAAAATTATTTTTGCTTAATTTTCTTCTAATTACACATTCCGTTAACCGTTAATTTGACCATAAACAATCCAATAAAATAATGTAATAAATAAATGAATTATTACTTCTTTCTCTTTAATTAAGCTTATCAATAAATTATACAAAAAGACAATATTATATTGATAAAATATAATATATTATATTGATATTTTATTGATAAAATTAATACTTATTATAAAATTTATTATTCTTTAAAATAAATTTTGAATAACTATATTTTATAAATTCTAAAAATTATTGTGCTATTTTGTTTACTCACAATAGATCCGCTTATCCAATCATCACAATCTTACTTTATAAATGTATTTACATTTATTAAATAGCATAGCACAATTAAAGAGCATAGAGTATTGCAATTATAAATTCATTTACAACCTTGTATCCGATTCTATATACGGTTTTATGTAAAATAAGTTGCGAATGCCATCATTTGTATCTGAGTGGCTATAATACTTGGAGGCAATTTTTTACGAGCACAATAAGAACTCTAATATTATGCAAAAAGCTAAATAGCACTTATAAAAAAAAAGTTTGACCGCGAATACATGAATATTATGTTCCTTTTGGATTACAAATGTAGCTATCGATTCACATTCGTTTGCAAATTACTTAGTAATGGTTATTTTATCCGCATCTACGATCACGCTGCCTACTCTAAAAATAACATCTCAACGATTGCTATGTAGATTTATGGAAGATTTCACGCGAATTGCTTTTTAATAATTAATTACGCAATGCGCCCGTGGAAAGTTGAATTATTCGGTAATAAAATGTCATAATGATACACAATAGAAATTCTATTTGTAATAATTAGTAATTATTATTGATAAATCGTAATGCACAATGCTGTACAAGCGTAGAGTGTATAATGCTACGCAAGTGTAAATTTCGTATTTGTTGTGCCGCGATACGGTTTGATGGCAAATTAATTAATTTTCCAAGTAATATGCGTGACTCGTATTTTCTTGTTGAAATATTGATTCCAAGTTTTATACATTATACGAGATATTGATAAAATTATGAAAATAAAATATTGTTGAGTGATTGTTTACGATTTGCAGAAACGCAATATGCAAAGAAGAAAAAAATACAACGACCGACAGAGCGATATTTGTGATAAACTGCTGCTATTTCCACAGCTGATGCACGTCGAAGCAATCGCATGTTTGTCAAATTCATCCATTTCTATTTTGTCAAGTTTATTTGTTTTTTTTTTTTCATATGCATTGTGTATCATATGTGTAATTTATTTTTATTTTAACTTTGTGTTTTAAATTCTGTTAACGCGTTCTTTCGATATGATACTATATGAAACAGTTTTATCGAGAAAGATACGTACACATAATTTGCTTTAAAAGGTAAACATATTATTTATTAATTCTAACAACACCTATTGTATTTATATGCGGTATTTTTTACAATTCTACATATGTTTATGTTTTGTATGTGTGTATGTGTGTGTCTATTGTATAAAATACGACTTTTTCTTTTATTAATAATTCGCTAAAAATATTTGATTATATGTTGTAATAGAAATGTTCAAGAGACGAATGAAGTAATTATGTTATTTTTTTATATTTTTATTTCGACGATATAAAGCTTTTAGTAAAAAAAAAAAAAAAAACGAGAAAGAAAGTAAAAGTTGTGTTTATAAATTTATAGAGTTAAAATTTGTAATTGTTGGAAATAAATATTATTCATTTCAATTTATATAAAAAAAATATATATTTCTATCTAAGAAACTTTATTTTAATTTTATGCTACGCCTCTATTTTATTCAAGGAATTGAAATTTATCATATGGATACACAGATGTACCTAATCGATACACATATTTAAGAATTTTTTTTTTGCAGATTTCAATGTCGCATGTTTATTCAAAAATCTCATTCCTAATTTTTACTTCCCTGATGAAATATTATATAATAAATGTATTCTGTTTCTCTAATATATGTATTCCGTTTCTCTAATATATGTATGCTGTTTGAAAAAATATATATAATTAAAGTTCTCTCTCTCTAAACAGAATTAATTATTCGCAGATTTCGTTTGCGGATATTTCAGAGATTTCGGGCTATATATTCACTATTTAATTTAACATTTCTTGCGTATTAACACCAGAATAATTTTAATTTATGCAGTCAGCTTTATAATATAAGCGGTAAACGCAATATATTCGTGGCGAATAATTCGTGAAAGCCAGCAGTATTAACATGTTGCAAGAAATTGCGTATGAAGCCGGATTATGTAAGTCAGACGATGATCTCTTATACCATTTGTACAACATTTCTATGTGTAATTCCTTGTTACACAGATACTATATGTACACAGATATCTGCGTGTACATCGCTGCGTGCATATCGCTTTGAGTAAAGAGATCTTTCTCTCGAACTTCAATATAGCGTGTTTACCCAAACTGGGGCAAATATGATTAAATGAAACGTTACCAATTCTACAGCACTTAGGGCATTCTACACTATTGGTGCGTTATATGCGGCATAGATATTAAGCAAATGTCTTTGGAGATACGCATAATTAATAATAGTAATTAATAAAAATATTAATAATAGTAATTAAATTCTTAAATACTTTGTAGTAATTAAATTCTGGCGCACGTTTGTAATTTTTATCATTATTACTGCCGTATTATAAAGAAATGTTTTATATAAGTTTTTATTGTAAATGAAAGTATTAAGTATGATATATGTTCTAAAAGAGAAAATTAATTTTTATACCTAAGAAGAGAGATAAGCATATTTGAAATAATAAGTATGATAAGAATATATATATATGTGATATGATAAAATATAATATTTTATTTTTTTTGTTTCATTGTGATATTTTACTCCTTTTTCTATAAATTACACATCTTACAAATTACAAAACCTTTTTCCAGTAATAAGGAATTTATAAGATTTTAAACTCGATATAAAATATATAATTAAAATGAAATATATAATTGTAATATGATACACATGATACACATTATAATATTAAAAAAGTCGAATTTACAATTGAATTGAAATATTTTAAGTACAATAGAAAAAAAACATGCTTCAGAATTCGTTAAAGAATATTGCAACTTTGTTAGAACCATACCGATATTTTGATTATCGAAAACTTTCGATCGACGCACATTCGCCGATTATCGGAAAATCATCGGTGCACAACAGTGCACAACTATATAACCAATTAATCTGAAATTTAAGCAAATTGAACCCAGATCATCGTTAGTAAAGGTCTCTTGTAACGAGGACACAAATCTGCGACTCGATCAGTTGCTCGAATACAGTGCATTAGACGTGTACAAAAGGACATATATGCGTTGGAATGTATCCAAGCACGTGTCTTGTGCATTAATTCATAGAATGTACATAGCAATGAACCGAGAATAAATAGAGAATTCATATGATATAAAGGCAATAATAAAGATATATAGCTTATTAATGTATTGACAACTATTATATTATATGAATCATAGATAAGAATGAGTTTACGTTTTTTTCTTTCAAAAAAAAGCATTCAATATGCTATTGATCTGAAATATCAATTTATTTTTAATAAATAAGTATATATGGATAAATAAAAATTAAAATAAAAACAGATGTACATAGCAAATAATTAATTCCTGAGTATTATTAATAATAGAAAATATCAACGAGTTTTTCGAAAACTCTTCGAATATTTTCTATCATTTATAATTTTATATTATTTATATTATTTTCTATTAATTATAATTTTCTATTATTTATATTTATATTTCTTTCATAAATAAAAGAAAATGTTTAAATGCAATCAATTTTGCAGACGACTTTTTCAATCTGGATGCTGAACTTAAAATTAAATAATTCTACAAATCAATACAAAATATAATTCTCTTCTATATTTTTATATCCATTAATAAAAATCAATTTAAATTACTTTGCCTAATTCCTATAACATACTTTAAATTTTATTAATTTTCAACTATTATTAATGATCTAATTTAATTATTTTATTAATACTAATTTAATCATTTTTACTTTAAAAATTATATTACTTTAAATATTTTTTTATAGCAATGCGTATCTAGAATGACCACTCGAATAATTCTTTTAAGTAACTTTTTTTAACAAGAGCTCTACTTGGCGCAAACGTTGATGAATTAATAAATTTCCAAAATTATTAATTACCTCGAAAGTCGATTTTTGCGACCTTCTCGCCTTTGCACTTAAGACCTTGAAAATTTTTCAGGATAACGACGAGCGACATCCTTGCACCTCTGCTTAGGTGATCAGAGAGGAATTATAGAGGAATCGAGTTTTCTCGTCTAATTCTCGACGATCGATCTCGCGCGACAGACGATATCGTCGGTTATGACTCCATTCATCGGGCAGGTTTTCGCGCCATTCATTTTCGCAGATGCTGTTCAAATCGCAGAGATGAGCCTCGGAAAAAACGGGGACTCGATGTAATAAGATATCCCTTCGCTGTGAGCTATGGGCGATATATCGAACCAGGTGAAACGCTCGAGGCGACCAGCCAGGGGTCAAGGTGGAGGAGGAGCTGTCCCGAATAGAGCGAGGTCTGAGACGCGTCACGTTTCAGTCACTTCTCGGCGGAGGAGCGCGACACGGTCGCGGTCACGTTGACGGACGCGATCGTGCCTCTTGGAGGCTGACCCGTCGACTGCTCTGTCCTTAGCCAGTTCGCACTTTAAACAACCCTCGCGAGTGTTCATCGGGGTACAATCGGCGCACGCGCCCCTATCGGTGCGTGGTGGTTGCCATAGTTGGCGTTCATCGCTACCGCCATCCCCGCTGAAACCGGCACGGCTCTTACACATTACATGGAGCATCGAACGTCATTAATGAATGACGTACACACGTAGCTCCCGCTTGTCTCCTCTTCGCGTGAATTAATCACTCAAAAACTTGACGCGAAATATAGGAACCGAAATATAGGGAAAATGAAGCAACAAGCTTGTAGATTTTTTGGACGGTTGTAAAAGTAAATAATACAAAATATTAAAGGAAGAAAGAATAATAAATGGAACGGAATTTTTCACACAGTAAAAAATTTTGTGTTAAATTTAACATATTTCACATGTCCCAATTTATCCACTCTAATTTTAATGTTAATTTAACAGAAGGCAAGTATGTAAATAAATAACACAAGTAATATGTTTAAAAATTAACACAAAAGTGTAACACTTAAATTTTTTTCTGGAAATAAAGTTTATGTTAAATTAACATATTTATAATGTTAAATTTATTTAAAGGAAAATGTTATTCTTACATTTTTATGATAAATAACGGAAGAGATATGTCGATTTAACATATGGAAACTGTTATAGAGAGAAAAATAACACAACTTATCTGTTCATTTTAACATATAACTTATTTCATCAAAAATTCGTGCATTTAATTGTGTTATTTTAACTCTTAGAAACGGTGAATATTAACTCAACGCAAAAATGTCAAAATAACACAACGATAATATGTTACATTAACATAAGAGTATGTTAAAAATTGAACACACAAATTTTTACACGAGAAAAATTCCACAGAAATACAAAATATTTTTTACCGTGCAGAGTTTTACAAAAGAAGAGATATCTTTTCCAATTTATGTATATCTCAACGCTATAAATTCATAATTCCTTCAAAAATTAAAAAACAAATATCTAAAATAGAAAAAAAGAGTCTCCGAGAGATGATTTCTAAAATGAAACATCTTTTAAACACTTAAATATTTAAATACGTTGAAAAATTTGTCTTATTATTTTATTTTATGTATTGTAATATAATACTTATTTACATAAACGTAATAGATATAATTCATATAATACAATAAAAATTTTAGATCAAAGATATGAGATATCTTATATAGTATTTTCTCTACAATACTGGAAGAAAATAGGTCCCCAGATTCTTTTATATCTTTTACATATTCTCATTAAAAATATATTTAAAAATATGTGTTACGCGATGTATAAAAAATAAAAAAGAAAATAATATTATTCATTAAATATTTAAGAAAACAAAATACAGCTTTATAATTGTTATGAATATTTTATTTTTTAGTCACATTTAAATGCGTAAATAGAGATATGTATGTGTATAAGATATTAAATTGTATATAAATTACAAATATTTTTATATTATACAAACATTTATATGCAGAAATATTTATATATGTTACGATCAATTATAATTATTAATAATAATAATAATAATATTTGTAATTATTAACGTATGCTCTATATGTCAGTTATTTGATTATCATGCACATTTGCGTAAAAGCAAGATAGAATGTAATTGAAAGTCTTATTAAATTACATAAAGGATATAAGATACTTTCTGCGCATCGTACGACAAAGTATTGTACAAATGTGAGAGGTCAGTCGGGTCACTGGAATCGATGTTATCAGAAAAATTGCGAATTGTTTCATAAGTGAGAAGATGTTTTCTAAATGAATATAAAATATATCAAGATAAGATAGAAAAGATAGAAAGATAAAATCAACATCGTAAACAATATCGTAAATTGTATTGAAATAAAATTGAGAGAATATTAACATTATATTTATCAATACTGATAAATAAATTGATATGTATCAATAAAATTATTATTTATACGTCAATAAAATTATTGAAAATTATTATTTATATCAGATTCGGATACACATATTCCTTTAAAAATTATAATTTCGGTATTTTTTACGTTTATATTTTTCATGTTATAATTATTCTATTTATATGTATATCAAATTTTGTATAAAAACTGATAAAACGATGTGAACAAATGTAACAATCTGGCAAAAAATTAAAATTGATGATAATTTTGCAACTATTTTTTCATGTATAATTATTATACATAAATATGCAATGATTGCAGAAATTATAAAATATTTACAAATTATTTGATTCAATATCGCAAATAAAATTTAAAAATAAAATAAAAATTTTAAATAAAAATCAGATAAAAATTCGAAAAGCTTACATTTTGAGACCAGATATAATCAGATCAAACTATTAGCATTTTTGTGCGTGCTTTTGCATTTATATTTCTGCGATTTATATCTTTAATTCTTGTCGCATGAAACGCATATACTGTACTTTAAATATTTAATGTCTTAAGCCATTACTGTTAGTCTTGGACTATTGGACGTTCAAATTTTCATAGACATGAAACATAGAATTCCCTTTGGATTTAAAATAATTTAATCCCTAAAAATCTCATTTTTTCAAAGCGGCAGACTTTCAATTTTTTAAGTTTTTAAACTTGAAAGTGGTAATACACTCAGTTTTTCAGATGCTTTTTAAATAAAACAATTGTTTGAAGAGGGTTGTAAAGAAACGTCTTTCTCTTTTAAACGTTTCTTAGAAATTTTTTAACTTTTATGTTTTGAACTTTTATTTACTTTTTATTTTAAGCCACGCTTTTTTTCTTTCAGCTCCAAATGAATATTATGAATTTATGAAAATCTTTGTTTTTACAAACTTTTAATTGTAAGACTGTAATTTTATACAAAATAATATTATTTCACTTATCACATCGTATATCCAATTATGCCTCTGCTCATGTAGGTTATACGTAATGTGAATATTTCCTTGACTTATTTAAGATGTTTGATATGTACGAAAATGTAAGTTGATGCCTTGGATAAGATTTATTGGCCAAGAATGATAAGAGATCTTGAGAAAAAATCAACGCAGCAAATAGAAGCAACAAATAGAAAATAAAATTCATAAATAGCATCTTCAAGACTCACATATCAGATCAATGTAACTTCAGATGCAATTTTTATCGTGCTTTTTGACTGAGAGTAAAATTAAGGTAGAAAAATGAGATATTATTGTTAACCAACATCGACCGATCAGCAGCTGCTGTTGCCTGTTTTTCAAAGGGAATGTGAAGGGTGGATCAATAATAGAATGGGGGTTGGCTGGGATTTCTCAGCGCCATCCCTCCATATTACATCGAACTAGCAACTGTTGCTTCATCCCTTACCTTTTTCTTCGCTGATGAGCTTTAACCTTGCTAATCCGTTTAAATTTATTTGATCCATTTTTATTTTTAAATAAAAATGCTTGGAACTTCGAGGTGTTATTATTTTCGATTATGGATTATGACTCTGCTGGCTAATCTTCCATTTTAATTAAATACATATTTATGCATAATACAAACAAAGATTTACACGTTGCATATTAAAAATATATAAATATTAGAATACATTGAATTATGTAAAAATCTAGTTTTTAAATTCATATTCAGTGTATTATTATTAAAGATAGAAAACGAACGATAATCGATTATTATCGGATTATTATCGGATTATTATCGGATTATTATAGTCGAATGCGTAATTAAAACATATATATTGTTGTAAGATATTTTTTACATATTCCAAAAAAGAAAATTGTGTTTTTCGAAATGCAACGCAGTTAATTAAAATAAAATAATAGTAAAGACATTTTCATGTAAAAAAAATTCTGTAATATCTGTTTTTAAATATCACTTTATAATTTTGTTGAATCTAATGAATATATATATAAAAGTAGGAAGTTTGCTTTTTCCTCTTTTACCTTGAATTTTATTTTGAAATAAGCTGAAAACAGCAATCTGTTTTTCCTGTATTACCGACTAGATATATTGCGTTTCTATATCTATTACGACACGATTTAATTTCACTTAGATTGACCTATATATATCCAGTCTGATGTTACAACATGGTTTAGATTAAAAATAAAATGGTTTAAGGCTGTCAATATTTTTTCATATTTTCAATAATCAATAATAACTATCGATAAAATTAATAATAATAAAAATTTAATAAAAAGAACATTTATCTTTCTAAATATGATCCAATACACGTGATTTACGTGTATTGGAAATTCTTAACTAGAATTTCCTAAAAGGATACCTTTTTGTTTTTTATTTTAATTACATTTTTGTTAAATTTATCGCGAACGACACAAATCTACTTTCTTTTTTTTTTCATTTCTGTGTGCATTTTCTTAGAATATATGTTAATTATGGAGTTGGCTTATAACTTCATAAATTTGCTTCATATCGCTGAATATACATAAATTTTACTTTATGCGTCAGAAATAATGGCGATCGTTCGTTATCATATTATCAATGTAAGTAGCTTTATACAGTTAACTCCATTGCACATAATGTTCCAATAAATACTAAAAATTAACATATATGAATTATAATTGTGATAAAATGTTTGCTTTTATACAGAGTGTCTACAAAATTGATTTCTTTTATTTTATATAAATAAATATTAAATAAGGTTTCAAATATATCAAATTATTCTTTCATATATCAATACGCAACTAATTTTTATCGAAAACTTTGGCGATATTTTTCTCCTTCTCTCTCTCTCTCTCTAAATTTATAAAAAAATCTACACATAAAAGATGACCATTAGGAAAATGCAGCCCTAATAGAATATATAAATTTTATTTTATTATTTATTAATTATTTATTATTTATTAATTTATTAATATTTAATTAAATATTATTTATTAATTATTATTATTTATTAATTATTTTATTATTTAAAGTAAAAAGTTATCATAAAGTTTTTATATTCTCATACAAATATTTAGTAAATTGTATTTATTAGTTATGTATAATTTTAAACTGGATATCACTGCTAGATTCTTTTTTTTTAAGTATGAGTACATCCTAAATGAATAATACGAGAGCAGTTCTATGTATGTAGTTGATATTCCTTTATACTCTAAGAAAAACGATTGAGGTCAGAGATATCGTGGAAAGTTGTATCTATGAAATTGAATGAATTATCGAACCCCGACATAGAGAGTTTGCAACTTTCTCGATTATATGAAATCGATTCGAGTTTTTAAACGATCGAAGATAAAAATACTTATTAGCTAATTCCAAATGTAAAGAAGACGTAAAAGTTCTTTTGTTGCATCATGTTCGATGCGGACAATCTTGGCTATCTCTCTCTTATAAGATTTTGAAATACTTTGTAATGGAAAAAATCCACTTTAAACAATCTCTGATTCCCGAGATTCGAAACACAATTCGATTTTTTGATCACTTCTAAAAATTTTTATAGAAAAAATTATTTTCTATAAATATACGTAATATTATAATAAACGACAAATAAATTTATCTAAAATTTTCAATTTAAGATATTAAAATATGTGATGTACATTTTTATTTGATATATATTTTTGATATACATTTAATGATGAATAATACATATGTATTAAGTCGTATGTATTGTATTAGATTTTAATATGATGAATTTTTGTCATGATTAAAAGGGTTAACATTAAAAACAATAAATCTTTCATATCACACCATATGTTTTATATATCACATGTGCATACATATATATATATATATACATATATATACATATATATCTTTTATTGCAATAAATATATATATATATTTCGAATAACATAATATAATCAAATATAATATTTATCAAATATAACATAATATTTATCAAAAGTAACATATATATCTCATAAAAATTTGTATATTCATTCAAGTTTCTTAGAAACATTTATGTTACATTTATATTTTTATTGAGAAATTAAAACTATTATAGTAAGATTTACTCTTTTTCTTTTAGAAATGCTCGCGATGTAGAGTCTAATTCTTGTCTTTATATTGAGATTATAGTTAATATTGGTAATTGCAGGAAGATTTCTATATTGATGGTATATTAAAATTCCCTTTTAATTCCCATAATTCACTTCATAATTCCTCCCTTATAACACGTCCTATTGTATAGGTAATAAGTATAAATAATAAACAAGTATAAGTAATAAAAATATAGATATGTAAAAGAAATGCATCAGGCGAATGGTCAAGAGACTATCCTTTTTCATCTTCTTGTCATGTTCCCAGTTAAATTACATATGGATAGTGCAATAAACACAAATGCAATACAATGTTTGAATAGATTCTCAAAGTTACATCATATCTACGGATTCGCGTATAAACGGTAACGATTTGATTTTCTCAGTAACGTAATCCAAGAAAAATCTCACCATTTCAACATTGTTATAAATGAAATATAACACACCGAAGTAAAACAGATATATTGTTGTAATATGGATAACGTACATC
Source organism: Camponotus fellah (assembly GCA_030586385.1). Lineage (NCBI taxonomy): Eukaryota > Metazoa > Arthropoda > Insecta > Hymenoptera > Formicidae > Camponotus > Camponotus fellah. Next base: position 884,743 of record JAPIVC010000706.1, on the reverse strand, counting down.
CTGAAACAAATGTGCTTCATAAAATATGATAAAAATAACATAATTTAAATAAAAAATTAAAAAATTTAATTAAAAATTTTAAATAAATATAAAAAATTTTAAATAAATAAAAATATATATTAAAGTTCCAAAAAATGTAAAAAGTTAATTTCAATTTGAATCAATTCATCAGAGTTTGAGATCTTAATATATTTAGATTTAATCCAAGTTTAATTTTATTATAATGTTTAATTAATATATTATATAATTTAATTTATTTAATTTTATAATTTAAAAATCTCAAAAACAATTTCCTCCCAAATTAAAAAAAAAAATAAATTAAATTGTTGTTGCACCAAAAGCAACATTGCAATTAAATGTAATTTATGCAAACATGAAACCGATAGAAAATGTATTTGTCACATTAAGATGAAAAAACATACAGTTATATAAAAAATAATTTCAAACAATTAAATATTCAGTTTTTTTTACTAGTTTCTTCTTTTTTATATGATTAAATATCTTTCTGTAAGAATGTAAAAAATATTATTAATATACAAAGATTTCATAAATTTTATAATTAAATAGTGTATATCTATTTATCTCTTTTATTAAAAGATTTATCGGCAAATGTTTACCGATAAATACTTTAGGTTACACAGTTCAAAAAATTTTTATTTTCACATATTGTAGAGGATACATTTCTAAGTAATACACTATTTGAATTTTGCGGCGGTCTCTCTTCGTTCCTGAGATATGCGATTTTGAAATTTTATACTTACTTAATTGTATCATCTATTCGTTACATTCTAAATATGTTTATATTTTTCTGTTTACATTTACCGGGGTCATCTTTCTGAATAATTTACAGAAGGTTTTAGCTGCTTGTTATTTATTAAATAGTTATTAACAAAAAAAGTTTCATAAATGCAATATAATTTTACCACATCATGTTTAAGAAGAAATATATTTAATAGAATATATGTATTTGTAAACTTTGCTTTATCTTGCAAAGTACATGAAAGTACATGGGCACCGTGTGTTCCGCCCCCCCCCCCTCCCCTACGGGGGGGGGTTCCACTTTCGGAAGATATAACTTAACTCAACCTGTGTCAGAAGTGTAGGAAATACCTTGACACATGACATTTCTGGCTCATATGGTCATGAGTTTATATAAATTTGCAACTTTTTCCCTCTGTAGGGGAGGGAGGGGAGGAGGAACACACGGCATGTATGTATTTCGCAAACAAAGCAAAGTTTATAAAATACATGTATTTTAAAAATACATATATTTTAGATTTTAAGATTTCTAGCGAAACTAAACAATAATTGTATAGCTTAGCGAGATGGAAGCGACAACGAGCAAACGTAAACAAAAAATATAAACACACAAGTAAAATATAATATGAAACCGTGATGAATAAATGTAAACAAAAAATGTAAATACATAAATAGGATATAACGAAAAGACGATGTAAAAGTATAAAAATTCAAAAGCGCATATCTCAGAAACGAAAAGAGACCGCCGCAAAATTCAGAGGGTGTAATAGGAATGTATCATCTACGACATGTGTGAAAATAAAAATTTTTTCAGCTGTGTAATCTAAGGTAAATATGTACCGATTTATCTTATTGTTTGTGCATATTTTGAAGAGATATAATAAATTTATATAAAGAATACTCACATTTTTTGATGCCGACGGGCTTTCGGCAAAGTAGACAGATCTTCTTTCATGCAGTACTGTCGCGCGCCAAGAACTATGTTCTTAAGATATTCCATTATATCGACATCATAAACTAAAGGTGGAAATATTTCTCTATCTAATGGTGATAGGTCGTCCAGTAAAGCAACTAACTTTTTATTATAAAATATCCATTGCCGCGTGGTGAAATATTGCAGTACCGCGAGACCGTCTAAAATTCGTCTTTGGATTCTGACCATACTATTTGTAAAAATAACAAAAGAGATAATAGTTAGAAAAATTAAGAAAATTAGAAAAGTTAAGAAAATTTATACAGCTGCATAATATTGTGCACTTACATGTAAGAAAATAAAAAAGAAACGCGAGATCAATAGATAAAAATCGAAAAAAATATATAATACCTAAAAATATTAAAAAATATGAAACTTACAATCTCTTCTGTCGAAATATCAGCATCAGAAAGTCGATGAAATATGCAGGTATGATTTGGAAGAAGAAAAGGAAAATATTATGTATAAATTTATTGGTACGTATGTCGCCATCTGGATACCAAACTTGTCCCTCGAAAGGATATTCATAAATAACTTTTCTACCCTTCTCCAATATTTCGCCCCATGTGATACGCGTTGTATCGCTTTGCGTTAAATTGAAAACGGGTATACTTTTCGAACTATAAATGATAAATCAAAGAGAGAGATTAAACCAAAAAAATTAATATTTTTGTTTACTTATTACTTATTAAAATAAAAATTTTTAAACATCTCTCTCTGTATTATATAATATTAAAAAATTTAGAAATTGTGATAAATTCAAATGTTGAATAAATAAAAGTCAACAAATCCAAGAAAAGTTTAAAATTTTTTTGAAAAATCGGAATAACTTATCACAATTTAAAATATTATACATCTTAATATCAAAAATATTTTAAAGAACAAAGTAACAAAAAAATAATTGTCTCTATCACGAGCATAATATGAGATGATAGAAAAATTCCACTTTAATTTAAATTATGATCGTAATGATTCCAATGTTACAGTAAAAAGTTTGAGCAAAATGAAAGTACTTACTTTCTCAGGCTAGTAGCAGTTTTGTATGCAAGTATAATTAAATTATTAATCGCAAGATCAACCGGTATAACTTCAGCGTTATAATTGCCATTACAATGCATTGATCTAATAACACCCTTGCCACCACCGACAAGCAATCCTATAGGTCCATTCAAATTGTCGACCCATCCTGGAAATGGCTCCTTATGAGAAGGTATCACTGCAATGAGATTAATTTTTTTTTTATACACAACCACCAAAATATTTTTATTCTTTTATAATTAATCTTTTAATATTTTTATTCTTTTATAAGTAAAAGATACCGATAATTACCAATCGATGGTCTAGCAATGCTACAAGGCAGATTAGGAAATTCGTTCGCTACTAATGTTTCAGCCAGACGTTTCGAATATGTATAAGTATTTGGATGCGGATGTAGTAATCTATAAAAAAATTGTAAAAATAAATACCTCATATACCATTAACGTTTACAATTAAGAAAGAGAAATAACTCGATTAAATGTAATTAATTTGATCAGTTAATCAAACATTAAATATTTATAAATGTTATACTTACACTAATATTGTTTATTAATATTCTTACACCAATATATTATATAATTATTAGTCTTAATTTTAAATATTTTAAATAGTTAATAAAAATTCAATTTAAAAAATATATAAATTAAATATATAAATTTAAAAAAATATATAATAATAAAAAATATATAAATTTAAATAGTTAATAAAAATTCAATTTAAAAAATATATAATTAATAACTTAATAAAATATCTTTGTACGTGTTACGCTTACGCTGAATATTTTTAATTATTAAAAATCACTGATTTTTAATTACTTTGGCGTAATAAGATCGATAGAACTTTCATCCAGCCATTCAATGAGTCTCATGATATCATGAGGATCATCAGGGGAATTATATGTCTGCTCGCCTAATTCCTTTTGGTCGACGTGACAGAAGGCTGTGCTTAGATGCACAAAAGCCTCTAGATGTTTCATTTCTTTTGCCAGGTTTAATACTCTTTTTGTACCTATCTTGAATTGAAAATCAAATCAAACATTTTCAAGTTTTTTATATATCATCAAGAAGTACACATTGCAAAATTAAAAGATATATTTTATCTCATATTATTTGTAAATTTGACTAATTTCTATATTGCTTTTACATATTTAAAACTTCTTAAAAGTAAATATCTTTTCTGTAAAAATGTGTTATGAGCGTACAAAGTTTAAAAATGATATTGTAATCAGAAGCTATGCATCCAATGCAATAACTAATAACTAATAACACATGGAAAATATAAATGTAATTAAATAAAGTAACGACTTGCACCTATAGAATTGTACGTTATATTTCTACATATTAAATACAGTTTTCAAATATTAGTCCCTAACAACTATTGTTTACTAATATTTGCTCCTAAAGTCCGTTTATTTATCGTTTATAAATGTAATTGTTCAAATTAATAAGTTATTATTATTAGATTTAGATTTCCTTATAAAGATTAACATCTTACCATGTTCATTTCGACGGCATCTTTCAATTTCGCCTCTAATCGAAGAGTCGCAGCGCAATGGAACACCAAATTTACTTCATTTATTAGAAGCTTACACTGTTCATCAGTAAGACCCAAATTGTCCGAACATATGTCACCGTTAAGCGGTATCACTTTCTTCAAAACTTGAGGCTTCTCAGTTCGTATTCTTTGAAATAGCTATATATACAAATATCAGTTCTATTTATTAATTTCCTGCGTATGTATTCATCGTTTAAAAAAAATTATTTAAATAATCTCATTGATATTAAATATGTTTATATTCAAAATTTAATAATATATTGTAATATTGTTGTAATACATTTGTATGATTGATACATTATATGTCGAATAATATAATAATATCGTTAATTCTTTGTAATCTTATTTATATATCTTGAAATAAAACTATTTAAATTATATAGAATATTGTAATTTTTATATATAATAAATTATAAATTAAAAAAATATAAAAAATAGAAAGAGAGAGAGAGGTGGGGGAGGGAGAGAAAGAAACACATTTAATATTTGTATGTGTGTGTGTGTGCGCGTGTATAACACGTTTTATCCCAAAAACAAATTTTATATTATTTTTAGAAATGATTAGAAAATATTCAAAAAAATCTAAGTGGAAATGTACAAATATGTTGTAATTCTTATAAAAAAATACTTTAGAATATTGCAACATTATCTTGCGTAACATTTTCTTGATGTCATGGCAAAAATAAAGAGAATGTAATGCAAATATCTTACAGGTAATTTGAATATATCTTCAAGTCGATTGTCGAAACTGCGACCTCTTTTGGCTCGCATCAAAATGTAGATTTTGTTGAGATCAGAACAGCTGTATAGCAATTTTTCTACAAGAACCTTGCCCATGAAACCAGAAGCACCAGTAATAAAGATGGTCTTGTCTTTGTAGAAAAGTTGAATTGTAGATCTTGATTCGGCCATGGCTGAAATTTACCATGTATTGTGAAATTTGTGATCAAACAAAAATAGAAAAAGTGAAAGCGCGCTTTATTATATGGTAAAACATGTAGGAAACCGCACAAATTCAATTTGCAGTGCAATATTTATAGCTTGTATTGTTACACAACTACGTGAAAAGTCGTACATTGTTACACACATCTTTTTAAAATCATCGTATTATGTTATTTTACCGCAAAGCGGTAATCATTTGGTAATCATTTCCACAAGAATTATGGAAATGTCTGTGCAAATAAGAATCATAATAAGAGAAAATTGAGGATACGCCAACTTTTTTGTATTTAAATAATTATAATTTTAAATAATTCGTAATCCAATTTCCAATTATCTCTATCGAGCACTAAAGTTTTTTCAATATCGATTCGTACACAAGTAAACATATTTTGCGGTTATTTTATCATTAAAAACAGTTATAAAGAAAATTATTTAAAATCATATTGTGTCGCATCTTTATAAAAGAATCTTTTTTAAGAATGCATTCGCATCTTATATAAATGATTTTTAATATCGACGAGCGAATGGAGAATATATATGTTGCAACTTATTACTGAAAAAATTGTGAAAGACTGCAATGCATATTAAGTAAATGCATTCGAGGCTCGAGAGATTGTTATTTAACCTTGGTAGTAAACCTTTTCGAAGCCAATAAAGAGATCATGAGTATCTGGGGTAATTACTTTTAAAAGGGCTATGTAAAAAGATTGTGCAATATCTACAAGTGTTGCAATATATATTATATGCAATATATATTATATGTTCGAATATATAATGTACAAATTACTTATATTTAGGTTAAGAATTTGTGGGACTTTTTATTTATCCAAAATTAATTTTTAGGTTACAAAGTTTTTTAATGCAATATCCATTTTACAAAATACAAACACATAAGATATAATCGTAAATAATATTAACAGCAAGCAATATTAACATGTAAGTTAATTTTTTATTACAAACTTATATATAAGATGTTTTGCCACTTTTTTTACGAAATTAAAAAAACGAATCACATATTTTATATCTTTTTTCAATTTTATTTATTTTGTAATATATGTCAATGTATGTTTAATGTTAAAAGTTTAAATTTTAAACAATCTTCACGAGGGATGATGATAACAATGATGTTTCAGATTACACTTGTCACATATGCATAGATTATTAGATTTTAAATTAGTGTTGATAAAAAAAGAACGGAGAATATTTTTTGACATTGATGACAGTGTCAATCAAATTTAATATATTCAGACATTACATATAATGCAAAATCGAAATTTGCTACATTTGTGTAATTAATAGTATGCATCAGTATCATAAAGATATATATCGAATCTGCATTACGTTTTCGTAATCATTATGCACCTTGCACTTTCACTCTTTTCGCACGGACAAAATTATCCAAAATGATAGGGCATTCATAAATGAAGTTGTTATGTCGTAAAACTGTATTACCTCTCAAAATGTGCCATTCCCTCTTTAACATTTTTTTTAATTCCATTCCATTTCGATTCGAAAGGAAAAGTTGCATATATAAATAATTTATAAGATTTTCGTAATCAGAAGTAACAAGTCTATAATCGATGATGACATAAAAACAAATATTTAGTTTCGAATTATTAACATTATTCCTTTTTTCCCAAAATTGCTTAAAAGAATATTAGAAATGCATAGATGCATAATTAAAAAATATGGAAATTAAGTAAACAGATTGTGAACTAAAAAGTTTATAGAAATTTATAAAAGTTTACAAGATTTGTTAAAATCTCGCAGAATCTATCATTAAATCTTCTTTATTTTGAATGATTAATAGTTATTATAATTTCTTAGATTTACGAAAACGTAATAAATATATAAATTCAAGTTGTGTTTATATAATTATATGATGTATAAAAGAATTATATTATAGCATCACACATACACAGATTTAATTTAGCATAAATAAAGTTATATTTATTATGTTGATTTGATTAGAGACTAAATTATTAACCTTCGAAAGAAGAACCTTGAAAGAATTACTTTTCAAACGAAATAAATTTGAATAAATTTGAATTCAAAAAAATAAATTTGAATAAATTTGAACAAATTATTCAATTTACATTAAAATATCAAAACATTCCATCCATATATATTGTATAGGGAATTCCTGGAACTAATTATATAAGCTTTGAGTACATAAGCTTCATATTTTTTATTCCAAGAATAACAAGAAAAACTATATTTGTATACCCAGCAATAGGAATGCTTTAACTTTATGCATGTACCAAAGCATATATACATTATCCATTTATGTTCCTCCATACATTTAAACTCATGTGTTAAGACATTTAAATTCACGTATTTCTTGTATACTTTATATATATATATATAAAATTGAATTTTTTATTGAAGAAATAGCGTGAATGAAAAGACAATGTTATTGCATAATAATAAATAGTGCCATTTGTATACAATTTTTCGTTTAAGCGTTTTCGAACCCATTTAAAATTTTTTATTTTTAGCGATATCAAAATATAAGAAAAAATTAGATATACGTGTGTGATTTGATATTGTTTTGATTATTTTATTAAATTTTACAAATTTCTTGAAAAAAATGTATATAAATTTGTCGTTAATGCGTAAAGTTAAAATTATAAAATATCTATTAAAATTGAATGTATATATTTAATAACAGGAGTTTTCTTAGTTTATTTATTCGTTTTTTTTCATAATCAATATATGCTTTCACATAATTAATTGGAATTATTGCAGAGATTATAATGATCATATTATATAATATCCACAATTTTCTAAAAAAATGTAACAAAACGGCAAAATTTTCTTATCTATACATCTTCCAACGAGGAAAATACATATTTCTATGCACTACTAAGCACATAATACGCAATATGCATGCAATTTAAGCATTACATCACATGCCATATAAGAATTTGTACGTTAGCGTATAACGATAGTTTACAGAGGGAACAAAGATACCATAAACTCGAATGGATAAATCAATATGACACGCATGAATGATCTCACTCATAAACGAACAAACATCGAATATGATCTCTCTAAATTTCTTAGAGCGATAATGCACTCGAAATTTGAGTGACTGGTCGAATCATTCCATAATAGTTAGAGCGATTTTTTACTTAAAGAAGTCAATTCTTCCTACTTTTTGAAAAATTCACTCTGCAAAATGGAGTAAATATACTCTATTTTGTAGAGCGAATATTTTATTTTCACTTTATGTAGTATAGAATGAATTTTATTCGTGAAGAGTGAAACGCATGTGAAGTGTGCATAAGTCTGCCATTAGCAAAAGAAAAAAACTATTGTAATGATTATGTAATATATGTAAAAAACTGTTGTATGATTATGTAATAAAAGTAATCGTTATATAAAAATAAACTCGTTGTCTTACGGCGTTACTAATTACAGATTATTTAATTAATATAATTTATTATTAATTAATAATTTAATTAATTAGACATATATTAAATGACTTTTATACATCTCTTTATTTCAACATACTTTATAAGATTAAAAATCTATTTTGATTTGCCTATAATAATATGACTGTGACAAGTAAAAAAAAATTTATGGTAATCGGTTTTGACTGAGACTGAGATAATGATAAATAATGATAATAATAATGATAACAATAAATATACGTATATGACATACGTGAAGCTTCGATTAGTTGAAATGAGAAATAATCATTTTTTACTATCAAAGGTGTGTATCGCATACAAAAAGCATCAAATTATTTTATAATTATCTTATAATTATTTCTTTTTTGTACTATGTGCGAGGTACAGCTTCGATTAAATAAAAATCAATGATTGTTTTACGTCATATACATTAACATATTATCTATTATTAGTATAAAAAACGGCTTAGACGGCTTAGACGACCAAAGAATAAATCTGTTCATTTGTAATTGAGTAAAAATTATTGACGACAGTGATGACTCCATTCTGATCGAATAAGTTATTTACTCGAACCGAGACATGTTCACTTATATTCAGAGTTAAACAGTTTATTTTTATGAATTTTCATTAATTACGAGTGACAGTATTTTCACTATCACTTGAATATTCACTCGTTTGGAGTTAGATTTCACTCTAAGAAATTTAAAGAGATTAAAATGTACCATCATTCGTACACATTTGTGTATTAACATTCAAAATAAATTAATAATAAAAATAAAAGAGAATATAAAATGTGTCGTGGAAATAAAATTATTTTATAGTTATTCATCGGTGTGTTCGAAATTAGCATCCAGTTTCGATTAGAGATCTAGTTTTCCTTTTAAAGAGCTTAAAAGTTCTTTATTATTAATAAAAAAAAATTCAGTCGATTAACAGTTCTAAATTTGAATTTGAAAAATGAGTTGCTAACTTCTCATCGAAAAATCAAGATTGAATAGTTTCGAATTGCTTAATTGCTTTATTGTACATGATACTAGAATTGATACTTAAAAGAAAAAAATCAGTCGACCAAAAAAAATTAAAAAGTTTTTGAAAATTCAATTTTGATATACATTAGTTCTAGCAAATTTTTAATGTTCCCTTATTTATTTCTAAGAGTTCTTGCCAATTAAGATTTCACTCTAAGAAATTTAAAAGGATTAAAATGTATTATCATTCGTACATATTTGTGTTAATTAACATTCAAAATAAATTAAATAAATTAAATAATAAAAATAAAATGTGTCGTGGAAATAAAAATTATTTCATAGTTATTCTTATTTAAATATAAAGTATATAATAGTATATTTAAATAGTATATTTAAATATTTAAATATAAGTATATAAAAAATATAACACAGCACAATATAAAAATTCAATAGGAATAAGCAGAGATTTTGAAAATACTTTGTCGTGTTTGATTTAATGCATTCATGTTTATATAATTTTTGGTTTTTTTTTCTTCTTTTAAATTTTAATATTTAATTACTATATTATTGTAGTGTTCAAATTTAAAAAAAAAAACTCCTGATATGTTATAATACAAATAAAAATATCGAGAAAAAATAATAATAAGAAAACTGAGATTTATATTTTATCCATCAATGAAAACTGAATGCAAGTGACAGAGTAAAGTGCGTTAAAATGCGCCAACTTTTCGATTAAAAATTTCAAAAGTCAGCAAATTTAATTAGTGGACTAAAATCTTTTACGTCGTAGTATATTCGCAGGTCAGCAAAAATTTTCATTCGAAAATTGACACTGGTTTTGTTTTAAAATACGATACAAAAAGAAGATGAGCTAGAATAATATTGAATACCTGTTGACGATGCTTCACTCGTTCAGTTTAATTCTTCGATCATCCGCGATTACGATAGTAATACGATGTTTCGTTCTATGCGTTTGTTATTTTGCAAAAATGGATAGCGCGTACTCCGTGCTCGTGAACTTACTGAGCTCCAGCGTAATCTGTGCTGAAAGTTGTACTGTTGTAGAACGACCTGCCGATCTCTCTCTCTTTCTTTCTCTCTCTGTCTCTTCCTTTTTAACTCCTTCCTCTATCTGTTTTCCTCCCCACCTGCACGCCTAACTGTAGCTGTTACACTGGGCTACATACTTGTTTTTCGTGCCAATTATCCGATTATGATTCACTCTGTTGAATTAATTAATATTCTTCGTAATTATCTTGCGTTTTAAAAAAACTTTGAAAAAAAAAACTGTTCATTAAAAGTGAACAAACAGTTTTTTTTCAAAGTTTTTTTAAAACGTCATTCAGTTAAATAACTTTAGTCATTTATTAAATGCAAAATATTTAATGCAGGAGATTTAATTATATTTATCATATTATTCGTATTATATTTATCATAATTGTGAATTAACAAAAATCCTAAAAAAATAAGAATTTGTCTTTGATTTTACGAATTCTCTCATAGATTGCGAAAAATTTGCCGGTATTCTTGACTTCAAATTGTTACAATCGCAACAGATTAGTCCATTCTCTTTTTGAAAGAGAATCCAAACAATATCAATTTTCTTCCACTCTCACTCTTTCTCATAAGTTATGAGTTCATAGATTTTAATCATTCTTAAATATTCATGAAATAAGGTAAGGATACTCTAAGCATTACAAGATTATAGTTGATGTAATTGAATTATGGAATATATAAATTTATGAAATTATTAGAATACAAAATATTGATATTTTATAAAATACTGATATTTTATAAAAATATTTAAATACTTTGAATTCTTTTATATTTTTGACAAAATTTTTATCAATATAAAAAGTTTCATTAAAATAAATACAAAAAAATTTTAAATACTGACATACAGCTGAAGAAATCGAAACAAAAAAAAAAAGAAAAGAACAAAGAGAAAGTAAGCTATTATGTTCTATTATTCTATTACATTTTTCTCTATTTTACTATTAAAATAATACGTAAACTCTATTTAATTTTATCTTATTTCATTTTTTAATAAAGATAGCAAGATAAAATATTTTAATATCTCTCATCATTAAAAAATAATTTTCGGAATATATCAATATGTTGTTATTTATATAAGAAAGATATTTAAAATAATGAAAAAAGAAAAGAGAAGTGAAATATTCACACTCATGAAACATATACATTGACTTTGCAATAATTAGAATAAAAAAAATTTATTGTTTATGCCGAATTTTATGGAATGCATGCCTTATTTGCGAGAAATTTGATGCCAAATTTTAATTTTAGAAAAATATTGATTTAGAAAATTAATTATTGATTTAGAAAAAATATTGATACGAGCGATTCCGATTTATGAAATGTGTGATTAATTATTAAGAAAACAAGATACTTCTTTTATCAATCTTTAATCTTTTACGTAAGTTTTATAAATTTCTATATGATCTATTACAAATATACAATATACTATTCTTACAAAGTATTTAATATTTTTACCTTCGTGTGATGTGCAAGTTGCATTTGTTTTGTTTTGTGTGTATCCAAATATTATGAAATAATCACAGTGATCTTAATGCATAACAAAAATTAAAAACTCGTATTGTCCAAAAAAAATATCATATAATATAAACTGATTATTTCTTTCTATGATTCTTTTTAATTATATAATTAATTATTAATTAATAATTGTATATACATCTGATGTAATGACACATTAGCAGAATGAAGAAAATATAATTAAGCAATATAATAAAAATAATTACAAGGATCTTCGCTTGTATCTTATATAACATTTGCCGCACTTCAGACAAAATGAATCTCTATTAAGATGATTAGTATGAAAGCCGTGAGCATGATAGTTCATAAAATACACTTGACAGAAATATTTACATAAGAAAAGTGATATTATTGATGAAGATTATCATGATACGTATTACGCTCGTTATAATCGTACTCAGTTTAATAATTACGTTTATATAATTTGACTTACACACTAAGGCTACATGAAATACATTAACAATTACATATATTATTACATAAACTGGATACATATGTACATAAAAGTAATGAAATAAATTATGACGAGAACTAGAAAGCGAAAGTGTGTATCGAACGATATCAAATGATACTGTTTTATTACATTGTGAGAAAAAGAATGAAAGTGTAAAATTTAATTGTCCGATGTATTTTCTCCATTAAATTTAGTATGCTTAATTATAATGTATTATTTAACATTACTACGACACGATAAAAACTGATAAATTTTGTATTCTTTCGGAATAATTAATTTTTTATAAAACTTGTTACAAATCAATGTGAATAATGAATATTAATTATCATAGTTTTTAAATTATTATAAAATATTCTATTTCAATCTTATTACATCATGATTTTTGCATAAATATAATAAAGATACACACGCGCGCACACACACATATACATATGTACACATATATATATATACATATTATATGTATAGATGGTCGAAAAGTTATAAAAAATAAAGATTCTAAATTTGGCTAGTTGGTCGATTGAATTTCAAGTTACCTTTTGTTTTTTATATATATGTATGTTTAAATTATATATTTTAAATTACACTAGATATAAAATGAAAATTTTATTTGACGTCAACAAGTTAATAGAAAAAAAGCGGATAAAAAGATTAAGATAGAGACGCATTTCTTTAATAGAGATTATCTTTTTTTAGGAGAAACATAAGAGTCAGCAGTTACGATACAGGCTAAGTCGTCTAGTGACAAACCTTTCACAATTTTACTATCTACAGCTATATATATGGTATCCAGTTCTACAGCTTACAATTATGGGAAGTAATTTTACCGACATAAAAAAAGTGAGTATTAACTGCACTTTCACAGATTGCGCTGCGTCAATTTCGAAAATATATGTATGAGTAACTGATAATTATTGCTCTCCACCGTTTCAATGCTCATATTAATCATTTATAAACAATTCAAAAGATGCACGTCAAGTGAGTGCATATGAATAATAAACATCGTAATTAATTGATTAAAATATCTTTCTCTTTCCGTCTGTTTCTCTTCGTGCACGAACCGAAATGAATAAATTGAACTTGTATAATGAATAAATTCGATGGGTAAATTTAATTCATTGGATTATAAAATTGACATATGAAATGTTATAAATGAGAAAAAGTCATTCGTGAGATGATCAAAATAATGTTTGTCAGAATTTAGTAAAATTCGATAATCAAAATTTTTTCTATAAAACAAATAGATATTTAAGACAAAGAAGTACTTTAAAAATAAAAAAGAGAGAGCACAATAATAGCATTAAAATAATAGCATTAAAAAATATTTTGCAATACAGACGTATTCACTTTTTTATAAAATTTATAGACTCTTTTTTAGATAGTTGTAACATATTTTATGTGTATTCGTAATCTATAATATATAATCTATAAAAAAATTTATAAAATATTTTATAATTATGTATATATAGTATATTCTTGTATAATTATTTATTTAATAATTTTTATATTTATTAAATATTTTTTAATTGTTAATAATTTGAATAATATGTAAATGTTCGCCATACATAGAAAATATTTGGGAAAAAAATCTTTATATTTTAAAAAATTTAACAAGTTTGATATTATTCTTTTTCATATATTTACTTCGCTAAAAACATAATAAAATAATAGGATATGTAGAATTACGCATACGCCTGAAATTGATTTATTAAAAATGAAATTTGCTATATCACGCGTCAGTGCAATTGATTTTTATTCGAAGATATAATAAATACATCTATTACGCAATTAGTGCAATTGTTTTTTTATTCGAAGATATAAACACATCTATTAATGCTAGCAAAAAATATAGTTTAAGCAAAATATTTTACGTAAATTAATAAAAAAAATTCTCGACTCAATGTTTATTTCACGTGATACGTTAATAAAAACATAATATGTTATTAAAAATTCAACATAAACATATCTAAAGTTTATTAGAATTTATAATACTTTATATTTATAAATACATTTAATCTATATATTAAATAATCGGTTTAAATATGTAGTAAATAAGACACAAAGGAAATAAAATATATTAAACATATATTAAACATATATTAAACATATATTAAATGTTTGTAAAAAGAAACACTTGCTGTAGAAAAGTTATTAAAAATTTATATAAAAATTTACCGTCAAATTAATTAATTTCAATATTTATATGACTATATTTCTTCTATTCGATTGTTATATTTAATTAATATTGAAATTTAAAAGATTATAAAAATTAATTTGTATAAATAATTTTAAAAATATAAATTTAGAAATAAGAGCGACAAATAGATTATAAATCAATTTCAGAAGAAATTTAATTCAACAACATTTGATTTATATAGATAGGGTTTTCAATGAATAACAATAAACAAAGATAGAATGACACTTATGTCAACTTGTGTCGCTAAATGGAAAGCACCCAATATATAAAGTTATCACATTAATAATAATCTCTTCTGCAAATTTTTCTTCAAAAGAAAAATTGTAACTGCAAAAATTTATTTAAAATATTACTATTAATAACGATCTGTTAGAATGTGATCCAAGCAAGCTTTTATATATATGTATATAATTTTTTATATTAATTTAATTTTATATTAATTTTATATTAATTTTTTATATTAATTTAATCATTTAATTTTTCACAAATTAAGAATCAATTTTAAGCTGATATTGTAGAAATAAAAGATCATATTTTGCAATTGCAATGCTTATGCAAGTTGAATATCATTTTATATCAGCTAATATTATATAGAATTATTATTATTATATATCACATAAATTTGATTTTTTCAAACTGAAAATAGAATTCAAATAATTAGAATTTTATATTTTTCTTTTACAATAATAAGAAGTGATTATTGAGAGTGTAGTGATAAGAAGTTATTAGTGAGAGTGTAGTAAATTGTGTACAATCATTGAATTGTTACGTAAAATATAATACGACGTATTTACTGAGATATATTTCGCTGTATTTTTCTCAAACAATATAAAGATTACGGACTTATCTAATTCCAAATAAATTTAACGTTCTAATTCCAAATAATGTAATGTCTTAATATTTTTTATATTATTTTATATATTAAAACTGTATCCAAATTATTATGTATAATTAGATAAATCCTATATCTTTATATTGTTTGAGAAAAAATACAGTGAAATATATCTCAATAAATACATCGCATTATATTCAAACTATAAATAGAATTTATATAATTATTGCTATTTTTCTCTTTACAATAAAAAATGACTATCATTCCCACAGTTCCAGACTATCAATACAATTTCATTATTACAGTAAAAATAAATATTATCGTATAGTGAAGTATATGAAATCATTCAAGATTATTATGTATACATAATAATATTGAATGATAGTCTGGAACTGTGGGAATGATAATCATTTTTTATTGTAAAGAGAAAAATAGCAATAATTATATAAATTCTATTTATAGCTTGAATATAATGCAACGTATTTACTGATATATTTCGCTGTATTTTTCTCAAACAATATAAAGATTACGGACTTATCTAATTCCAAATAAATTTAACGTTCTAATTTAAAATAATTTAATGTCTTAATATTTTATATAATATTAAAACTGTATCCAAATTATACATAATAATCTTGAATAATTGCATATACTTTATTATACGATAATATTTATTTTTGCTATAATAATAATGTAACTACTGTAATGATAGTCCTTTGTTGCTGTAAAGAGAAAAACAGCAATAATTATATAAATTCTATTTATAGCTTGAATAAACAAATTTATATGATATCCAATAATAATAATTCTATATAATATTAACTGACATAATGACAACATATATATAATATAATTATTGTAATTATTAAATATTAATTAAGAAATTGAGAATATTATTACAATTATAAATTTATTTTTTTACAATATAAATTTATGCGTAATTTATAAATATTTTAATAGCTTTTATTTAAAAATATAATTAAATAGCAAAATTTTATTTATCTTTCAAATTATTTATTATATTTAAACATTATCGAAGTAAAACAGAAACTTTAATTTCTTCCAGTTATTATAAAAAAAATTAAAGAAATTTCTTTTATGTTATATTCTGATGATATATTTATCTCTTTTACAATGTCAGACATAATATTTTATATATACTTAATATTTTACTACTTCATCGATTTCTATGTTGCGTAAATATACAATAATAGTTCAATTACTGTGATATGTCCTCGCAGTTTGCTAACTAATTTTTTATAATTACGTAAATAAATGTGCAATATTATAGCATAAATAAATCATCCATAGTCCAACGATTAAAATTATATAATCATGTTACACACGCATACACACACACGTTTGTCATTTTTAATATAATTTAATAATTTTATGTAAATATGAGCAATTATTATTGGATGTTAGAAATATCATTCTTTAAATAACATTAAGCGTTCAGGCGAAATTCAAAGTAAATATTTTGAATCAAATACATTTCTTAAAGTTATACTTGAAATATATTTATTTTGTTATGCTGATAAGGATTATTTAACGATTATTTATATATAATATTTTTAATAGATATACATGTTTTATTTTCATTAATTTTTACATAAAAGTTCAGATAATACACTTAGCAAGATAATTTTTTCTTATTAATTTTCACAACTTGATGTTAGTTAATATTAATTTTAATCGCTGGGGCAACTTTTTTCAGCTTTTTATACACATATACGTATAAATAAATTATTATAAATCGTTATAAATCATTATAAACTAAAATGATATTTAGTTTTTAATTCACATACATACGTTTTATTTATTTACACGTTTTATCTCCAAAACATTGTAAATTCGTCGCCTATATAATAAATTTAAAATTTCGCGCGCAATAAATCTTAATAACCGCGCACACGCAGTATGCATCATTACTGACGTTTGACGTTTGAGTCTGCGATGACAATAAAGAGAAAATATGTACGAGTTTTCAGATGAATGAACTGCCTTCGCGATCACGATTTAATATTTTACTTATATTGAACGATATATCAGAACCGGGACATGTTTAATATTTTTTAATACGATAACAAGTCGTTTTATACATACGTTTTAAACTTATATGTTTTTTAACCTATAATATACATATCTTTTGCGTATTTAATTGTGTATTTAATTACGTATTATTAGTAAAATGTCATCGTCTCATACGACAGAATTGACTGAACAATTAGTTAAAGATTATGCGAATTATGCCAAAGTGGATTGGGACAATCAGGCGAGTGTATCATCTGTTTCTTGCTGTTTGAATAATTTTTGGTGATTATTTATTTTAATTAAATAATACGGGCTTGCAGATGAAAAATTTCCGTGACATCGTTGAAGATACATTGATACGACTGGAGGAGTTTCAATCAATTGTTACAATGGTTAGGAAATATTCAGATGGAATACAAACAACTTGGTAACTCCAATTCATATTTTTTTAAACACATCTTATTCTAAGGTGGAAAATGGCAGTACAGAGTGCATACAGCAGCATCTCCCAAAATTGCAACACATGAAAGATGGTATGACGAGCCTTTGTAAAAGAATAGATGCATTGGAACATGTCGTCGCAATGGCCAATATAAATTTAAGTTCATTAGAAGCTGCTGTGGACAAAGCAGAAGCTGAATTAGGCGTATCAGATAGATTATTTGGGATACTAAACCCTTTATCATTCTTTGTGAGTATCATTTAGAGAATATTTTTTGTGTAATATATTTTAAATTATTAAATAATTAAAAATTATGTACCTTTTACATATATATAAAATATATGTAATACTTGCTCTATGTTTTTTTCACATATTAAAATTATATAATTCTTGAAATAAAAAAAATACTTGAATTTGTTTTTTTAACATTTCAGAAAAAAACAACTCAAGAACCTGTAGTGTCAAATACAACACCAATGTATAAATCACCAGTAATTTACAGGTCTGATGACTATTTTCAAAGAGAATAAAATACATGTGCATATGAATAGAAAGTTTGAGAATCATATATAATATATCTGATAATTCAGATTAAATTTAAAAAATAAAGTAAATTAATGATATTTAAATATAACTGTAAAACAAAGTTGTTTGGATAAATTTGATTTTTATTTTTGTGTTATGCATTAGCTGTTTGTCAGAGGAATAATAGCTATTTAATGGAAAACATTTTATACATGGTCTGTTTTTTATCATCAATATAATTATATATAATATACTATACAATTTCAATTTTCTAGATTATAAAGAGATGCTATAAGAAGATTATTTCATTTCTCTTTTTCAAATTTTCTAAAAATGTATCCCAATTTTGTTATGTCTTGTATAAAATATTACATGCGATTTTTAGAAATAAGGACATTTGTTTTTATTGATAACATTATATATATACTATTATCCTTAGACTGTCTATACAAAATATTTTAACACGCTGCGGAAGTGCAAGTTTTTAATTGAGCTTTCTTTTCACCTAAAGAACAACTTCCACTTATGCAATGTCTCCATCTCATAATTTTTCCTATTCCACAAGTGACGCTGCATGTGGACCAATTGCCCCATTGATCCCATATTTTTGGTTCTCTGTCGTTTTTTCCTGTCGACATAATTTTTCGCACTTATGATTTCATTTGTGTAATATGTAGATCAATCAAATTTTAATAACTAAATTAAGATTAATGAAATATCTTTTTATATAAGTTATAAATTGATAAAAAAATTTATGAAAATTTGCGAAATATCAAAAAAAAATTATTATTATACTGTTTTTAGTTTATAAAAAACATTATATTTTTTTTACAAAATTTCACCTATGAACAGTGTATGGAAGTTTCCATTACATGCCGTTCATGTATGGCGATAACTTTCACTCGTTTGTTCTCCAATGGGAGGGCTAGGTTAAAAATTAAAAGAAAACATTTCAACCAAACGTTTCCTATAGAATTTACATTCACCACACAAACTTTATGATACGTCCTTTATATGAAACGTCCTTTCACTGGTTATGCTTCAATATAGGTCAAAACAAATTTTATCATCGTTTTAATAAAATATTGCCTCCTTGAATAAAAATAAATAAAAAAAAAAGAAAAGAGAAAATTACACGAAAAGTCACGAAAAGAATTTTTGCAGTTAATATTGGCGAGAATCTATTCATAAAAGTTGCAGAAAGGAAAAACATTATAGCCAAGCAGACCACAAATTTCCAACCAGTTCAAATGTTTATATACATTTCGATGCTCGGTTTTGCGAGAAGGTAAATCTCGAACCGGTCTTGGAGAAAGCTATCATTGAGCATATACGATTTGTACCTTGCAGTACCTTGTCTTTTCATGCTTATTTTTATTTATTTACTATCTCTTGTGTTACACACATGTTGCATAATTATAATTGTACTAAATTATAATCTGTCACATATTAATAATTAATCATCAACTCATTCGTTAAGCTCCTTTCATTTGATATTATATAATTTTACAGCAAATATCAAGGGGTAAAATATTAGTGTTTCGATAAAATATTGTATTTATAGCATAAAAATAAAATATTGTACTTATAGTGCAGATAGCTAAAAGTGAAAATTCTTTAACCTATTTAAATTTTATATTATATATATATAATATAAAATTTAACGTTGATAAATATATACATACAGATAAATAATAATTTATCCCAGTTATATAAACATTTTCCATGAAATATATATATAATCCCTCATTTTTATAATTATATATATTATACATTTATTAATTATATTTTTTCCTATCGATGTACAATTTTATGTGTGCAATTGATATTATTTACCTGCTCGTTTTATCTGTTTTGGAATGTCGTTATCTTCGTCCTGGATATAGTGATTTATATTATGTCGCGGTCTCAATTTGATCTCCAGTTTATTTTTGATATTACTTTCTAAAGGATTAGTATTCGATGATATTTTGCCAATTTCCAGAGTGACTTCCTTGAATACTAAAAAAAAATTTCATTATGAAAGAATAAGACAATAAGATATGTTTTCAACATATAAATATATCTCAGCAGTGTGTTACCCATAAAAAGTAAAAATATAATAAAATGAGTTGAAATTAATCGAATTCTATTCATATTAAATGTAACTTTTTGTATTCATGTAATCAATTTTATTGTGTTATCATATCAAAGTTTGTTTCATATTATTTAATCTGAAGTTTTCAACGAATAAAAAGCCATCGAGAGAGGAAGGGGGAGAGAGAGAGAGAAAGAGAGAGAGAAAGAGAAGGAGAAAGAGAATTGTTATGTTATTAAATATATACTGTTGTTATAAAATTATAATTCTCTCTTCCTCAATATTTTATTAATCTATTTAAATATATATATATATATATATATATTTTTTTTTAATAATATAAATTTTTAATAATATAATAATTTTATAATAATTTTTAATAATATAAATTTTTAATAATATAATAATTTTTAATAATATAAATTTTTAATAATATAATAATTTTATAATAATTTTTAATAATAAATATATATATTTTTTAATAATATAATATTCCAATTTTTCAAATATACATCAGATATACTAAACACATACAAATTATATATATATATATGTATATATACACTTTTCAATTTTGCTTTATAAATACATATTTTAATTCCGATTGTCAATAAATGCAATTTTTGAAAAATAATTGAAAATATCGAAAAAATATTTACAAATAGCAACAACAGAAGCTTAGCTTATGAGGAGATTAGCTTATGAGGATTTTTTATCCGTTCATAACATTTTTAAGATTATTAATATAATTTTTGTACAACAATATATGTCGGATAAATTATTATTCACCTTGAACACAGATCAAGGTTTTATTCCGAGCCAGCTAAAAAAGCTTTTAGTTCCGCAATCCTTGAGACGACAACTTTTCAATTGAGCCTTCTTGAGACCTTTGATACAATATTCAGAAAAACAGTGACACCAACGAACTTGTCGTCCTTGTCCGCAAGTCACGCTGCACGCACTCCAATTACTCCAATTATCCCATGCTTCCGAGTCTACAACAAATGAGAAAAAATAAGAGTTTGTCGTTTTTCAGACCTTCTTCCGATCTTATGTAAACAATAAATTAAAATGTGAATCGATTGGAATTCAGCTTCTGAAGTTATATTAATTTTAAAAATTCAACTTCGCAAAAATAAATATTTTTCCTCTCATTTTCGACTTTACTTTATAATTTTTTCTGAAGTTATATTAATTTTAAAAATTCAACTTCGCAAAAATAAATATTTTTCCTCTCATTTTCGACTTTACTTTATAATTTTTTCTGAAGTTATATTAATTTTAAAAATTCAACTTCGCAAAAATAAATATTTTTCCTCTCATTTTCGACTTTACTTTATAATTTTTTTCTGAAGTTATATTAATTTTAAAAATTCAACTTCGCAAAAAATAAATATTTTTCCTCTCATTTTCGACTTTACTTTTTAATTTTTTCTGAAGTTATATAATTTTAAAAATTCAACTTTGCAAAAATAAATATTTTTCCTCTCATTTTCGACTTTACTTTATAATTTTTTCTGAAGTTATATTAATTTTAAAAATTCAACTTCGCAAAAATAAATATTTTTCCTCTCATTTTCGACTTTACTTTATAATTTTTTCTGAAATTATATTAATTTTAAAAATTTAATAATTTTTTTTCGAAAATATGTTATTGCTTAAATAAGCGTGTCTCATCTCACCCTTATCTTTATTATCTGTCGGTTCGATGTCCCTTGCAACATCGCGTTTCCACTTCGTTAATCCTCTTACCGCGATAATTTCTCGTTGCATCTCGTTAGATTTATGATGTCTCGTGGGCCGTGCATAAAAATTTCCCTCGTAACCGAGCAACTTTCGCTGGTACATTCCACTAGTATTCGTGCGAGAACATAGACGCGAATTTCTCTTTGTATTTTTGCAATGATATTGTTTCGGTAACTTTTCAATTTTTATCTAAAGAATGAGACATTAGATAAAAATGAAAAATGTACATATGCGACGTAAAATGTAAATAGAAATCGAAATCTCCTTGTTAAAATTGAAATATTAGATTAAAATTCGCACAAATTTTTAAATCTCATTCCTATTTCGCGAACCTGCTCAGAGTTATTTGCCGTAAATCGGATGGGACGCCGACATAATCGCGAATAAATGTCAAAATAGTAACTTCGTTTATTGCTGAAACACATCAAACTATTGAATAAATCATATTGACAAGTATTTTAGTGAAAATATTTATTCCTCTTTTATGACGCGACCGAGAAATTGATTTCTGCGGTATGCAAAACGACAAGATGTTTCTTGGAAAGGGTGAAGAATTTACAAGTTTATTACAATATGCTTTGCATATAGTAATATGCCCGGATAATAGCTTTTTAACGATGTATAACCTCGCAATTTTACCTTTGAGATTCATTATTCAAATCAGTAACTGATAAAATTACGTTTTTTTTCGATGAGTTAATCGCAACTGTTTTTACGAGAGTATAGAGTTTTGAAAACCGGTATACTTCATAAATGACACATCCGAAATAAATATTACACATTAATATTAATGTGAATAAAAAATATTTGCATATCATATTTTGAATTTTCGCACAATTATGTATGTGTGTGTGTGAACACATATATATATATATGTATATGATTCGATAATAATTCTGCCTAAATTCACACATGAATATTTTAAATAAAATATATGTCTTTTATAATCAAATAAAAATCAGAGCTAAATAAATATTTTTGCAAATATGAAGAAAAAAATAGATTTTCAAATCAAGCCATTTTTGCATAATATTATATTCTTTTCTTTTTTTTACTTCCAAAAACTTTGTTAGATTGTTCAAGTTTTATCTATAATATTATAATTTAATCACTATTTTTAGAATAATATATTGACAAATATTTTCACATACACAATTGCTATTGTTTCTGAGACTTTAAGAAGATATATATATTTTGATATATATTGTTGTATAATTATTAAGTTATAATAATTAAATCTGAATATTTTAATAAAATTTATATAAAGTAGAATATTAATAATCTTGTGATAGGAAACAAATGGTAACAAAAATATAAATTACATCAATTTCTACTAAAGTTATATTATATAAATTATAAATTGCAAGTAATTCATATATATCTGTTGTAATTTATTAATATTTACCATATAAATAAAAATATAAATAAGTATCATCAAAATGTCATATTATACTTCTAATATATATTTTCGTATGAATATATATATTATATATAGATCGGAGATGTATGTAGTTCTGAATAAAATATTTTGCTATTATATCTGTTTTATATACTTTGATTTACAACTGTTGTGTGATTTTCAATTTACAATTATTATATCAGAAGAATTTGTTAATAATATAAAAATATACATTCAGTTTATATTCTAATTTAAATATGAAAGCACAAATTAGCTGTCAGTAAAATATATATGCCTATAAAATATTAAAAATTTAATTATACTAATCGAGAATATAAACAGCCCAGACAGCATACATGTCCAAAAGACGACTTAAAGACTTTTTTGTGCTGTCTGGGAGTATATTTCGAATATATAAACAAATTCTAAAGTAATTCTGCAAATATATACAGAAAATAATAGTAGCTTTGCAAGAGATGTAAAAAATTTTGATTTCTTACTAATTATATAATTTGTACAAGTTTGCAAATTTTAATATTGACTGATTTCTTGATAAAAAGCATTATACTAACATACCATAAATGTAATTATAGTCTAAAAAAGGCTTTGTACGCCCGGCCATTCGGTATTTGACCTTGTAGCCTTAATCTGCGAACAGCTTCTCTCAAATGTTTCGGTTGTAACGGGCCAGTCTCATTTTGAGTCTCCATCACATCTAAAGCTGTAGTTAGAAGAATCTAATATAACATCAAATCCTAATAATTAAATATATATATATTTTACACAAGAAAGTCTGTACCTTCTTCAACAATTTCGCCAACAAATACTTTGGCAATTCCTGACATAGCTATGACAACATTCTGAGATACCGAACAACCTGTTATGGTTTGCATAATCTGGAAAAAAATGTTTATTATCAGAACTAAATGCATAAACTTTAAAAAAAATGAAAAATAGTTATTTTTATAAATAATAACTAAAAGCGCAATACCCTTTTTATAGCTGCTTTTGGAAATGCTGATCGTCTATACATCTCATATCTATCCAACTGATCCTCAGTAAAATTAGATACTAATACCCTATAAAAATAAAATGTGGTTATTAATATATTTCCAAAGCAATATAAATATCAAATATACTTTTGAAAATTATGTATACTGCATCTTCTCCCGTTCCTCTTCCTCCAGCTCTTTCTTGCTTTTTTCTTTACTTTCCCTCCTTTCCTTTGTGTTAATTGGATTTGCGCGAGGTAACATGATATCATTACCAAATATATCTTCCGCAATCTGCTCTTCCTTTACATTAAGTTTCTGTTTTTCAACTTCTTCAATTTGTTCTGTCACAATTGGGCATATAGAATTTGATCCTGTATTTTCATTCTCCTCTGTATCCGATTGCGACTGAGAACTCATTGCATCAGATTCTGTCTAGAATATATAAGATTAATTAATTTATTTAAAGATACATTTATAAATACTGAAAAAACTGAATTTTTCCAATCGTATTTATACTTTGACTTGTGCACTATCGACATCCATAACTTCGGTATCTTTAGATCCTGAGTTTTGTGAAGGACTATTTTTATCATCTTTGTCCTCGATATCATTATGCTCACTTTCATCTCCAGAATCTTCCTTCCCAAAGATATTATCCATTATTCTAATTTTAAAAAAACACATATAATTAGGAATATTAATGTTCTAATACACACATATTAAGAACATGTTAATAAACGACATTTTATTAATCAACAATATTATATAGTATTTTAATATACTTCTCTAATTAAAATTTTGTACAATATCTTTATTAATATGAAACATTATTTCATAATTTAATAGTATATACTGCAATAAATAATCAAAAGTATAAACGTTTTACAAATTATTTGATTAAATAAATTATTTGGTTAAATAATTTGGTTACAATTATTTAATTAAAAATCGATAGCGAAATAAATTACTCCTATATCGTTTTTAGGTTACTTTTAATATTTACATTAAACGTAATAAAAATACCAAATTTTAATGCGATATATATTAATTCATTATTAAATGAGGCAGTAAAATGACCTTTCTGTCACTAATATTAATTATGCTACAATATATTTTTGAGCGGGAAACAATATATTGACAATGAACATTTGACAATACACGATCTGAGACACGCGACCACCAGTGATTGTACAGAATATAGAACCTAGATCGCTGTTTCATTTGTTGAACTTAATTTCTATACTTCACTTCGGCTGTGTTCGTATCACATTCGTTTAATTCGTTGAAAGCGATTGACCAATCGGAGCAAAGATTTATTTTTTCATAAATCTCGAATCGCGACCAATCACGGAACACATCATCGCCATCGAAAGTTGCGGTACAATTGGTGCACGAATCAGGTATATATTCTCAGTCAGAGTCGCTATTATTCTTCGCATTTTCATTGAAAAATAAACTTTGTGAAATTCTCAATCGCATTAATTTTATGAAGATATATTAATTCGATAAATAGTGTGAAAATTCTCGTAATTTATTTAAATAAATCTATGCATATTTCTGTTTTTTTTTCTTATCTACATAAACAGAGTGTATCTTAAAAAGCTCCTACAAAACAAATAGCGTTATTCCTGATTAAAAACAGTCGAAGAAGAAAAGTCCTGAACCATTTTTTTTCCAAGATTCATTAAATAATTAATCAGATTTAAGTATTAAAAAGATTTCTGAAAAGATGAATTGTTTAAAAATTAACACAAAACATTTATTTTTTTGCTTATCCAAATATGTTGATAACGAGGAAGTTTGTCTTTTTATTGGCGCGACTTTACTCATTAATTACTGCTTTATTAAGCATTATAGAAAAAAAAATGGTTCAGAATTTTTCGACTCTGTTTTTAATCAGGAATAACGCTATTTGCTTAGTGGGAGGTTTTTAAGATACATCCTGTATATTCTAAAACAATCATCCCTATAAGCACACAATATTCTTAGGATATTGTATAAATATTATTGACTGTTAATAATATTAATAATATTTATACAATATTTTAATTAACAATAACAATATTTATACATTAACAATACCACATTAAACAATTATATATTACCATATTAACAATTATAACATTTGCAACATTTTAACAATAACAATATTTAAACATTAACAATATTTATACAATATTTTAGGAATATTATGTCTTATAGGGATACGTTCCTTCGCATATACTTTATCTATATTATTTATATTTGATATTTTATCTGTATTATTTATATTTGACATTTTTCAAACATGTAATTAAATTTCCAATATAATTGTAATTAAAATTCATATTTTTCTCATATTATGAATACTCAAAAAAAGCTGAATTGAGCTCTGAAATTTAAGTACACTCGTTATATCGCGATTTTACCGACAATTATACATTAACAATTACAATATTTAAACATTAACAATATTTATACAATATTTTAGGAATATTGTGTCTTATAGGGATACGTTCCTTCGCATATATTTTTATCTATATTATTTATATTTGATATTTTATCTGTATTATTTATATTTGACATCTTTCAAACATGTAATTAAATTTCCAATATAATTGTAATTAAAATTCATGTTTTTCTCGTATTATGAATATTCAAAAAAAGCTAAATCGAGCTCTGAAACCTAAGCACACTCCCTCGTTATATCATGACTTTACCGATAATTATACATTAACAATAACAATATTTAAACATTAACAATATTTATACAATATTTTAGGAATATTGTGTCTTATAGGATACGTTCCTTCGCATATATTTTATCTATATTATTTATATTTGATACTTTATCTATATTATTTATATTTGACATCTTTCAAACATGTAATTAAATGTCCAATATAATTGTAATTAAAATTCATATTTTTCTCATATTATGAATATTCAAAATAGCTGAATCGAGCTCTGAAACCTAAGCACACTCGTTATATCATGACTTTACCGAAATTATACATTAACAATAACAATATTTAAACATTAACAATATTTATACAATATTTTAGGAATATTATGTCTTATAGGGATACGTTCCTTCGCATATATTTTTTATCTATATTATTTATATTTGATATTTTATCTGTATTATTTATATTTGACATCTTTCAAACATGTAATTAAATTTCCAATATAATTGTAATTAAAATTCATATTTTTCTCGTATTATGAATATTCAAAAAAGCTAAATCGAGCTCTGAAACCTAAGCACACTCGTTATATCATGACTTTACCGATAATTATACATTAACAATAACAATATTTAAACATTAACAATATTTATACAATATTTTAGGAATATTGTGTCTTATAGGGCTACGTTCCTTCGCATATACTTTATCTATATTATTTATATTTGATACTTTATCTATATTATTTATATTTGACATCTTTCAAACATGTAATTAAATGTCCAATATAATTGTAATTAAAATTCATATTTTTCTCATATTATGAATATTCAAAAATAGCTGAATCGAGCTCTGAAACCTAAGCACACTCGTTATATCATGACTTTACCGATAATTATACATTAACAATAACAATATTTAAACATTAACAATATTTATACAATATTTTAGGAATATTGTGTCTTATAGGGCTACGTTCCTTCGCATATACTTTATCTATATTATTTATATTTGATACTTTATCTATATTATTTATATTTGACATCTTTCAAACATGTAATTAAATGTCCAATATAATTGTAATTAAAATTCATATTTTTCTCATATTATGAATATTCAAAAATAGCTGAATCGAGCTCTGAAACCTAAGCACACTCGTTATATCACGACTTTACCGATAATTATACATTAACAATAACAATATTTAAACATTAACAATATTTTAGGAATATTGTGTCTTATAGGGTTACGTCCCTTCGCATATACTTTATCTATATTATTTATATTTGATACTTTATCTATATTATTTATATTTGACATCTTTCAAACATGTAATTAAATGTCCAATATAATTGTAATTAAAATTCATATTTTTCTCGTATTAATATTAATGAATATTCAAAAAAAAGCTGAATCGAGCTCTGAAATTTAAACACACTCGTTATATCGCTTTTACCGACCATCGATCATATCTATTCCTTCTTCGAGCTCGCCGGATAATCGAGAGGCCGCGCGAATCTCCAATACCCGATCGATGACGAAACTCGGCGCGTCGCGCTAGTTCCGAAAACCGCCGCGCGGTGGCGCTGGCAGCCGCGGCGAGAGACAGACGGGCGACGGTGTCGCGCGACGCCGCGAGTATTTGTCAATATTCCGCTCGGGATTTTCGGCGTTCTGCGTGTCGGGCGCGCATGCAACGCGCCGCGTAAACGCACGGTTCGCGTTTCACGCAGGAAGTCGCCTTCTTTCGGCGTCTGTTGGCGACCGTGTGCCACTCGGCGGGCGGGCCGCGTCTCACCTCCAGCGAACGGGGGGGATCGCCGAACGAACGAACGAACGAAGGAACGAACGAACGAGGACGGGACACGACGGACGTTGCGAACCTGGCCGAGCGAGCGAGTTCGGGAGTGCGCGTACAGTGGTGTAGTAAGTTGCAGTAGTAGTGGTACGATACCTGTGTGCAGCCGTTCACGCGAGTGACGATATCCCCGGGGGGAGGCTCGCACGAGATACGGTGACGTATCTGGATAATAACGCGCGGATAGCAGCAGCGATACCCACACGTCCAGCCACGGAGCGTCCTTCTGCCCACGAATGTGGTCCGCGACCGGGCGTTAAGATGTGAGTACATTTGCTCTTGGTGTCTACCGAGTCTCTCTCCCTCTCTCTCTCTCTCTCGCACGCGAGAGTTATGGCGAGCGGTGGCCTTACGAGGGAAAGGGTTTCGTCGACGATTACCGCCGTGGCCTCGTCGACGTATTGTTATAAACACAAACAGATTGCCTGTGTATGCAGGTTCGCACATATACATGCATGTGTACGTTTGTGCGCACCGTGGTGCGCTTGGTGCATATATAGGGTGTACCAAAAATTTCCTGCCGACGTGGCGTTTTTTCTCAAATTTGACAATTTTAAAGCGAATTCATTTTATTCCCATGATTTGTAAAAAAAAAAAAAAAATTGAGGGAGGGTGCGTTTCATCGAGCTCGAATCGGTTCTTATTGCTATTCTCGATAATAGTAACGTGGTTCGGTGTCATTTTTTGCACATTAGTTTTTTATTAACCGAGGATGGTTTAGAATGTATAATTATTTCATGGCAATTTATTGATCTTTTAAAATTTAAATAATCAAAATTTTCATCAAATAAATCTCAAATAAAAAATTCCTCGCGAGAGGAAAATGTAGGAAAGAGTGAATTGGATGACGGATAATGTGTTTCACGATTGCTGTTAATTTTCCGGACAGGTTCAAGAGAAACTTTTTTCGTTGAACACTCTATATAGGGTGTTCCATTTTAATGTCCCACCCCAAATAACTTTTTTATTTTTAATTTTAGAAAAAGATGTTTCAGACAAAAGTTGTATGGTTTCTAGGGAGACATAAGATGATGCCATTGGTTTGAGCTTGAAGAGTCATTTGAAGATCACGTGAAGGTCACTTTAATTTTTTTTAAATGGAACACCCTATATATTTTTGCACATTCTTGTAGCTCATCTCGAGGGCTTTTCAAAACACTATAATTAAGTTTGTTTTCATTAAGTACTTTCCGAGTTATGAAGCTTGAAATTATTTCTTAATTTTACATAAACCGTAAAATATCTAGTAAAATATTCATTTTTCGATTATCTTATCTTAATACTTTTATGTACAAAATAATAAAAGAAATCAATTGGTATAAAAAAAACATACAGTTGTTTTTAAGAAAAAATATAGAATTGTTAATTGCAAATTATATATTTTTTTCTTAAAAACAACTGTATGTTTTCTTTACACCAATTGATTCCTCTCATTATTTTGTACATAAAAGTATTACGGTAACATAATCGAAAAATGAATATTTTACAAGATATTTTATAGTTTATATAAAATTAAGAAATGATTTCGAGCCTCATAACTCGAAAAGTACTTGATGAAAAAACGTTTATTTATAGTGTTTTGGAAAGCTCTCGAGATAAGCTACAAGAATACCCAAAAATATATAGGGTGTTCCATTTAAGAAATTCAAAATGATCTTCACGCAACCTTTATGTGACTCTTCAAGATCAAACTAATGGCACCATCTTATGTCTCCCTAGAAGCCATACAACTTTTGTCTGAAACATTTTTTTCTAAAATTAAAAATAAGAAAATTATTTGGAGTGGGAGCGTCCTATTAAAATGGGACACCCTGTATATGACGTCGCCTACGCTCGCGCGTGCATGCGCGTCGGTGTAAGTGCGCGCGCCGCTGCTCCATTCGTGTGCTCGACACACATGTGTGTTCCATCTCTCTCTGTCTGTCCATGTCTTGCTTCCTTTCCCTCTCGTTCTCTCTCTCTCTCTCTCTCTCTCTTTCTCTTTCTCTAGCGCCGCATTTAAGGGGATATACGTGACAGGTACATGCGCGCGTGGAACCGGTCGGCCGACACTTTGGACGCCACTTTTTGCAAAAGGGCCGATCTACTGCGTCCTCTCGCCCCTTCCCTCTCCCCCTGCGTTATTTCTATCCTCCTTCCTTTGTACCCTTCACTTTCCTGTCCGCGGTTTCTTCTTGCCTAATCGCGATTCGCTCTCGCGAAGCGTGCAACTGGAGTAAGATATGAGAAATGGGTGAATTAAGATACAAAATTTATACAGGAGGAAGAGAGAAGGATCGATTAAGAAAGGACGATGGGAAGAATAACCTGATAAATGATGGTGCAGATGGAGAGTAGAGAGTATTAACGAGGAAGCATATTATCATTTTTAACACGTTGTCCTTGTTGTTTACAGATAAATATTTGACAAATGTAAAGAGTATATTGCCGATTTATATTAGACTTGCTTAGTCATCTTAGTCTCTTAAGGATGTATTGGAGATATATTATAATCAATGAGATCGCCGTGAATTTTTCATTTAACATTCTTAATAACATTCTAAATCGTCGTGAATTATTTCCAATTTTTTTACTTGCTCCTTTAAAAGTTATTAATTTTTGAATTTTGCGATTTTAACATAGGATCTTATGTAAACGTTCAAGAGACAGGTAATAAATTATTCACAAACTATAAAGAAATAATGACAAAAATTTCATTTTTTAATATTATATTCTTCATACATGTAAAAATGTTCTCACAAAGTTTTCAAACGATTTAACTGACTTGCTGGTTTTGAAATTATTATTAAAAAATAACTGTGATTATCGGTTTGACGTAATATTGATGATAAAACGTGGCAACATTTTCTTGGAAATTAAGACCAGTTTATATTAAAGAATACTCTGAAGTATGATTTCGTGATTTTTAAAAAAAATTTTTGATCAATTAGAATTCGTATTCTGCCCAACTTTAATTTTTTGGTACTTTGGATGAACTTTTGATCCGTCCAATACATCCTTAAATTTGATTTTAACATTTAACTATCTTACAATCCTTCTCAAAGTTTAGGTGTAAGAAATTAGCACGTTAAATTAATATTATTAATTTATTATTATTGAAATTAGCACGATAAATTAATATTATTAATTTATTATTATTGAAATTAGCACAATAAATTAATATTATTAATTTATTATTATTATTGAATTTATTTAAGAAAATTTTATTTATTTTCTACATATGGATAATTCAATGTTTTTTTCAAATTCATTATATTTATCACAAAACAAACAAAATCTTGAGGAGAGTAAAGTAATTAGATACATGATTATCTCAGTTTGACACATTTGTTTGATACATGATTATCTCAGTTTGAATTTTTGTAATTTTAAAAACATTTGTATAATTTCAATTATATATATATATATATATATATATATATATAATTATATATATTATATATATATTATATATTATATATATTATATTATATTATATTATATTATATTATATATTATATTATATAATATATTATATAATATATATAATATAATATTATATAGATATATATTTATAAATTATAATTTTAATAGGGATATATTTTTAATTTCTAACGTTCATTTGACTTCATTTAATTTCCAAATATACAATTCATTATTATAATGATCAATCAAAACCTAGAAATAGCACACATGTAAATAAAATTTTGATTCAATTTAATCAATTCGAGTTTAAACCCGAAAAATAGACGAAAACTAAGGACGATTCATACGAAAGCTTAGCTCTAAACAATGACGTCGACCAAGACAATTTTCCGCTCGATCCTTGGTCCTTATCATCGGACCACCCTGGACGCGTATATATCTCGAACGTTGCATCTACCTGTCGACGTATAAGGCGCGTGCTGTCTGGAAGGGTACAAAACTGAAGGTGGACGGTCGTTGGCCGGGAGAGAAACGACCTGAGTCTCGACGTGAGGAAGAGAGCGAGATAGGGAAAGGCGGAAAGAAGGAGCGAGAGAGAGAGAAAGAGCAGAGTTTTATGCAGCTATGCTCTGCCAATTCTCTCTTCGCGAGCCTTTTCAGAGAGGTGGCGGGATTTTACGTTGGTCTTACGATGCATTGTTCAATTTGTACTTTAAGATTATGAGCGTGCGATTTATAGAGCTATAATTAAAGTAATATTTTTCTGTCTCTCTTCTCTCTCTCTCTCTCTCGTTTATATAATACGATGTGTCGAATAAATATTTACGACGAATATAAAATAAAAGAACGCGAAGATCGGTAAATCGATTTTTAATTAATTTAAAAAGTTGTGTTTTTTAAAATATTTATATTTATATTTAAATTATTTATATTTACTTGTATTTTATTAAATATTAATGTATTTTATTAAATATTATTTATATTTACTTGTATTTTATTAATGATTTTATTAAATATTAAATTAAAATATTCATATTTATATTATTTATATTTACTTGTATTTTATTAATGATTTTATTAAATATTAAATTAAAAATAAATTTTTTCATATTTTAATGTTATAAAAGCATATAAATTTTTGAATTTTAAAGAAATAGATTAAATCTATTAAATATAAAATAAAAATATAAAAAATATAAAATAAATATATGTAAATAAAATATATGTAAATAAGAGTATAAATATATATATATATATGTGTAATCGTCGCACGTTATGTTATTACGCAAGTATACGTGCAGGTTTCGTTATTGTGTCATTATAGCGATAAGAAAATTATAATACAGTGCTCAGGATTAGTTTGACCCTTGAAATTGTTTCCTATAGTTAAACTGTACTATATCTTTTAGATAAAATGTTAACGTTCAAGCAAAGTACTTGATTTCGTCAAACTTATAATGCCATTTAATATAATAAAATATCTAGGAAACGCCAATTTCGGAAATTCGAAATGTTGTAGCAAATTATTAGTTTTTTATTTTGATTTATAGTTATAAAAATAATAAGTTTTATTGAATTAATAAATTTATCAGTTATAATAATTATTCGATATTCGTGTAGATTTATTATATTTATGATTAGGTAATATTTAAAAAAGATATATTGTATTAATTATTGTTTTTTAGAGAAAATGTGTATAATGATGCAAACAGTAAATTTTTATTTTACTTAATTAACTTTATTTGCGAATTTTATATTAATTTATAATAAAGCTCTTTCTATGACTTCAAAACCAAAGAATATATTATGTACATTAATATATAAGATATAAACGAATATATTTGCAGTCGTAAAGTTTGCAAAAAAATAGTGACAATAAATTAAAATTAAAATTGCAAATTTTTATATTTAAATAAATTTAACAATGAACGAAAAAATTTAGTTTAATAAAATTTAGTTCGATTTCTTACGATTTTATTATATGCGAAATGTGATTTATTGTCAGAGTTGTTTATAGTATTATTAAGAAAAAATTACACATCACCATTGTACTGTTAGCAAAATAATCAAGATTTGCGGTTAGTACCTACTTTCGATTTCGATACGCGTCGTATAGCTTGTTTTGACTTGTCACGATGTCTTGTGTCTTGTTTGCTTCCCCTTATCGATCGTAAGTCTGATCGGAGTGCATAAATCGTATAAGAAGTGCCTCAGCTTTGTTATGAATTATAATGGAATTATAAATATTAATTATGATATAGAATAAAAGATAAGAAAAATGAGAAGAATTTCACAAAAAAAAATAATATAATTATTTCCTAATATTCGATTATAATTATTTCTTTATTTTTAATTTGCAACAATGATTATGATTGTTTTATCATTGAAAATAAATTATAAGTAAAAATCTCTCTTTCTCTCTTTAATTCCGGATCGATATTTTTGCTATAAAAAAATTACTTGAGATTATGATTCAATAATTTCTCAAAGCTTGTGATATTAATATTAAATTGAATTATTTTAAAGATTTTCTTTATATACATGTTTTTGAAGAATTTCACAATAACAATAATATATCGATATAATTATTTCCTAATATTCGATTATAATTATTTCCTTATTTTTAATTTGCAACAATGATTGTAATTGTTTTGTCATTGAGAAATATAAATTATAAGTAAAAATCTTTCTTTCTCTCTTTATTCCGGAATTGCTATAAAAACTGAGATGATCAAAATTTCTCAAGCTGGTAATTTAAATTGATTTTTAAAGATTCTTTATAACTTTGGTCGTAAGCTTAAGCAACAGGTAAGTTTTGTCATTGAGAAATATAAATTATAAGTAAAAATCTTTCTTTCTCTCTCTTTAATTTAGGATCGATATTTTTGTTATAAAAAAACTACTTGAGATTATGATTCATAATTTCTCAAAGCATGTGATATTAATATTAAGTTGAATTCTTTCAAAGATTTTCTTTATATACATATTTTTGAAGAATTTCACGATAAAAATAATATATCGATATAATTATTTCCTAATATTCGATTATAATTATTTCCTTATTTTTAATTTGCAACAATGATTATAATTGTTTTATCATTGAGAAATGTAAATTGTAAGTAAAAATCTCTCTCTCTCTCCTCTTCTCTCTCTCTTTCTCTCTCTTTAATTCAGGATCGATATTTTTGTTATAAAAAAACTACTTGAAATTATGATTCAATAATTTCTCAAAGCATGTGATATTAATAATAAATTGAATTCTTTCAAAAATTTTCTTTATATACATGTTCTTTACAATGAAAAAAATTAAATTGCTATTTAAAATGCTATTTGACTGGTGCATACAAAACGGATATACATGAATACATTCTTTTGTGTAGCTATTAGCTATATTTAACTTTCGCTTACTAAGCAACAAGGTCGCAATATGAATCATCGGATATCGTTGATTTCTCGAAAACGAGATGGGGAAATTTTATGATAACTGAAGAGAGGAGTTTTTAATTTTAGCAAAAGAAAATTGTGTTTATTCTGGGCAAAATCAAACTCCCTTGTGAAATTTTACTTCTTTTATAAAATATTAAATCTATATTCTATATTAAATCCTTTCGATTAAGATATATTTTGAAAAGAGGAAAAGATGTTCTATATTAAATCCTTTCGATTAAGATATATTTTGAAAAGAGGAAAAAATATAATATTATATATTTACATTATTGGATATCTTTCTCATATATTATTATGAAGATTATCATGAATATGCTTTCAATATTCTTATATTAACGTTTAACAAAAAAGCATTATAAAATTGAATATCGAATTATATTAAAAATATCTAATTAAATGTTTTTTTTTCTTAAAAATAATTAAGATATATAATTATGATATATTTTAAAAACAGGAAAAAATATAATATTATACATTTACATTATTGGATATCTTTCTCATATATTATTACGAAGATTACCATGAATATGCTTCCAATGTTCTTATATTAACGTTTAATAAAAAAGCGTTATAAAATCGAATATCGAATTATATTAAAAATTTTCATAAAAGAAAAAGATTTGTATTTTTTATTTTTATCATTTTTTTCAAGAAATTTATTTAATCCAATTAAATATTTGGAGCAAAAGATGTTAGAAAAATTCTACATAATTATTGTTACGAGAATATGACATTATTTTGCGTATTTTATTATGTCTCTATTTTATTTTGAATTTTTTAATTATTTTTAAAAGAAAAATAATATATGCAGTGCATGCTGTAGATAATTTGCTGTAGATAATAATATATTCAGTGTTTGTTGTAGATAATTTCAAAATTATCTAGATAAAGACGAAGATAAAAATCCGTAAATTTATCTTAGATGAGATAAAGATGATTTTGCTTTTACTTAATCTAGATGAAAGATGAGATGATTATTGCAATAATCTAGATAATTATCTAGATATTTTTGTTTATTTTAAGATTATAAATATTTGTGAAAAATGTGACACAAATTATAAATGAGATATTAAAATCATAAAACACATATTCTTTCTCTTTTCCTAAAGAATATTTAAACAAAAAAGTATATAAATGATGTGATAAATATTTATTTATTAATTTATATTTATAATATATTTATAATATATTTATAATATAATCAATGTGTAACAATGCATATATCATTTTTATAAAATATACATTAACGCATTGCACAAATTTAAGTAAAACAAGTACAAGATAAAGTATATTATTTTCCAAATAAATATATTTTAGATATTTCAGATAGATTTTTAGAAGCTTGCCTGAAAAACTCTTTTGCATAATGAAAAACGTCATCTTAGACAATTTTTAAATAAGATGACACATATTTTTTATCTAAGATAAAGATACTTTGTATTTCTTCGTCCAGTTAAAAATAAAGATGATCCATTTCTTTATCTAGATAATTATCTAGATAATTTTATTTAGATACCAGCAAACACTGAATATATGAGAAAGATATCCAATAATGTAAATATATAACATTATATTTTTCTAACATCCTTTTGTCATCATTTTGTCCAGGAGGTATATATTTCTCTTCTCTTTCTCCTTTCATCCTTCATATTGGCCGACATTGTCTCTGGATAGGGTGCTTGTACACGTACGCGTTTACTGCCGCGATATTACGCTTTCGCAATTACGCACGTGGACCGATGCGATGCAATGTAGCGCGCACGCAGTGCGTCATGCGTGTTGCGGCGGCGGTGGCAGCAGCAACGTCGTCATCCGAGCACGGTCCGGTCCGCGAAATAGAGACGACGACGCGCGGCTATAACGGTATGTTGACCTCCGACGCCAATTGCTGCCTTGCTCGGACAACGCGAATTGCACGCCGGAGAGTGTGTGCGTGCGCGTTGACTTTTCGGACTGGCACCGGTTACGTTAGGTATCGATTAATCGGCGATGTACGGTGCCACAGCGGAAACAGCGCGATATTTTTTCCGCGATATATATTCGAATTTGTTTACGCACGAAACAAAATCGAATAAATCATACGTGATAAAAATAATATACGATTTTGTCTATCTATACATGACAAATCTCGTAAAGGATGTTAGAAAAATTCTACATGATTATTGTTACGAGAATATGACATTTTATTTTACGTATTTTATGTCTCTATTTTGTTTTGAATTTTTTATTATTTTGAATTATTTTTAAGAGAAAAATATTTAATTGGATTAAGTAAATTTCTTGAAAAAAACGATAAAAATAAAAAATACAAATCTTTTTCTTTTATGAAAATAAAATAATTTTTTTTAACTAACCTTTATTTTATTTTCATAAAAAAAAAAAGATTTGTATTTTTTATTTTTATCGTTTTTTTTTCAAGAAATTTATTTAGTTTCATTTTCTTTTTATTTCATTTTCCTTTTATTTCATTTTCTTTTCACCTTTTGCTCTTCCTTCATCAGAGATTTTTGAGCGATAACTTCTTAAGGAAGCATTTTTCGACCCATGTTTATAGGAAATTTTATGTTCAGAATTAAATTTTCTATAAGATCTCAAAGTCTGGCTGTAACGTTCGGGCCACCTATATATATATATATATATATATATATATATATGTGTATGTATATATAAATATATAATATATAAAATAATATACAGGGTGTCTCAGTTATCTTCCGTCATCTTTCAAAGACAGATTCCTGGGATCATTTAAAGAAGATTTTTTCTCAGCGAAAATGTCAATCAGGCCATCATTTTTTGCATGTTCCCGATTTTTGTCATTATATATCTTTGCAATTAAGTCTTAAATTAAAACTCAACTAAAGTAAACTTTATTTAAAATTAATCGAAAAATGTGGTTTTGTTAATATTTTATTTCTACAAAGCTTAGTTTACGAGAAACCCCTTATTTTCAATCACTTATAATTCGAAAATTATGAGTGTCTCGACATTTTCGTTGAGGAAAAAATCGTCTTCAGATGATCCCAGGAATCTGTCTTTGAAAGATGATGGAAGATAACTGGGACACGCTGTATACAGGGTGTCCTGCAACTATCGTTCCATATTTTAAAGGTAGATTCTCTGGCCAATTTAAAAACGATTTTTCCTCAGAAAATGTCGAAGAAGATCATTATTTTTTGCATATTCCCAATTTTTGTCATGATGTATCTTTCTAACTAAGCCTTAAATTAGAATTCTATTAAAGTAAACTCTACCTAAAATTAATTAAAGAATGTGACTTTATTAATATTTTATTCCCATAAGGCTTAGTTTACAAAAAAACCCTTTATTTTCAATCATTTATAATTCGAAAACTATTAGTGCCTCGACATTTTCGTTGAGGAAAAATCGTTTTTAAATTGGCCAGAGAATCTACCTTTAAAATATAGAGCGGTAGTTGCGGGACACCCTATATATAATATAATATATAATATATATATAATATATAATATATATATAATATATAATATATATATAATATATAATATATATATAATATATAATATATATATAATATATATAATATATATATAATATATAATATATATAAAATTAAAGATAGCGAGAGAGAGAGAAAGAGAGAAAGAGAGAGAGAGAGAGAGAAAGAGAGAGAGAGTGAAAGTAGAAATGAATGGAAACCAGCATCTTATGTATTATTTTTTTCTACGCGTACAAAGCATAATTATCGTGAACTAAATTAATATGGTGAATTCGTTTAAACGAAGCATCACGATGCAGTGTGAATTATACGCAAATGAGAAAGAAGCTGAGTCGATGCGTATCAAATCGCACGTGTTTTGTAGTCAATGTGAATTATAATTCCACATGTATCTTGGAAATTACTTATGCAAAATAAATTAAATGATTCTCATGCAGCTTTTATGTGTAATTAATGTAGAGAATAATGAAGAAACATCTAATTAATGTTATTTATTTCATCGGGAATAATTTGCATTAAAAAAAATCGATATTGTATTTGTTTTGACACATCGAGATTGCCGATTGATTTAATACGTATCTACCTGAATTTTCAGAACATCGAAATAAATTTATGCAAAAGGAGGAGCGTATTTTTCAATATAAAAATATTTTATTTAAATAATAAAAATAAAATATGATTTAAATAATAAAATAATAATAATAATATAATTTAAATAATAAAAATAAAATATTTAAATAATTAATATATTAATTATTATAATTAATATATTAAAATATTTTATTTAAATAATAAAAATAAAAAAAAATATTTATAATTATTTTATAAGTATTTTATAAATATTTATTATTATTTTATTTATAAAAATATTTATTTCATTATAAAATATTTTTTTTTATTGCGTGTAAAATCCGTTATTAAAAAGTTTATAATTGCAGGTGCGAAGAGGCGACGGAAGTGGAAACGCATCATCAACAAACGGCAGCTACGACGATGGGCGTCGCTGAGGACGAGACACCTTCTTCCCTGACTTCGTCGCATCCGAACACCAACAATCCCAATCAGGAAGGTGAGTCTACCAGACTTATCATCTCCGATGTCTCACGTAGCTATTTTTAGAAAATCTTTTATAGCCGGTGTCGCGTAGATATCGTACGTATTGTATCTTTCGGATTTTTCTCGACGGATTCTAGATCGTCGACTCCAGCAGATGTGAGGAACAAAAATCGTAATGTCGGGATTGGCCGATTTGCGCCAGCGTCTACTCAAGTGCAGCGCTCTCGTGCTGAATAAGAATAAGCGCAAAGAATGAAAGTCACGTTGCTGCTCCGCAGCTGTTCTCGAGTGTGTGTTTTGTCGCTTTTATCCCATCGCGCTATGTGTTTTGACCCTTATCGCGGTAATTTTTTTGATGCGGAGCGTTGCACTTGTACGATATTACTTTATTGCAACGCGCAGAAAAATTAAATCGCATATCTTGGGCACCAAATGAAACTTAATACAATATACGTATTCGGAAAATAAATACTTTTTAGAAACTTAAAATTCTAATGATATTAAATTTTTCAGATATTTTTATTTATTGCATGCAATTTATTTTATAAATTGATATATATATTTATATATATTCTATATATATATATATATTTTTTTTATATATATTTTATAAATTTATATATATTTATATATAGGGTAGGCCATTTTAATCTACTGAAATATCTTAAAATCCATAAGTTTAAGACAAAAATGTTTCAGATAAAAGTTGTATGGCTTGAAGGGGGACATAAGATGGCGCAATTAGTTTGACCTTGAAGAGTCACCTGAACATCACGTGAAGATCACTTCCAACTTTTTAAATGGGACACCCTACATACTTTTGCATATTCTTGTAGCTTACCTCAAGAGCTTTTCAAAACACTATAATAAAGTATTTTTTCATTGAATACTTTCGAGTTATGAGGCTTGAAATAATTTTTCAATTTTACATAAACCATAAAATATCTAGTAAAATATTCATTTTTTATTATCTTCATACTTTTACTGTACAAAATAATGAGAGGAATCAATTGGTGTAAAGAAAACACAAAGTTGTTTCTAAGAAAAAATATATAATTTGCAATTAACAATTCCATATTTTTTCTTCGAAACAATTATGTGTTTTCATTACACCAATTAATTCCTCTTATTATTTGTACATAAAAGTATTAAGGTAAGATAATCGAAAAATGAATATTTTATTAGATATTTTATGGTTTAATATATTAAGATATTTTTAAAATTAAGATATGTAAAATTAAGATATTTTTTTCCTAACTCGAAAAATACTCAATGAAAAAATACTTTATTATAGTGTTTTAGAAA
Organism: Camponotus fellah; assembly: GCA_030586385.1. Taxonomy (NCBI): domain Eukaryota; kingdom Metazoa; phylum Arthropoda; class Insecta; order Hymenoptera; family Formicidae; genus Camponotus; species Camponotus fellah. Next base: position 842,606 of record JAPIVC010000706.1, on the reverse strand, counting down.
GCTTTTGAAGCAAGCTATAAGAATATGCAAAAATATATAGGATGTCCCATTTAAAAAATTGGAAGTGATCTTTACGTGATTTTCAGGTGACTCTTCAAGAATAAACTTATGGCATCATCTTATGTCGTCCTTCAAGCCATACAACTTTTGTCTGAAACATTTTTATCTTAAACTTATGGATTTTGAGATATTTTAGTGCGTAGATTAAAATGGCCTACCTTGTATATTCTATAATATTATATAAAACTATATTTTTATATTAATTAATAAACATATCGTGTGCTAATATTCTGCATTTAATATAAACATTCAATTTGACAAGTTAGGGAGATTGAATTTTATGCAAAATCTGTATAATTAAGAATGAAACAATATATTGCGCATCGAATTAATCAGACTCTATAAAAATTTTAATGATATTTAACTCAAGTAAATGAGTTTAATTTTATAAACGAAGGAAATAATTGCGCTTCTCAGCTTTAAAATTTATCCCAAATCGTTATTTTATCTCTGCTCTTCCTCTTCTCTCTCAAGACTGCGAAAAGAATCCGCTCATTAATCGCTTTAATCATCCCATCGCGGAAGTTCGCAGCGCGACACGATAGAATCGTCATCCGCTTCTTCTCGACGGTGACCGTCGCGAAACGGTGCCTTACCCTCGCCTTTCGTTCCGTGATAGATTGCGATCGTGGAAGGGTAACGAGCTGGACAGACGCTAAGTGTCACGCTATATTTTATTTTTTATTTCTCTTCCGCGTAATATTCGTGAAACGTGTTTAGTATCGTCGAATTCGGTTTTGCCTTGAAAACAAGAAACGAAAAAGGAGCCGAAAGGTCAACCGGTTTCCAACAATATCGAGCTTTTCATCGTTTCTCGTAAAGAACAAAAATATCCTTCTTTTACGTCAAATTGAACTTTTTCGTGTAAAAAGATGTGAAACACTCGCGCGAAGAAAATGCATTCGGAAAATTGAGTTGAATTAAATCAAAATTATAAAACGAATTAATATCTTTATAATTTATTCGATTTTATTTATCACTTATTTTTTTAACTGCGTAAAAATTCAACAATGAGTAAGAATATGAGAGAGAACTTAAAGCCTAGTTTAAATTGATTCGAGCTAAAGTCAGCCTAATTGAAAATGATTTACGTTAATTTAATATTACTACACGCATGTGAGAGAGAAAGAGATGTAATATTTCTATCGCGAAACCTCGTAAATAAAATTTTTTCCCTTTTTAAATTTAGCATTTTAAATATTTCGAATTCTTTTCATTTTTATATAATTGATGCATATTTTGTGGGCAAAGGTAATTTATTATACTAATAATAAACTATTAACTAATAATAAACTGTAAAAGTGTATGTGGCGTAGGGTTGCACGAGATACCAAGATTAGTTTTGATATTGTCTTGTCTTGAATTTCAAGACAAGATTTTTAATTAATTATCAAGACAATACCAAGACTAAGATTGTCAAAATTATTAGTCTTGTCAAGATTATTGATTCTAAAAAAAACTAAAATATTTATATTTGTAAATGAAAAAAATCACTATATACGAATTAAAAAAAATTTTATTCAATAAAAACATTTATATTAATAAATTTAAAAACATTTAATATTAATACAATATGACATTTTTATAAATTAGAAATCAAACTCGCAAATTTTAGACATTAAAGAGCATTTCACCCAAGAATTGATGCACATTAGTGCTTTTAAAGATTTACTTTGTAATCTGATTCTATTTTTTGATATAGTCAGAGTTCCTATTGAGAAAAGTCTTTTTACTGGCACGGATGAGGCAGTTGAACTTAAAATGTCTCGAGCCATTTTTGACAATGGGGGATAAATATGAACCTGATTTTTTTACCATTCCAAAATCTTTATATCTGCACATTTCCTTGGAGCCTTAAATAGTTATTAATTTTTGTTTTCCATGAAACAGTAAATGTTTTTTTATGTAAAAAGACAGCATTTATATCGATTACATAGTAATAATTATAATTAAAATATAATACAATAATAATATTAATATATAATTATTTCAAATTATAAAAATTACAAATATTACAAAAATTATGTTAAATATTATTTAAATAATTTTTTAATATTAGATAAAAAATTGTTAATAAAATCGAGACAAGATAATACAAGACGAGATTTTTGCTATCAATATTCATTCAAGATCAAGATTTAAATTTTTCAAAATTTTCAATACAATATTTTTACGAATATTGTCTTGTCTTGGGTCTTGTGCAACCCTAGACGTAATACTTCTATCGCGAAACCTCATAAATAAAATTTTTTCCCTTTTTAAATTTAGCATTTTAAATATTTCGAATTCGTTTTATTTTTATATAATTGATGCATATTTTGTGGGCAAAAGTAATTTATTATAACTAACAATAAGCTGTAAAAGTGTATGTGGCATATTGTTTTCTTCATAAATAAAGTTCTTTTGCTCTCGCATCGCGTGTCATTGAAGTTTTGGTCTCGCGTAATCTTTTTTCTTTTTTTACGTCACGACGGCACGATATGTCATTGCCGTAATTAATTTGAATCTACCGTCGACTGCTCGCGCGAAGTTATATACTGCGGTCGTATATAAGTCGCGACGTCCTGTCATCCGGCCACGTCGAGTTTCAATGGGGTTTATCTAACTACGATGTAACGTCACGCGTGCAATGCCACTGTGCTCGGCCGTGCATGTCCATTGCACGTACAAGCCTCAAGCTAATATCCTCCGCGAAAGATTTTTCCTATCACGGACAAATATTTCGATGGGACTTTGTGGTAAATTCCTCCATTCCTTCGCGTAAATGCGGAAGTTGAGGGCAAATGCAATTTGTAACCATCTGATTAATAATGACAACGAAAGTGTTTTCTCTTGTAACACGCATTTTAACCATTTATATAATAGTAATATTAATATAGCAAATCGATTATTATTTTTATCGATTATTATTTTAAAAAAATAATTATTATTTAAAAAAAAATTAAAAGTAATTTAAAATAATCTATATTTAATAAAAAAATTTATTCTATATTTTATCTAAATAAATAAATTTAAATAACATTTTTTCTATATTTAATAAATTTTCTAAATTAAAAAAAATTTGTTCTATATTTTATCTAAATAAATAAATTTAAATAACATTTTTTCTATATTTAATAAATTTTCTAAATTAAAAAAAATTTATTCTATATTTTATCTAAATAAATAAATTTAAATAAAATTTTTTCTATATTTAATAAATTTTCTAAATTAAAAAAATTTATTCTATATTTTATCTAAATAAATAAATTTAAATAAAATTTTTTCTATATTTAATAAATTTTCTAAATTTAAAAAAAATTTATTCTATACTTTATCTAAATAAATAAATTTAAATAAAATTTTTTCTATATTTAATAAATTTTCTAAATTAAAAAAAATTTATTTTATATTTTATCTAAATAAATAAATTTAAATAAAATTGTTTCTATATTTAATAAATTTTCTAAATTAAAAAAATTTATTCTATACTTTATCTATATAAATAAATTAAAATAAAATTTTTGATAAACATAGAATAAATATAGAATAAAAAGAAATAAAAGAATAAATAATAGAATAAATATAGAATAATAATTCGATGTCGGGCTATTCGCGTAGGGAAAGCCTAATTATATATCACTTTTGCCTCGCTGCAGATTCAAATCCGCGTCTTGCTATCGTAGATAATCGCGATGAAACGCGGCAATATGAGCACGCGAATAATAATCTCGATACGGCTATGAACAGGGAGCGACGAAAGATAGTGTAGGCGCGCCTCGCTTTCTCCAAACTGTCATAATTATTCAGCGAGGAAAATGGTCCCCCCTCTTTCGTCTGCGTCCCCTCGGTACAGCTCTCTTAGCGGCGCTCGTTCTAAACGTCATAAGTCGTGCACGGCATTGCCGTGTTTTAAATGCGTCTTTATCGAGTCACGTTGTGTACATGCACCGCATTCTCAGAAACGCATAATTTTGCAAGCCACGATTATGTAGCGCGAGTCCATTGAACTATACACGCGATGCGACGTGATGCGACGTCGTTCTCGACTCTCCCAAGTGTGCAACGATGTCCTCGGACGCACTCGCGAGTCATGGATACTTCAATTTTAATGAAGCACCGATGCTTTCGCTAAATCAGCAAGTCACATTTTAAGGATGTTTTGTATCTATTTTTAAAATATTGAGAATTTAATGAAAATTGTACAGAATGTCTTTACATATCTTTAGAATCTTTAGAAAAAATATATCTCTGCACTGTAGCTAATTAAATTGTAATATTCCACGCAATTTCTCCTATTCAAAATATACATCAAAAGTGGATATATTCGTCAATATTGATTTTCAACTACTTTTTGCTGGGATTGTACATACAAAACATCCTTAAAACGAAATGCAAATTATTAATGATTAAATGTAATTGAATCTTGTTATATATTTTTTCTTTCAAATCGATCTATTTCAAATAAAAATACTTATATGATACTTATATTATACTTATGAAAAACAATAATAAATAATAAGAAAGAAAAAAAAAAGATTCTGAAAAATAATAAAAGAATATAATAAACAGTTTTTAGGCTTGCTAGATACGACATGAATATTTTATCTTTTATCTCTTCAAAGATGAATAAAATTATTTTAATGTTTTGTACCTATATTCAAAATATTGAGAATTTAATGAAAATTGTACAGAATGTCTTTACATATCTTTAGAATCTTTAGAAAAAATATATCTCTGCACTGTAGCTAATTAAATTGTAATATTCCACGCAATTTCTCCTATTCAAAATATACATCAAAAGTGGATATATTCGTCAATATTGATTTTCAACTACTTTTTGCTGGGATTGTACATACAAAACATCCTTAAAACGAAATGCAAATTATTAATGATTAAATGTAATTGAATCTTGTTATATATTTTTTCTTTCAACTCGATCTACTTCAAATAAAAATACTTATACATTATGAAAAACAATAATAAATAATAAAAGATTGTGAAAAATAATAAAAGAATATAATAAATAAGTTTTTAGGCTTAGACATGAATATTTTATTTTTTGTCTCTTCAAAGATGAATAAAATTATTTTAAGGATGTTTTGTACCTTTTCAAAATATTGAGAATTTAATGAAAATTGTACAGAATGTCCTTACATATGTTTAGAATCTTCAGTACAATTTTTAAATCGATTCATTAAAGCGTTCACAAGTTGTAACGATTTTAATTTGTACCGATTTAACATGTGTTCTTATGGGAAACGTATAACCATGTCGATTCAAATGATAAAAACACATGCAAATAATATTCAGAATTCGTTTAAAATTTGCAAAAGTTTAGATACAGAGGAAATATTTCGTCAAATAATATTATACAAATACTAACTGATTAAGAAGATATTAAATATAATTTAATGAAGTTAGCCATATATCTATCATAAGGCGAAATTCTCAGCCAAAAGTTAATCATTTCGATTAACAAAATTCGGAATATTTCATTAAAAAATATATAAATATTAAAAAATACATCTCTGCACTGTAGCTAAGATCAAATTATAATATTCTACGCAATTTCTCATACTCAAAATACACCAAAAGTGGATATATTCGTCAATATTGATTTTCAGCTACTTTTTGCTGGGATTGTACATAACAAACATCCTTAAAACGAAATATAAATTATTAATGATTAAATATAATTGAATCTTGTTATACATTTTTTCTTTCAAATTGATCTACTTCAAATAAAAATACTTATATGTTATGAAAAACACTAATAAATAATAAAAGATTGTGAAAAATAATAAAAGAATATAATAAACTGTTTTTAGGCTTGTTAGATACAACATGAATATTTTATCTTTTATCTCTTCAAAGATGAATAAAATTATTTTAAGGATGTTTTATACCTATTTTCAAAATATTGAGAATTCAATGAAATTTGTATAGAATGTCCTTACATATGTTTAGAATCTTCAGTACAATTTTTACAATTATGTTTATGTTTTAGCATTTTAACATCGATAGTATTTTACATTTTTTTTTTTTGCATGTGATAATCAATACTGATAAAAATAGTTTTTTTCTGCATTGAAATTAAATCAGTGATTTCAGAAAAATATGAGTTAATTTTTTTAGAATTTATATAAAACTGTTTTCTCACATACAAACAAACGTTAAACTGTAAAATCAAAAAGTATTTTAAAGATAATTAACAGAATCTTTACGAAAATTGACTTTAAAATGAAGATATTGAAAATTTTTTATAGAGTTTTTGAAAAAAAAATCTTTTCATCCTTTTTATTAGATTCCTTATAAAAAAAGTTACTCAATAATATATTGATGATATAAAATGGTTAATAGAAATTATTAAATTATTATTAAATACATTAATTATTATTTAATATTATTAAAAAATACATGATAATTATTGCATTGGGGCAAATATATCGATGATATGAAATCATTCTATGTCAATAGATATTTTTACTTATTCGATTTCGTTATCTTAGCAAATGAATTCATTGCATGCCATATGGCAATGATATTTTGCAAACTGTAAACAACTAGAATATATTGATATGAGAAGAGGAAGAAAAGATAAATAGATTAATCTTATCAGAGTTTAGCCTTGGATTGAACACATGACTCAGTTGAATCTGTCGCTATTGAATTTCCTATCTCTTTATCAGCATGAATAAAAGTTTTTATATTCCGTTGATATAAATTCACTGAGAGATTTTTACTTTTATATTAAAGTAAGCTACAATTATATATAAAATTAAAATTTATTCATTAATTTTATAATATCTTTTAAGAATATAAAATATAACGCATATTTATGAGAGAGTCTTTCTCAAAACTGTTTTTAAAAAAATACATCTCTGGTCTCTCCTATTATTCTGCAGTGATTAATTTACATTTTTATGTAAGCAGGAAATCTTTTTGTAATTTTTATCTTAAAGTCAGGTTATTTAAATTTCTAAAGAAAGTAAAGAAAAATGTTTCTTTATAATACTTTAAAAAAATATTTTAGTCAAATATGTCAACATCTACAACGTTATTAATATGTTAATTTGTATAATAATATTTAGTTATATTGCTAAATTTAATTAGTAACATGTTTAACAAATTATATATCCAAAATGGATTTTATATTATAGTTTAGAAAATCTCTAAAATTATTCAACGAGATGGTTTTTATATCGAGAAACTCGTTACCAGGTCAAGTCGGAGGTTGATCATTGAACTTGCCCCGAAGAGATGGATGGTGACTGTGTTGCATCGGTTCTCGATTCTGGGTTGCGTCGCTTCGTTTTACCATTTATTTGCATTATTCGTCCTTCATTTTCAAGACCGTTAGACGTACGATCCCGATTTACAGTGAATAATTTGCGATTGGCGTTACTGAAATATATATTGCATTTCAAAACATACTTATTGCATCTTTGAATCAGCTGTTTTTATAGTGCTTCCAAATAAGCTGCCATCTAAAAAATATATATGTTCTTGCATTAACATTAAATCTATCCTCAACATCTTTTTAATTGAACTCTTAATAATTTAAATCAATCTGGTATTTTGTCAACAAGTTCACATCAAGTCCAATATTTATACAACGATTAAAATCTTGAAACTTTTTTAGTATTGAATTTCAAATTTTCTACTTAATTATACACATTATGAATGATTTAATCTAACTTTGCTAAAAAGTCACTTTGGGAAATTTATTGAACGTGTAAGAAAATATAAGCGTGCTTGTCAAATTTGTAATTTTGCAATTATTTATTTAAATCAATCTGGTATTTTGTCAACAAGTTCACATCAAGTCCAATATTTATACAACGATTAAAATCTTGAAACTTTTTTAGTATTGAATTTCAAATTTTCTACTTAATTATATACATTATGAATGATTTAATCTAACTTTGCTAAAAAGTCATTTTGGGAAATTTATTGAACGTGTAAGAAAATATAAGCGTGCTTGTCAAATTTTTAATTTTGCAATTATTTATTTAAATCTGGTATTTTTTTCAACAAGTTCACATCAAGTCCAATGCTTATACAACGATTAAAATCTTGAAACTTTTTTAGTATTAAATTTCGAATTTTCTGCTTAATTATACACATTATGAATGATTTAATCTAACTTTGCTAAAAAGTCATTTTGGGAAATTTATTGAACGTGTAAGAAAATATAAGCGTGCTTGTCAAATTTTTAATTTTGCAATTATTTATTTAAATCTGGTATTTTTTTCAACAAGTTCACATCAAGTCCAATGCTTATAAGGTTAAAATCTTGAAACTTTTTTAATATTAAATTTCGAATTTTCTGCTTAATTATACACATTATGAATGATTTAATCTAACTTTGCTAAAAAGTCATTTTGAGAAATTTATTGAACGTGTAAGAAAATATAAGCGTGCTTGTCAAATTTTTAATTTTGCAATTATTTATTTAAATCTGGTATTTTTTTCAACAAGTTCACAACAAACCCATGTTTTTAATGATTAAAATCTTGAAACTTTTTAGTATTAAATTTCAAATTTTCGCTTAATTATACACATTATAAATGATTTAATCTAACTTGCAAAAGTCATTTCGAAATTTTTAATGTGTAAGAAAATAGCGTGCTTGTCAAATTTTTAATTTTGCAATTTTATTTAAATCTGGTATTTTTTAACAAGTTCACAAAGTCCAAGCTCATACAACGATTAAAATCTTGAAACTTTTTGTTAAATTTCAAATTTTTTGTTAATTATACACATTATGAATCATTTAATCTACCTTTGAAAAAAGTCATTTTACGAAATTTATTGAATGTGTAAGAAAATATAAGCGTGCTTGTCAAATTTTTAATTTTGCAATTATTTATTTAAATCTGGTATTTTTTCCAACAAGTTCACATCAAGTCCAATGCTTATATAATGATTAAAATCTTGAAACTTTTTTAGTATTAAATTTCGAATTTTTGCTTAATTATACACATTATGAATGATTTAATCTAACTTTGCAAAAACATTAAGCTTCACACACCAAAATCTATTAAATTTCGAATTTTCTATTTAATTATACACATTATGAATGATTTAACCTCAACCTTTGCTAAAAAGTCATTTTGGGAAATTTATTGAACGTGTAAAATATAAGCGTGCTTGTCAAACTTTTTAATTTTGCAATTATTTATTTAAATCTGGTATTTTTTTCAACAAGTTCACATCAAGTCCAATGCTTATAAAGCGATTAAAATCTTGAAACTTTTTAGTATTAAATTTCGAATTTTCTGCTTAATTATACACATTAATTTAATCTACCTTTCAGCATTACTACCTTTGCTAAAAAGTCATTTTGGAAAATTTATTGAACGTGTAAAAAAATATAGCGTGCTTGTCAAATTTTAATTTTGCAATTATTTATTTAAATCTGGTATTTTTTCCAACAAGTTCACATCAAGTCCAATGCTTATATAATGATTAAAATCTTGAAACTTTTTTAGTATTAAATTTCGAATTTTCTGCTTAATTATACACATTATGAATGATTTAATCTAACTTTGCTAAAAAGTCATTTTACGAAATTTATTGAACGTGTAAGAAAATATAAGCGTGCTTGTCAAATTTTTAATTTTGCAATTATTTATTTAAATCTGGTATTTTTTCAACAAGTTCACATCAAGTCCAATGCTTATATAATGATTAAAATCTTGAAACTTTTTTAGTATTAAATTTCGAATTTTCTGCTTAATTATACACATTATGAATGATTTAATCTAACTTTGCTAAAAAATCATTTTGCAAATAATTGCAAAATTAATAATTTTGCAATTATTTGCGAATTTGGATAAAATAGAATCGCATCGATAATAAACTATAAACCATACATGGTATGTGGGATAAAAATTGATCATATTTTCTCTCTCAATACAATAAATACATAAATAAATACATCGATATCTTACTTTGAATTGAACACACGTTTATCGGTTACGATATCAAAAGGAATGCTTCCGCAATTATCCGCAGTCAATGTTCTAAGATCGAAGACAATTGTACGGAGAGAGAAGTTCAAGAACTTCATGTTTCTGTCTGTCGTCGCGCGAAGCACGTGACTTGCTACACGAGGATGGCAACGTGTGCGCGGACTGTTATTTACTTAGCTCTGTTCCGCGCGCAACAATGCATTCCCTTTGTTTCACGTTCGTCTCTTTCGCCCCCTCCCCCCCTCTCTCTCTCTCTCTCTCTCTCTTCGCTTCTCTCTCTCTCTTCGCTTCTCTCATTATAGTCAATAACTCCTTTCTGGGGCCGAGAGAATGAGGCGACGTATCTGACCTGGCACTATCATCAACGTGGCATCTCTCTCTCAACGAGCTATCGTAAAATATCGCGCGGAGAAGAGAAACAAAAGAATACTAAGGCCTCCTCTCCCCCAACTGCATCGGCAATTTACATGGTAACCGAGCCGAATCTGGGGCGAAATATAGATCCGCGAGTATCGATATCTCGGGCGAATATTCCGCGACTAGCTTGTTGCTTTCTCCGAGTAACAACGCAGCATCGAGGGATATATGGTCGAAGGATGAAACTGTGTCGTATCTCTCAATTATATACAGGGTGGCACCGAACGTTCCAGCCAGACTTTCAGATCTTGTAGGAAATTTAATTCCGAATCACAAATTTTCTATAAACAGTGAGTCGAAGAATGCTTCTTTAAGAAGTTATCGCTCAAAAATAATTCTCTGATGAAGGAAGAGCAAAAGGTGAAAAGAAAATGGAATAAAAAGAAAATGAAATTAAATAAATTTCTTGAAAAAAATGATAAAAATAAAAATCCTTTTTTTTTTATGAAAATAATTTTTTTTAAATTAATATTTTAGTAACAGCACGTAATAGTAGAAAATGAATAAAGACGTTTTTCAAGAAATTTATTTAGTTTCGTTTTCTTTTTATTTCATTTTTTTTTTTTTTTTTCCATCTTTTGCTCTTCCTTCATCAGAGATTTTTGAGCGATATCTTCTTCCAGTTAATCCGAGTTTAAGTAGTGAATGGACCAATCAGGACCCAGTTTAACGTATTGAACTCGGATTAACTCGAGTTGTTGGAACCGGACCTTAAGGAAGCATTTTTCGATCCAGTTTGTTTATAGGAAATTTTTTGTTCGGAATTAAATTTCCTATAAGATCTCAAAGTCTGGCTGAAACGTTCGGGGTCACCCTGTATAATAGATTGCGATAGCAGATATGTGCGTAATCCTTTCCGATTAAAAATGATACCCTCGTTTTTTAAATCATTCATGCTTTGCAACAAGATAAAACGATAGAAGATACGGAGCAAGAGAGTAACACCTCATTTATTATGAATTTTCCTCTTTATTATGAATTTTCCTACGCAGACCTTATTATAATTATGTCAATAAGAGGCGTGAAAATGCGTACTATATTGTTTTTTTTTTTCTATATACAGGGTGTCCCAGACCACCTCTTTTAAAATGAAAATAAATGACTTTTATCAAAAATCGCGAACAATTTTTAAGTAAATCGGGTACGCTCTATCAAATGGTTTTCAATTTTTGATTCCGACCGGAAATACGCCATCCGGATCGGAAGTTGAATTTTTTTAGGGGAACATGGTACTTTTTATTACAGATTCGAATTGTACATAAAAAAATAAGAAACTTTTCTATGAAACATTTTTTCTAAAAGTGCTTCTGTCAATCTTAAAATTAACCTTCATTATTTCATCACACACGGAAAAAAAATTAAGTGTCAAATTAACATTTATATACTTAAATTAACGTGTTCATTGTTTTCTATATACGCAAGAATATATAATCTTCTTAGAAGAATTTAATAATCTTAAATTTTAACAATATTATAATCTTATTTGAATATTATAATTGTCATCTCAAGAATACAATATAATTATCTTGATAATAAAAAATTTTCAAAATTATAATTTTTGATTTAAAAATGTGTTATTTTCTAACATTATTTCTTTTTCATTCAAGAAAATTATTCTTAAATAATAAGAATATATTTTTCTTGATTGAACTATATAAAATGACTTCATTCAAGCAAATTTTCTTCAGTTCAACGCAATATAATCTCATTTCAAGTTTTTCATGTTGAAATTAAAGATATTTTCAAAACAAGAATGTTCTTTTTTTCTGTGCAGTTACTTTCAATTTTAAGATTGACAGAGGCACTTTTAAAAAAAACGTTTGATACAAAAATTTCTTATTTTTTCACGTATAATTCGAATCTATAATAAAAAATGCCATATTCTTTTAAAAAAATTCAACTTCTGATCCGGATAACGTATTTCCGATCGGAGTCAAAAGTTGAAAATATCACCATTAATAGAGCGCATCCGATTTATTTAAAAATTGCTCGCAATTTTTAATAAAAGCTATTTATTTTCATTTTTAAAAGGGATGTACAGGTGATCCGAGACACCCTGTATATATGATTCATATAAAATACTTTTTTCCTACATACATATGATTCATATAAAACACATATTTATATAAAAAATACGACGAAAAATCGTCGAATGAATAATTAATTATATTAAATATTACTCTCGTGAAAAGACAGAATTCTAGGACATTATTCTTCCTTTTCCTTCGTATTTTCCACGTCGTGCATTCGTCACGCGCGTCTTCTTGGATGTTGAAGGAAAAAAATATACGAACGGAGACAAAGTATCGGTGATGTTTCGTACGTGAGACAGAATGTATTATATAAGGACCATTGTTCCCGCGACTTCCTGCGGAAGAAGCGACAGGAGGATGTACTTGTATATTTCTCCTCTTCTCGCGGTTGCGGGAAAATCGTGCGATACACGCGAACAAGGCAGATCTCATCCAAATTACATCACCGTACCTTGAAGTCCCGCCGCGAAAATCGATGTTTCGAATTTTTGTTTCCGACACGGAAAAAAATTAAGTGTCAAATTAACACTTATATACTTAAATTAACGTGTTCATTGTTTCCTACATACGCAAGAATATATAATCTTCTTAGAAGAATTTAATAATCTTAAATTTTAACAATATTATAATCTTATTTGAATATTATAATTGTCATCTCAAGAATACAATATAATTATCTTGATAATAAAAATTATAATTTTTGATTTAAAAATGTGTTATTTTCTAACATTATTTCTTTTCCATTCAAGAAAATTATTCTTAAATAATAAGAATATATTTTTCTTGATTGAATTATATAAAATGACTTCATTCAAGCAAATTTTCTTCAGTTAACGCAATATAATTTCATTTCAAGTTTTTCATATTGAAATTAAAGATATTTTCAAAACAAGAATGTTCTTTTTTTCTATGGATGAAAATTGCATATCACTAAAATCACGGTAAAAATAATCGGGGTAAGTGGTCAGTACATAGAAAAAAAGAACATTCTTGTTTTGAAAATATCTTTAATTTCAACATGAAATGAAACTTGAAATGAGATTATATTGCGTTAACTGAAGAAAATTTGCTTGAATGAAGTCATTTTATATAGTTCAATCAAGAAAAATATATTCTTATTATTTAAGAATAATTTTCTTGAAAGGAAAAGAAATAATGTTAGATAGAAAATAACACATTTTTAAATCAAAAATTATAATTTTTATTATCAAGATAATTATATTGTATTCTTGAGATGACAATTATAATATTCAAATAAGATTATAATATTGTTAAAATTTAAGATTATTAAATTCTTCTAAGAAGATTATACATTCTTGCGTATATAGGAAACAATGAACACGTTAATTTAAGTATATAAGTGTTAATTTGACACTTAATTTTTTTCCATGTAATTTTATAGTCAGTAGTCAACGACCGCATTATTGATGTTTTGAATATTGTATTTCTTATAATGGTAAATATTAAATCTTGCGAGAGAGAGGAAGATTATTTATTAAGGAGGATAATTATAATAATTGTACGAGAGGAAAGAGATACGAGGGAAAAGTTGTAACGTTATTATTTAGAGATGTGTTGATCCAACTGTGCAATGCTTTCGAAAGTAAGCTTTTCTCTATTCTATGTTCCTGGTTTTTTCGTTTATAATATAACGCTCATGTGAAATATTTTATATTACAGTCATCAAATATATGAAGCATTTCTTATTTTTCATCAGATATGTTTTCAATAATAATATATTTAATTAAGTTTCATGAATGGAATTAATTATATTTGCAACGCTAAGGAATAAAGAAATATAATTTTTCTAAAAATATCAATCAAAATATATTTGATAAAATAATATTCTGACAAAGATAAAATATCTTTATGAAATATCGACTTATTATATCTATATTTTATTAAATCTGCATGCAATTCGTTGCCGCAAACTGCTGATAAGGCAGGTATCTCGCGTGTGAAACTCGAATCAGACGGTACATTGCAAACGAGAATTGAAATTAAGGATTGAAATGCAAAATTTCAAAAATTTTACATTATAATGTGACTCGGACTGTTTTATGTTTACGAGTTCATGAATTTTTTTAATTTCGTGGTTTAATTTCGCAATATTTTGATTCTAAATTCCACATTCTTGCAATTTGTCTCACTTGAATTTAAGGATGTTTTGTACCTATTTTCAAAATATTGAGAATTTAATAAAAATTGTACAGAATGTCTTTACATAGTTTAAAATCTTCAGAACAATTTTTTAAATCGATTCATTAAAGCGTTCACAAGTTATAAGGATTTTAATTTGCACCGAATTAACATGTGTTCTTATGGGAAATACACCAAAAGTGGATATATTCGTCAATATTCAATATTGATTTTCAGCTACTTTGCTGGGATTATACAAAACATCCTTAACATTTCCAGAAATAATAATATATATATGTACATTATTTTAAGAAATATATATGCATTTTTTCCGCATCATAAAGTAATAGAATTTTAATATATGTGTGCGGACATGTGCGGACATGTGTGTATAATTTTGAATAAACATCTGCAAATTTAAAAGGATCATTGGAAATAATGTAATCGTCCAAAACTAGCCAGAATTTTTGCTTATTAATTACAATCTTTGTTTATTAATTTGTAATTAATAAACAAAAATTCTGGCTAGTTTTGGTCGCTTACATTATTTCCAATGATCCTTTGATTAATTGACTAGCGATATTAAGATAATTTATTAATTTAATCCAAATTTAAAATCATTTTCATTCTCTCTTGCTAAATTTGCGTAATTTAGAGTATAATACTTAAATGAAATATTTCCATTTTAATTTTATTTTTCTTTTTTTTATTTAGGATTTAAAAGAGAAACTGTCGCTGAAGAGATTAACGAAGCATAGCCACTTGACCCGCACCGCGACGCGTTTCCGGAAAACAAGCAAGGTTTACATGCCGCCTCGCTATTGTTATATCCGTCATTGTTGTTGTTCGTCGCGATGCATCGTGTTCACGTTATCAGAGTGGAAATCCTGTCTTGCTACATATTCGCGTGATCGCTCCGCTAATTTTCGCCGGCTGACTGAGATGGCGATAAAATTCCGTCGAAAATTACGCATCCGCGAGCTTCGCTCCCACTAATCCTTAATCTTCGGTCCGTTAATGCTTTCCCTCGTCACGCAGGTGTACGAAATTTCTCGCGTTAACTGCTCGCGCTTATGTAACGAGTCATTCCCGACAACGGTACTCGGCTCCTGTCGTTTATGCTCGAAAGATTATTCGCAGGACATAAGATCCGGAGATGTTTATTCAAAATTATACACACATGCACGCACACAAATATTAAAATTCTATTATTTTGCGATGCGGAAAGATGCATATATATTCCTTAAAATAATATACAGGGTGTTTCATTTTAATCCGACGAATATCTCGAAAACCAAGCCCGGGAGAGAAAAATATTTCAGACAAAAGTTGTTTGGTTTCGAGGGGGCCATAAGATGGTATCATTGGTTTGACCAAGAGTCATTTGAAGGTCACGTGAAAGTCACTTCAATTTTTTTAAATGGAACACCCTATATATTTTTGCACATTCTTGTAGCTTATGTAGAGGATTCAATTGGTGTAAAGAAAACATACAGTTGTTTCTAAGAAAAAATATGTAATTGTTAATTGCAAATTACATATTTCTTCGTCGAAACAACTATGTTTTTCTTTACATCAATTGATTCCTCTCACTATTTTGTACATAAAAGTATTAAGATAAGATAATCGAAAAATGAATATTTTACAAGATATTTTACGGTTTATGTAGAATTAAGAAATTATTTCAAGCCTCATAACTCAAAAAGTACTTAACGAAAAGGCACTTAATTATAGTGTTTTGGAAAGCTCTCGAGATAAGCTACAAGAATGTGCAAAAATATATAGGATGTTCCATTTAAAAAAATTGAAGTGACTTTCACGTGACCTTCAAATGACTCTTGAAGGTCAAACCAATGATACCATCTTATGGCCCCCTCGAAACCAAACAACTTTTGTCTGAAATATTTTTCTCTCCCGGGCTTGGTTTTCGAGATATTCGACTGGTCGGATTAAAATGAAACACCCTGTATATACATGTATCTTATTTTGCGTACGTTTTTTTGATACATTGTTTATGTGTAGTAGATCTTAGCATCATACATTTTAAAACATGATGAAAATCGATTTGAAAAAATATATAAAAGTCGAAGCGTGAGATTAAATATCGTTATTGATCTACATTAAAGGTACGATAGAATTTATCAGGTGATAGATTAGAAATAGCCTTGATTTTTGTGATTAAAATGTACGTGATATATTTCTTGCTTTGAGCAATCAATCTTCTATGTAAATAAAAAATTGCTTTTTAACGATTTAAATTAATATAATTTTAAAAATCTTATGTGAAAGTTTTATTAATTTATGAGAAAAGCAATTATATTTATATATATTATTATTTTTATATTATATTATTTTTATATTATATTATATTATTTTTATATTATATTTATATTATATTTATATTATATTTTATATTATATTATTTATATTATATTATATTTATATTATATTTATATTATATTTATATTATATTTATATTATATTTATATTATATTTATATTATATTTATATTATATTATTTTTATATTATTTTTATAATATATTATATTATTATATTATTTTTATATTATTTTTTTTAATTATTTTTATGTTATATTATTAGGATCACAATGGGATTGTGATTGTAAATATGCGATTGCAAATATTGTAATGTTTAATACCGTATAGTTTTCTAAATATTCGTATTGTGGTAGCATCGCAAAAAGTTTGAATATTCGTTTTACATAATAACTATTATGGAAAAGAAATTAGCATTTAATAGGCATTATTACGATGAAGCACGTTATTATAATGTTATAACAGAAACATGAAGTAGAATAAGCGTAATTTACTGAGGGAAGAATACATAATTTACGCGGTTAAGGTCACTCACACAGACGGTTTTATCTTGATAGTACCGCGATTTAACGGAATATGCCGTTTGAAAAAAAAAAAAATCTTTGTATTATTTAACAAGCGAGTCTTTAGCTAATTGTAAAGAAACTAATAAAGCGAAAAAGAAGAAATTCGACGAAGATCCTGTCAACTTTCCGCAACTTTTGCATGACTCGATCGCGTTTTACCTCGCCATATATAATAGTTTCAACGCGATAATAAGATTTATGATATCACGAGTAACTGACGGCAAATCAGCAATTTTTCTTTGGCCGTTATTTCCGCGATATTTTCACCTAGTATGCGATATGTAGAGGAGCACTGCAGTATTTTAGTTAGGTCACGTCCCCTTGAACCGATGCCAAATGTACCGCTCCCCCTTTTGTTCGCCAAGTTTTTCGCGTCCTAGTGAGCTTATGGAATTCTGCCTGCGAATCTATCGTAGGTGTTCTGGGTCAAGTGTGTATTCTAATGACAGTAGGATACTCGTGCAAAGTTCCTATAAATTTGTAGTATGTGTGCATGTGCACAGTATATGTATAATGTAGCGGATGTATGCTTCTTCCTCAGTTATAATACTTATTCGGTAACATTTTATTCGGTACATTGTTCTATTTGTTTCCTGCATCTTTTTGATATTTGATGATATAATAGAAATCATATTTTAATGAAAAATTATTGCAATAACGATTGAAAGATTTAAGGATGTTTTGTACCTATTTTCAAAATATTGAGAATTTAATGAACATTATTGCAATAACGATTGAAAGATTTAAGGATGTTTTATACCTATTTTCAAAATATTGAGGATTTAATAACAATTGTACAGAATGTCCTTACGTATGTTTAGAATCTTCAATACAATTTTTAAATCGATTCACTAAAGCGTTCACAATTATAATAATTATAAGGATTTTAATTTGCACCGAATTAACATGTGTTTTTATGGGAAACGTATAACCATGTCGATTCAAAAGACAAAAACACATGGAAATAATATTCAGAATTTGTTTAAAATTTGCAAAAGATTAGATACAGAAGAAATATTGGTCAAATAATATTATACAAGTACTAACTGGTTAAAAGGATATTAAATATAATTTAAGAAATTAGCCATGTATCTGTCACAAGACGAAATTCTCTGCCAAAAGTTATTCATTTCGATTAACAAAATTCGGAATATTTCAATAAAAACGCAATAAATATTAAAAAATACATCTCTGCACTGTAGCTAAGATAAATTGTAATATTCCACACAATTTCTCATACTCAAAATACACCAAAAGTGGATATATTTGTCAATATTGATTTTCAGCTACTTTTTGCTGGGATTGTACATACAAAACATCCTTAAAACGAAATGCAAATTATTAATGATTAAATGTAATTGAATCTTGTTATACATTTTTTCTTTCAAATCGATCTACTTCAAATAAAAATACTTATATGTTATGAAAAGCAATAATAAATAATAAAAGATTGTGAAAAATAATGAAAGAATATAATAAATAATTTTTATAGGCTTGTTAGATACGACATGAATATTTTATCTTTTATCTCCTCAAAGATGAATAAAATTATTTTAAGGATGTTTTGTATCTATTTTCAAAATATTGAAGAATTTAAAAATTGTATAGAATGTCCTTACATATGTTTAGAATCTTCAGTACAATTTTTAAATCGATTTACTAAAGCGTTCACAAGCTATAAGGATTTTAATTTGCACCGAATTAACATGTGTTCTTATGGGAAACGTATAACCACGTCGATTCAAGTGACAAAAACACATGGAAATAATATTCAGAATTTGTTTAAAATTTGCAAAAGTTTAGCTACGAGGAAATATTTGGTCAAATAATGTTACACAAGTACTAACTGATTAAAAAAAATATTAAATATAATTCAATGTTGTTGATTCAATGAAGTTAGCCATGTATCAGTCACAAGACGAAATTCTCTGCCAAAAGTTAATCATTTCGATTAATAAAATTCGGAATATTTAATTAAAAACGCAATAAATATTAAAAAATACATCTCTGCAGGGTAGCTAAGATCAAATTGTAATATTCCACGCAATTTCTCATTCTCAAAACACAGTGGATATATTCGTCAATATTGATTTTCAGCTACTTTTTGCTGGAATTGTGCATACAAAACATCCTTAAAACGAAATGCAAATTATTAATGATCAAATGTAATTGAATCTTGTTATACACTTTTTCTTTCAAATCGATCTTCAAATAAAAATATTTATATGTTATGAAAACAATAATAAATAATAAAAAAGCAATAATAAATAATAAAAGATTGTGAAAAATAATAAAAAGAATATAATAAATAATTTTTATAGGCTTTGTTAGATGCGACATGAATATTTTATCTTTTATCTCCTCAAAGATGAATAAAATTATTTTAAGGATGTTTTGTATCTATTTTCAAAATATTGAAGAATTTAATAAAAATTGTATAGAATATCCTTACATATGTTTAGAATCTTCAGTACAATTTTTCAATCGATTTACTAAAGCGTTCACAAGCTATAAGGATTTTAATTTGCACCGAATTAACATGTGTTCTTATGGGAAACGTATAACCACGTCGATTCAAGTGACAAAAACACATGGAAATAATATTCAGAATTTATTTAAAATTTGCAAAAGTTTAGATACGAAGAAATATTTGGTCAAATAATATTACACAAGTACTAACTGATTAAAAAAATATTAAATATAATTCAATGTTGTTGATTCAATGAAATTAGCCATGTATCAGTCACAAGACGAAATTCTCTGCCAAAAGTTAATCATTTCGATTAACAAAATTCGGAATATTTCATTAAATATTAAAAATAAATATTAAAAAAATACATCTCTGTAGCTAAGATCAAATTATAATATTCCACACAATTTCTCATACTCAAAATACACTAAAAGTGGATATATTCGTCAATATTGATTTTCAGCTTCTTTTTTCTGGGATTGTACATACAAAACATCCTTAATTCACTTTCTTCAAAATTTGGAAAAATGAAATCTAAATTAATTTTTACAAAATAAATATCATCAATTGATTTTCAGTATATTATTAATCATGTATGCATACGTTCCCATTTAGTATTAGAAACCTTATTTAATCTCGGAATCCCCCTTCTTTTCGCGATTTACTTTGATGATTCTGTCGTCTCCACTGTCATCATTATAGTCATTATATGACGTCTTATAAGTTAGCGGAACAAAGTGGGCGGAATCAATTCTAATTGATATTTTTATTTGTTGCTCATTTGTTGCTAAAAAGTTGCCAAAGAAAAAAATTTGTTGCTCTATTATTTTTTTTAAAAAATCATGTTACGCTAAAGGAAGATTAAGTTAGCGGAACAATATATATAACAACAAAATTATACGTAATAATAATATAAAAATTTGTTGCTCTTAAAATATTCAATTTGTTGCTTGCAAAATAAATTTAAATAATAGGGAAAACTTTTTACAGCGAGCAAAGTTACAAAAGTAAACTATCAGAAAAAAATTTGTTGCTCGCTTAAACTTGGTATTGAGATATTATTTGAATTAGTTGCTCTCGAAATATCCAAGTTTCGAATTTGTTGCTTTCGCAATAAGTTTAAATAATGATGAAAAACCTTTTACAGCGTGCAAAGCTACAAGAGTAAACTACTAGAAAAAAATGTGTTGCTCGCTTAAATTTGGTATTGAGATATGATATGAATTTGTTGCTCTCGAAATATTCAATTTTCGAATTTGTTGCTTTCGCAATAAGTTTAAATAATGATGAAAAACCTTTCATAGCCTGCAACGCTACAAGAGTAAACTATTAGAAAAAAATTTGTTGCTCGCTTAAATTTAGTATTGAGATATTATTTGAATTTGTTGTTCTCGAAATATCCAAGTTTCGAATTTGTTGCTCCCGCAATAAGTTTAAATAATGATGAAAAGTGTAATTTACTCTTGTAGCGTTGCATGCTGTGAAAGGTTTTTCATCATTATTTAAACTTATTGCGTGAGCAACAAATTCGAAAATTGATATTTCGAGAGCAACAAATTCATATCATATCTCAATACCAAATTTAAGCGAGCAACAAATTTTTTCTACTAGTTTACTCTTGTAGCTTTGCACGCTGTAAAAGTTTTCCGTTATTGTTTAAATTTGTTTTGCAAGCAACAAATTAAATATTTTAAGAGCAACAAATTAGCAACAAATTTTTATATTATTATTACGTATAATTTTGTTGTTATATATATTGTTCCGCTAACTTAATCTTCCTTTAGCGGAACATGATTTTTAAAAAAAATTACAGAGCAACAAATTTTTTCTTTGGCAACTTTTTAGCAACAAATGAGCAACAAATAAAAATATCAATTAGAATTGATTCCGCCCACTTTGTTCCGCTAACTTATAAGACGTCATTATATGTCAGGCTTAGCTATATTTTGTTGGATAATCGTCGCTTATGTCATACGTATGCCTATCAAGCGTCTCTCTTTCCTTTCCGTTGCTAATTTTCTGGTATAACTGTAAAATTGATGAATACGGTGAAAGCAGTATTTTTCATCATTTATTTTCTATCCGTTAAAATACAACACATAAAAGAGATGAAAGCAATTGTTTATTAACATACATATAAGTATGTTATATGTATTAGAAGAAAAAAGATCTTTTGCTCGATGATGTAAACTCAAAATTTAAAATGGAATTGTGCGATCAAAAAAGAGACAGAAAATGATTCTTAAGAAAAATACTATATCTTCTCGAATTAATTACATTAAAAGCATTGCATCGTTTAAAATAAAAGATAAAACAGTAGAATATCAAACTTCATAATCCCTCTTAATTCAACATCTTAATCTAGAGATTCTACCAAGATATTTCTAAACAAAATACTTCTGAAACTACTTAAAATATTCTGGATCGGTAGATTATTTAAAACTGCACCTGGAGATTGATTTAAAGATTTATATTTATTTCTCATTACGTCGCAAATAAAATGATAAAACATTCAAAGTGATTTAATGATGCGTATGATCAATTAAGCACATACATGTATATGTTTGCTTACACGAATTTTATATTGATGGAGTATAAAATAATATTTACTTTATAATATTACTGCTTACAATATTATAATAATTTATAATTGTAATTATAATTTATATATTTATTTAATATAAAATCTTTTTGTTTATTCATTTGATATATTTATTTGATATATTTATATTATATTTATTTGATATATTTAATAGAAAGAAATATTATTAATAATAATTAAAGAAAATAATAATATGCATTTAATATATTATTTGATATATTTGATATATTTAATAGAAAGAAATATTATTAATAATAATTAAAGAAAATAATAATATGCATTTAATATATTGTTAACTGCATTTCTATTAATGTTATTAATTATTTTTAATATATGAAATTATACATCGTGAAATTAGCATCCATGTTTTGGATTAATAATTTACCTACTGGTTTAGATAATCTGTATGTAGACATTGTGAACATAGGTACGAAGAGAAACTACTTCCGGATAATTATGGTAAATTGTCAGGTTTCAATCTTATCTCCTTGCAAATATTCGCACGTTACTTTCTTTCTTGCAACGTTAATTCTCCCGCGTTTATCTAACGGAATTAAAATCTGCTTCTTGGAAAGATGCAAATCTTGAAATTTCTTCATGAAATATTTTATTTTTTACACCTGTGATAAAATACTGTATTCTTTCGCGATTACATACATACTGTATGTGTATATTATTGCTACGAAATAAATTTAATATATATTATTATATATATTTAATAAACAGGCTGTATTTTAAAAAGCTCCCACGAAAAGCTCCTGATAAACACGGCGAGCCATTTTTTTCAAGATTCATTAAATAATTAATCAGATTTAAGTATTAAAAAGATTTCTGAAAAGATGAATTGTTTAAAAATTAACACAAAACAGTTTATTTTTTGCTTATCCAAATCTTCATATGTTGATAACGAGGAAGTTTGTCTTTTTATTGGCGCAATTTTACTCATTAATTACTGCTTTATTAAGCATTATGAAAAAAAATGGTTCAGGACTTTTCGACTCGGTTTTTAATCAGGAATAACGCTATTTGCTTAGTGAGAGCTTTTTAAGATACACTCTATATATTATATACATATTATATATATTATATATATTATTTAATATATATTATTTAATATACAAGGCGGCTGAACGTTCCAGCCAGACTTTGAGATCTTATAGGAAATTTAATTCTGAAGAAAAAAATTTCCTATAAACATGGGTCGAAGAAAGCTTCTTTAAAAAGTTATCGCTCGAAAACTTCTGATGAAGGAAAAGCAAAAGGTCAAAAGAAAATGAAATAAAAAGAAAACGAAACTAAATAAATTTCTGGAAAAAAAATGATAAAAATAGAAAATAAAAATCTTTTTCTTTTATGAAAATAAAATAAAAGTTAGTTAAAAAAAATAAAAATAATAGGTAA
Source organism: Camponotus fellah (assembly GCA_030586385.1). Lineage (NCBI taxonomy): Eukaryota > Metazoa > Arthropoda > Insecta > Hymenoptera > Formicidae > Camponotus > Camponotus fellah. The sequence continues at coordinate 818,622 of JAPIVC010000706.1, read as the reverse complement.
AATAGTTAAAAGTAGTAATAGTTAAAATAGTTAAAATAGTTAATAGTTAAAAAAAATTATTTTATTTTCATAAAAGAAAAAGATTTTTATTTTTTATTTTTATCGTCTTTTTCAAGAAATTTATTTAGTTTCATTTTCTTTTCACCTTTTGCTCTTCCTTCATCAGAGGTTTTTGAAGAGGTTTTATAACTTCTTAAGAAAACATTTTTCGACCCATGTTTATAGGAATTTTTTTGTTCAGAATTAAATTTCCTATAAGCTCTCAAAGTCTGGCTGGAACGTTCGGGGTCACCCTGTATATTATGTTTTAGTTCCAGTAGAATATTACACGAGAAACAAGTTTCGAAGATAATCGAAAACGCTTTTTTAGGCTTATATCATTATAAAAATAATTATGTTATTGCACGAAGATAAGCAATTAATTTTAGAAACAACAAATAATAAATTAATAAAATTATAAATCACTCACCTCATGGCTGCTCTGCTGTCGCTCTCGATGTCTCCACGGTCCAACTTCCATCCTCTCTTGTTCCTTCATGGCACTTACACTCGACGAGACACTCACTTTCGAAAACACAGTTAATTATGATGTGCGCGCGCACTAATTGTTAGAATATGATGACGATGGCCCGACATTTTACGTAGCACTTTGATTATCAACGTACACGACGCGCACTTTGCTTTATATTATGACGAAAGAATATGAAAATCACAGTTAATTAAATTTTATAGTCATTTTTTACTTGAGAAAATTTTTTACTTGTGATTTGTTTACTGTTGAAAAATTTCGCGCAATATTTCTAATACATATTTTACGACAATTTTACTATCTCATATATTAATACAAGTGAATGGATACGAATTAACATTAAAGATAAATATCCATGGAATGCAATATCCAATGTATTGTTTTATCAATCGACGTGATTTGAGTATAATTAAATGAATTATGTATTTTATTATGTACCAGTGAATTAAATTATGTACTTCAATAAATCATCGAAATATGAATCATAATATACGAGAGCTGATTTTAGTACAACTAATGAAACATACAGGATCAATAATAACTATATTTATTAATTAAACGTTTATATCAATAATAGCAATAATTCTCGAGTCAATCCGTTTTAAGTCTACAATGTTCATAGATGACATGGATAACTTTGTCCTAATATTACAATGACATAGATAACTTTGTTCTAATATTACGCAATGCTATCCAACACGGTAAAAAACATTTTGTATTTCTGTTGAAATTTTCTCGTGTAAAAATTTTTGTGTTCAATTTTTAACATACTCTTATGTTAATGTAACATATTATCGTTGTGTTATTTTGACATTTCTGCGTTGAGTTAATATTCACCGTTTCTAAGAGTTAAAATAACACAATTAATATGTAAATGCACGAATTTTTGATGAAATAAGTTATATGTTAAAATGAACAGATAAGTTGTGTTATTTTTCTCTCTATAACAGTTTTCATATGTTAAATCGACATATCTCTTCTGTTATTTATCATAAAAATGTAAGAATAACATTTTCTTTTAATTAAATTTAACATTATAAATATGTTAATTTAACATAAACTTTATTTCCAGATAAAATTTAAGTGTTACACTTTTGTGTTAATTTTTAAACATGTTACTTGTGTTATTTATTTACATACTTGCCTTCTGTTAAATTAACATTAAAATTAGAGTGGATAAATTGGGACATGTGAAATATGTTAAATTTAACACAAAATTTTTTACTGTGAAATTAACGATTAATTATGACGCATTAATCTAAAATAAGGACACGAAAATCATCGGATTGATAGTCGTTAATTTTAATAATCGTAAAGATCGCGTTTATCTTTTAATATTCGTAATTCGAATTTCGAGAAATACACACGAAACACGACACGTCTGACTTGTTCGGCTTTCGCTGCGCGAATGGCAACAAGATCATCGTATGTAAACAATGGCGTATTAAAGGCCGCTGAGTTTTTGCGATAGATAACGCGCTATTATTCACACGTGATAGGTTGCTGTCATTCGCGTGACCCGACCTTGAGACGAAAATCGTGGTATATTTCGTGTGACGTCATATTATCTCTCGAGCTGCCGTCGAAAGAAATACTAAAAAAAATATTATAATTTGTGATTATAATTTTAATGATTATCGTGTTTCGATTAATTTAAGTATCGTCAAGTATCAAGATAAAATTGTTGATGTAATTTTCGAATTTTTTAACTATTAAAAAAAAATATTTCGAGCGTAAAATGAGTTAAGGTGTTTAATGAATAAATATAAATATTAGATGCTATATTGGTAATTTATTGAAACATAATATAAAATAAAATGCGTGCTATGTGTATTAATATAAAGTGACGAACTGTTGTCATATTAGCATACGATTAATGCGTAATGATCTTAATGAACGTGTTTTCGCGAGTGAGTATCATAAATGTCATAAAGGAACACCAAGAATAAATGGAAGATTTGAAGAGGCATGGGAGCAATCATAAAATGAGTAATTTATAATTTCATTAATTTATTTGATATTTTTAAAAATATGGATTTCTTGTAATGAGGTTAAATTGAGAGTAAAAGCACACATTTTCTGAAATCTTTTCTCCCGAAGTAAAAAATTATTAGCTCATTCTAAATTTTTATTTAAATAAATTAAATTATATAACGCTGTTAAATCTTAATGTTTGTTAATTTATTATTAATTTATTAATGTTAATTTATTTGATATTTTTAAAAATGTGGATTTCTTGTAATGAGGTTAAATTGAGAGTAAAAGCACATATTTTCTGAAATCTTTTCTCTCGAAGTAAAAAATTATTAGCTCATTCTAAATTTTTATTTAAATAAATCAAATTATATAACGCTGTTAAATCTTAATATTTGTTAATTTATTGTTAATTTATTAATGTTAATTTATTTGATATTTTTAGAAATATGGATTTCTTGTAATAAGGTTAAATTGAGAGTAAAAGCACATATTTTCTGAAATCTTTTTCCCCGAAGTAAAAAATTATTAGCTCATTCTAAGTTTTTATTTAAAGAAATCAAATTATATAACGCTGTTAAATCTTAATATTTGTTAATTTATTGTTAATTTATTAATGTTAATTTATTTGATATTTTTAGAAATATGGATTTCTTGTAATAAGGTTAAATTGAGAGTAAAAGCACATATTTTCTGAAATCTTTTTCCCCGAAGTAAAAAATTATTAGCTCATTCTAAATTTTTATTTAAATAAATCAAATTATATAACGCTGTTAAATCTTAATATTTGTTAATTTATTGTTAATTTATTAATGTTAATTTATTTGATATTTTTAAAAATGTGGATTTCTTGTAATGAGGTTAAATTGAGAGTAAGAGCACATATTTTCTGAAATCTTTTTCCCCGAAGTAAAAAATTATTAGCTCATTCTAAGTTTTTATTTAAAGAAATCAAATTACATAACGCTGTTAAATCTGAATGTTTGTTAATTTATTGTTAATTTTTTAATGTTAATTTATTTGATATTTTTAAAAATATGGATTTCTCGCAATGAGGTTAAATTGAGAGTAAAAGCACATATTTTCTGAAATCTTTTTCTCCGAAGTAAAAAATTATTTGCTCATTATAAGTTTTTATTTAAAGAAAACAAATTACATAACGCTGTTAAATCTGAATGTTTGTTAATTTATTGTTAATTTATTAATCTTCTTTATCAATTTATTAATTTATTAATATTAATTCATTTGATATTTTTAAAAAGATGGAATTTCTTGAATAAAGTTAAATTGAGAATAAAAGCACATATTTTCCGAAATCCTTTTCCCCGAAGTAAAAAATATTAGCTCATTCTAAATTTTTATCTAAAGAAATCAAATTACATAACGCTATTAAATCGCAAGAAATTACCTTAGTTTTCTGATGATGTGTTGAATTTAGCAAGAAAAAAATTGAAAGAAGCGTATATTGGTTGGTTCGTGCTGTGTCGATGTCGAGGTCTTATGCATCGATTTTGCGCTCCTCGAGGTCGGTATCGCGACTAGAACTTTAATGGCGTCGGCGTGTTCGTATAAAATAAAAAGAGAAAAAAAAAGAGAGAAATGAGGCGAGACACGTGTGTGGCACGAGTTCCCCTCGAAACACGTCGCGGGGGGCAAAACGTGCTCGCGGCTCAGCCGTTTAATAATATATTCAAGACGCCCCGTCACATATATGCGACGCGATGGCGATCATTAACGTGCTTAACACGCGTATATTACACGCACGCACGCACGCATGTATGCATGCAGCCACGAACATGCGTGCCCATGCTCGTGCACGAAGAGATTCATTCGCGCACACGGCGGCCACTGTCTCCTAATGCATTGCATAACTTGTGAAATTATCGCGGAATCGTTGCTTGGCGCCGTCTTTCACGCGGTAAGAGTTGCCGCGTGCGCTGGCGTCAAGTTTATTTTATCGTTAATTACTTGACGTCATTATGCCATCCGCAGACGATCAAGTTGATCGGCACGTTATTAATCAAATAGTACAGAGAATCGGTTCTGTGGAAATTAAGGCTAACGATTGGATGAATTGCATGGTCGTATTCGAATTTGAATTAATTATTTCCCTCCGACGTTATATTTGAAAGATGATCTTAAGGATGTTTTGTATCTATTTTTAAAATATTGAGAACTTAATGAAAATTGTACAGAATGTCCTTACATATGTTTAGAATTTTTAGTACAATTTTTAAATCGATTCACTAAAGCGTTCACAGGATTTTAATTTGCACCGAATTAACATGTGTTCTTATGGGAAACGTATAATCACGTTGATTCAAATCACAAAAACACGTGGAAATAATATTAAACGTGGAATTTGTTTAAAATTTGCAAAAGTTTAGATACAGAGGAAATATTTGGTCAAATAATATTATACAAGTACTAACTGGTTAAAAAGATATTAAATATAATTCAATGAAGTTAGTTATGTATCTGTCACAAGGCAAAATTCTCTGCCAAAAGTTAATCATTTCGATTAACAAAATTCGGAATATTTCAGTAAAAAACGCAACAAATATTAAAAAATATATCTCTGCACTGTAGCTAAGATCAAATTGTAATATCCACGCAATTTCTCATATTCAAAATACATCAAAAATGGATATATTCGTCAATATTGATTTTCAGCTACTTTTTACTGAAATTGTACATACAAAACGAAATGCAAATTATTAATGATCAAATATAATTGAATCTTGTTATACATTTTTTCTTTCCAATCGATCTACTTCAAATAAAAATACTTATATGTTATGAAAAGCAATAATAAATAATAAAAGACTGTGAAAAATAATAAAAAGAATATAATAAATAATTTTTATAGGCTTGTTAGATACGACATGAATATTTTATTTTTTGTCTCCTCAAAGATGAATAAAATTATTTTAAGGATGTTTTGTACCTATTTTCAAAATATTGAGAATTTAATGAAAATTGTACAGAATGTTTTTTTATATGTTTAGAATCTTCAATAGAATTTTTAAATCGATTCACAAGTTATAAAAATTTTAATTTGCACCGAATTAACATGTGTTCTTATGAGAAATGTATAATCACGTTGATTCAAATGGCAAAAACACATGGAAATAATATTCAGAAAAATTATAAAAGAATATAATAAATAATTTTTATAGGCTTGTTAGATGCGACATGAATATTTTAACATTCCACACAATTTCTCATAAAATATACTTAAATATACTTAAAATATATCAAAAGTGGATATATTTGTCAATATTGATTTTCAGCTACTTTTTGCTGAGATTGTACATACAAAACATTCTTAAATATCAATTGATTTGATAAAAAAATGGCTTTTTTGCCATTTTTTTTGTGGAAATTTCTTCTTGTTTTATTTGAGATTTGCTTGAGACAGAAGGGTAGAGGGAATTTGAAAGTATTTTTCTTTTTAATGATAAATTAACTTTTGAAAATAATATGGATAATAGACAGATATTGTTTTATCAATATTATTATGTTATTTTTCTCGTTATTTCATTTTCTTTTTTGGTTATTATCCTCTTTTATTTATTTTAATAAAAAATCAATATTTTTTTCTCCGCCCTTTTATCTAGATATACACATTATAAATTAAAAATGAGAAGGGTTAGGTTCGTATAAATCCTTCTAATACATATTATGATTCAGATTTTGATTTAAATTCTTCACTAAATTTATACATGCTAGTTTTCAATTCGAAAATGTCTCAGTGCGAGTGAATGTAGAAAATCATGTACAAGATTCTCGCAGGTATTTACATTTGCAATACTATCAGTATATATATAATTAATTTGTTGAATTGATTCTTTCGTCGATTGTTTCTTTCAAACAAATTTATTTATATTAAATAAAATTTCAAATTTTTTTTTGAAAATATGTATAAATCGTCGAACAAGCGCTTTGTTTTGCGTGTTCGATTTATTTTTCCATGAAGAAAAATTACCTCTCCCTCAAATTTTTTTTACACATTGATCAACGTCCGCAGATCGGGATCTCGTGTAACAAAGTTCTAGTCCTGGCGACGGTAATTGTGCGGAGAGTTCAACTAGGCGCCTTATTAAATGAAATCATTAATTAGCCGTACGGATTGTTAACCTACTTCTCCGCACTTGCCGCTTTGAGATCGCAGCTTCTCGTGTTATCCCTGAATCTCATCTCGATCCTTTTCTTGGCTCGTATTCACAATTTTATTATTATTCCTCACTATTCAATTTTCAAAATTATTATCCGATTTTTCATTTTTAAGATGATTTAGAATGGATTTTTTTAGTTATTATATATTTTTTTTATTCAATTTTTATTACCTTATTTTTATTAACTTTATTATTATTAACTTATTTTATTTAATTTATCAATTATACTTCATTTTAAAAAAATCGCCGATAAAAAAATCGTACCTAAATTATTTTAAACATGGAAATATAAAAAATATCATCTAATAAAAATATAACTGATGTAATAAAAAATCTGAAGATCTATAATTGCATATTTTAATATATCTATTTATAAAATTTTGATCTGCGTTATTGCAAATTAACGCTTATTATTTTAATAAATCTTGTTTTTATTTGTCCTATTTATATGAATGAACGAAATTTTATTTTAATATACATAAAAATTACATTTAAAAATCAAATAATTTAATGCTTGTTAAACAAACTTTGAGGAATCTTAATCTCGAATAAATTTTCAACGAATTTAATATATAATAAAAATAAAAATAGAATATATTTAAAATAAAAATAAAAATAAATTTGTTAATTAAATGCAATGACATATTTAAACAAAGTATTCTATTACGCTAAACATGATACGAAGATTGGGTAATCGATACATCGGCTAGCCATACGATAAGCGCCGGAGACATGTTTTTTTTACGAACCATCAATACGTTGAGTTGTGCTCTCTTTTGCTCTCGCGTTACTCGCTCGCTCTCTGCATATAAATGATGATGCCATTCACCTCCGGATAGCTCAACTCGTCGCATAAACTGCATTCGATAACCGTGACCGTAAACATTTGTGTTACGTCTTTGACAGAGATGTATCGCGCCTACACAGTCGAAATACAGGGGATACATTGAATTCGCTTGAAATACATAATCCGCTGTCGTAATAGATATATCACAATGTTATCATTCTTCTTGGAAATCGACGACTTAATTTAATTAACTGGAAAACGACATCGCAAAGTGTCGATGGAATAAAATCAGAGCAGCAGAGGGTTGCACAAGACCCAAGACAAGACAATATTATATAAAAATATTGTATTGATATTGAAAATTTGGAAAAATTTAAATCTTGTCTTGGTCTTGAGTGAATATTGCTAGCAAAAATTTCGTCTTGTCTCGATTTTATTAATAATTTTTTATCTAATATTAAACAATTATTTAAATAATATTTGACATAATTTTTGTAATATAATTTGAAATAATTATTACTATTGTATTATATTTTAATTATAATTATTACTATGTGTTCGATATAAATACCATCTATTTACATAAAAAAACATTTACTGTTTCATGGAAAACAGAAATTAATAACTATTTACAGGCTCCAAGGGAATCTGCAGATATAAATATTTTGGAGTGATAAAAAAATCAGATTCATATTTATCCCACATTATCAAAAATGGCTCGAGACATTTTAAGTTCAACTGCCTCGTCCGTGCCAGTAGAAAAACTTTTCAATAGAAACTCTGACTATGTCAAAAAATAGAACCAGATTACAAAGTAAATATTTAAAAGCACTAATGAGCATCAATTCCTGGGTGAAATGCTCTTTAATGCCTAAAAATTTGCGAGTTTAATTTCTAATTTATAAAAATGTTATATTGTATTAATATTAAATATTTTTAAATTTATTAATATAAATGTTTTTATTGAATAAAATTTTTTTAATTCGTGTATAATGATTTTTTTCATTTACAAATATAAATATTTTAGTCTTTTTGAAGAACCAATAATCTTGCCAAGACTAATAATCTTGACAGTTTTAGTCTTGATATTGTCTTGATAACTAATTAAAAATCTTGTCTTGATCTTGTCTTGAAATTCAAGACAAGACAAGACAATATCAAGATTAATCATGATGTCTCGTGCAACTCTAGAGCATTAGCAGATTTAAATTTCGATCGTTTTATCTAATAAATAATCATTTGTTAAATGTGCGTAAAATATTAACTCATCAGCTAAATAAAAAGATATTTTGCTCATTCCAGGCAATTGCGTCTTTACTTTGCTCACTCGAATTTGCCAAACACGCTTTCGTAAAGTTCATACATAAGGCAAGACGCATTTTCTGATTCTTACAAAATTGAAATATATATACACACTTTAATCTCATCATTATTTTCCACTAGTCGCTAACTTTTTTTATTTGGTCAAAACTTAAACTGCAGAGATGAATTCACCAAGTTCTGTAGAAAAACTTTCAGATTCTTCCCATACTTTAATATTTTTGTGCTGTCGTCATTTCTAATAGTTGCCAAACTTATTTCGCTTACTTGAATTATATGAGAAAGCACACACACACACACATAAATTGTAATGTTTCTTCTTGCTTTTTACATAGAAGAAGAAAATAAATGTTTCTTTACAAAATCTTTTTTACGGTAATTTATTTCAGTTACCGATGTTTGTCTCAAATGTAAAACGCACGTGTGGTTTTTCTGAAACGTGTTTACAAATGCAATCGACCACGCGAAATTGACTAATTAACATATTGTATAATATGTTAATATTATGGACTGTATATCTAACGTGTGACACGCTTGTATCTGCGTATTTTCCGCGACCGCGAGGTGCCGCGTCAGATACACGTCAACAATGTATATCATCAGTTTTAATGTAAATGGACTTTGTTCTAACCGAACCCACATAAGATACTTACAATTAGTGCGCCTTATTTCTCAGTATTATTATTCTAAACGCATGCAATGTATTATATGCCTGTTTTTGAGGATATGAAAACAGTACATTTTACTAATCGACAATTAATTTTATTCTCGTAACAATTAATTTTATTCTCCTTTCTCTACTAATTCCCATTTCTCTCATTTTTTGAAATACTGCACTGAGAAAAAAATCTGATTGCATTAATTAGAATTCTGGTAGATTCAAACAGTATGTCTGTTGGAAAATGGACGAACCAGAATTCTTGTAAGAATTATCAGGTGAATCTGATTAATTTCTTCCTGTTAAATTTACTAAATTTTCTCGTTAATAATACTAAATTTACCAGCACTAAGTCTAAAATTTCTTCCATCTAATCTCAAAAGTCTGTTCAATATTCCGAATCTCAACAAGATTATTGAATAAATTATTTTAAATTCAATTTGTCAGAAATTAAACTGATAAACAATGCACTGAAAAAAAATCTGGTTGCATTAATTAGAATTCTAGTAGATTCAACCAGTATGTCTGCTGGAAAATGGACGAACCAGAATTCTTGTAGGAATTATCAGATGAATATGATTAATTTTTTCCTATTAAATTTACCAAATTTTCTCGTTAAAAATACTTAACTCACTAGCACCAAGTCTTTTAAAATTTTTCCATCTAATCTCAAAAGTTTGTTTAATATTCTGAATTTCAACAATTATTGCATAAATTCAATCCAGATTATTGAATAAATTATTTTAAATTCAGTTTGTTAGAAATTAAACTGATAAACAGTGCACTGAGAAAAAAATCTGGTTGCATTAATTAGAATTCTGGTAGATTCAACCAGTATGTCTGTTGGAAAATGGACGAACCAGAATTCTTGTAGAAATTATCAGATGAATATGATTAATTTCTTCTTGTTAAATTTGTCAAATTTTCTCGTTAATAATATTAAACTCGCCAGCACCAAGTCATCTAAAATTTTTTCCATCTAATCTCAAAAGTCTCTTTAATATTCTAAATTTCAACAAAATTATTGGATGAATTCAATCCAGATTATTGAATAAATTATTTTAAATTCAGTTTGTTAGAAATTAAACTGATAAACAGTGTACTGAGAAAAAAATCTAGTTGCATTAATTAGAATTCTGGTAGATTCAACTAGTATGTGTGCTGGAAAATGGACGAATCAAAATTCTTGTAGGAATTATCAGATGAATCTGATTAATTTCTTCTTGTTAAATTTATCAAATTTTCTGGTTAATAATACTAAACTCGCCAGCACCAAGTCGTCTAAAATTTTTTCCACTAATCTCAAAAATCTGTTTAATATTCTGAATTTCAACAAGATTATTGAATAAATTCAATCTAGATTATTAAATAAATTATTTTAAATTCAGTTTGTTAGAAATTAAACTGATAAACAGTGATGCAAGAAGAAGATGCAGTTCAAACACACAAAATCAGAGAGTTAGCGTCCTCTTTCTGTCACTACTGCTCATAAGAAAAAAAAATATACTTTGGATTTAACGTTAATACTAGTTCTTTATATACATTTTATGACAAAAATATTGAATACGAATTAAGTTAAATTGCCTAGCTTCAAGCAAAGAAATTAATGGAACAAGAAATTTTATAGATCCAACCAGAAAATACTAACCAAATCCTTATAGTAAAATCTATTAAACGTTCTAGTTATAAAAAAATCAAGTCTTATCATGATAACTAAGAAATTCTTGTTTGATTTAATCAAAATGCCTTCAATCACACGTCTTGTTGATACAATCAAACGATTTTTCTCAGTGTGCACTTGCTGCTCGCACAATCCGCGTAGTTGAATCGCACCCGCGCACGATGCGTATTATTAACATTGCATTCGCACGCATTGTGGACACATCCTTTCGCCGAGACAACCAGCAGCACGAGCCACATCCTGTTCTGATTGGCTCGTATATGCACTGTCTCTCTGTTATCTCATATATACTCTGAAAAAATTTGCTGGATAAGATCTTCTCTTGGAAAATGCAGCGAACTGGAGAGCTTGGATTCTCATTCTATATTTCCTGGCTTTTTTAACATGCACGTTTTACGCCCGCGCAATACTAGCAATACTGCGAAAAAACATCGGTTTTTTTTATCACGGAAACCTTTACGTGGTAATAATCTCGTGACCTGCTGCGAATGGTAGCCATGCGTAGACTCGTTCGAAGGTAAAACAGTGGCTTTCAATGACTAAGTGACTGTTTTACGATTCGCTGAATAAAAAAGTTTATGCGTTTTTTTTAAGAGAAAAGGGGAATGAAAAAGATAGGCTTTAGATTATATAACAGTTTCATGATTAAAGAGTAAAAACATTGAACAAATGCATTTAAATGGAAATTTTCTGATATGAGAAATAAGTGCGAGATGAATATGTATTAGTATTACTTATATATTGTTGGAAAATGAAAGCACTCTGGATAGACTGTTGAATAATAATTTCGTGATAGTCTCGCATAGAGATAATACATAAAGATGTATTATTCTTGTCATGTAATTAAAAAAATTTTGAACAGATTTTTCTCAAGATTAAAAGAGATAAAAAAATTAAAACTTGCAAAATAAGAGTAAATAATGTATATAAATAATATCTTAAAATATTATAGAAAACGAGGACGAAGTATTCTTTATAAAAAAAAAAAAAAAAATATCGGAAATAAATATTAATCGTAAATACTTATCATAAATACTTATCGGAATTTTTAACATCTCAAGATTAAAGATATAAAAAAATTGAAACTTGCAAAATAAGAGTAAATAATTTGTATAAATAATATCTTAAAATATTATAAAAAACGAGAATGAAGTGTTTTTTTATAAAAAAAGAAAAAATAAAATATACCGGAAATAAATATTAATCGTAAATAATCATCATAAATATTTGTCGGAATTTTGAACATCTCAAGATTAAAAGAGATAAAAAAATTAAAACTTGCAAAATAAGAGTAAATAATTTGTATAAATAATATCTTAAAATATTATAAAAAACGAGGACGAAATGTTTTTTATATATAAAAAAAAAAAAAAAAAAAAAAAACGGAAATAAATATTAATCGTAAATACTTATCATAAATACTTGTCGGAATATTTATTATATTTATATTACTATAATAAAATTCAAATGTAACTTGAAATGCACAATTGCAAATAGTTTACTTACGAATAATAAAATATTTAGACCAACGTTTAGTTGGAGAGAGATATGTATTTACATTATATTAACATATAATTAACTGAGATAATTGTGTAGCAGCGCTCGTCATCTTTAACAATTACATTATGCCAATGACGTGAATTTCATTATAAGAAGTAAAATTTGCATTCTTCAATTCGTCTCAGTATTCTGCTGAATAATATTCACTCATATTTTTCTCCTTTCTCGATCATTTTTGGCAAAGAAACATACAGCATCTCTTAAAATTTTGAAGATTTTAATTTTTAATTGTCATAATTAAAATTGCTTTAACAATCAAGCTTTTCGAATTAAAATTTTATCAAAATTTATTTGACATTAATTCGAAAATAAAATTTTGTTTCGTATTTTTTTTCTTGAAGATTTATCGAATTTTAGAATTAATAACTCTAGAGTTACGGATGTCTTGCTTCAGTGTTAAAAATTAATTTACACGATACATTCGCAAAATATATCTGGTATCTGTGTTATTCACCCATATTTTTCTCTTTTTTCGATCATTTTGGCAAAGAAACATACAGCATCTCTCAAAATTTTGAAGATTCTAATTCTTAATTGTCATAATTAAAATTGCTTTAACAATCAAGCTTTTCGAATTAAAATTTTATCAAAATTTATTTGACATTAATTTGAAAATAAAAGTTTGTTTCATATTTCTTTTTTTGAAGATTTATCGAATTTTAGAATTAATAACTCCAGAGTTACGAATGTCTTGATTTAGCGTTAAAAACTAATTTACACGATACATTCGCAGAATATATATATCTGATATCTGTGTGTGTGTTATTCGATATTAAAATATATTATATTAAATAATAATAATTATATTAAATTATATTAAATAAATAATTATATTTATTTAATATATTATATTATTATATTAAATAAATAATTATATTTATTTAATGTAAATTATATTAAATAAATAATTATATTTTTTAAATATAATTATATTATATTATATTATATTAATTATATTAATTATATTATATTAAAATATTATTTAATGAGCTACTTCTTATATTACGCGTTTGCCTTATGCTCGCACCTTAACGAGATAACGCGTTGTAAACCGAGGTCATTGTCTACACGTGGCGCGGAAGAGCCGCTCTGATAAATCTCCGGCTTCGTTTACCCAGATGCGGCGAGGATACATCGGGTACATTGTCCTCGCTCCGACTCGCAGATGCGCCACAATGAAGGATATACGTTTTTATCTGTCTTCCAAGCTACGATGTTATGATAGTTTCCGGTATGTATCGAAAATCGATGGCGAATAATTATGCCTCTTCGACCGATTTCTGCTTCTTGACGGTTAAACCCATCAGGATGCTGATAATAGGTGAAGATAGGTCGGCGATGGCGGCCCCCGGGGCCGTTCTGATTACACCATTACCTACTTGCGCCGCTACTAATCACCAACCGGCGGTGCATGTACGTGTGCATGAATGCGTGTATGTGTAATCGGTTTATCGTAATTAACATCTCGCGGAAGCTGGGCGAACGAACGGAAAATTTCCGAGCTAATAGCCGTGAAATTCGTTCTAATCCTCGGCAATTTGGGAAATTGTGCGTCCCTAATATAAAGCTTTCAACCCATCAGCAAACGTTGCGATGTGCATATTGTTCAATTAAGTATTGCTTGTTCTTTCGTTTTTTTATTTTAATTTTTTAAATCTCATATGAAAGCGTATCTTCTTAAAACGATGTTTGAACAAATAATTTTGGACAGTTTATTTTTTATAGGAAGATAAAAGAATCATTACATTTTTTACAATTCTAATTTATGTGTTATATATTAATTTATATATATATTATTTATATTTATATATTATTTATATTAATCGCGAATAATGTGAAACGCATTTTATTTTTTTAGTTATAATAAATTTAGTATAAAAACTTCATCTGTCTATTTTTGTCTATTTATTATTTATATTATAAATATTATTTAAATTAGATATAATATTACTGATTGAATTTGTACTAGCTATCAAAAGCGATATGGAATTTAATTTTTTAAGAAGATAAAAAGAATCATTACATTTTTTCATCATATTTAAAATGCATCACAATTCTAATTTATATGTTATATATTAATTTATATTTATATTTATATATTATTTATATTAATTGCGAATAACGCGAAACGCATTTTATTTTTTTAATTATAATAAATTTAGTATAAAAGCTTCATCTGTCTATTTTTGTCTATTTATTATTTATATTATAAATATTATTTAAATTAGATATTAATATTACTGATTGCATTTGTATTAGCTATCAAAAGCGATATGGAATTTAATTTTTTAAGAAGATAAAAAGAATCATTACATTTTTTCATCATATTTAAAATGCATCACAATTCTAATTTATATGTTATATATAAATTTATATTTATATTTATATATTATTTATATTAATCGCGAATAATGTGAAACGCATTTTATTTTTTTAATTATAATAAATTTAGTATAAAAACTTCATCTGTCTATTTTTGTCTATTTATTATTTATATTATAAATATTATTTAAATTAGATATGATATTAATATTATTGATTGCATTTGTATTAGCTATCAAAAGCGATATGGAATTAATTTTTTTAAGAAGATAAAAGAATTATTACATTTTTTCTTCATATTTAAAATTACATTCTAATTTACAATTCTATTATTACAATTCTAATTTATATGTTATATATAAATTTATATTTATATTTATATATTATTTATATTAATCGGGAATAAAGCGAAACGCATTTTATTTTTTTAATTATAATAAATTCAGTATAAAAACTTCATTTGTCTATTTTTGTCTATTTATTATTTATATTATAAATATTATTTAAATTAGATATGATATTAATATTACTGATTGCATTTGTATTAGCTATCAAAAGCGATATGGAATTAATTTTTTTAAGAAGATAAAAGAATTATTACATTTTTTCTTCATATTTAAAATTACATTCTAATTTACAATTCTATTATTACAATTCTAATTTATATGTTATATATAAATTTATATTTATATTTATATATTATTTATATTAATCGCGAATAACGCGAAACGCATTTTATTTTTTTAATTATAATAAATTCAGTATAAAAACTTCATTTGTCTATTTTTGTCTATTTATTATTTATATTATAAATATTATTTAAATTAGATATGATATTAATATTACTGATTGCATTTGTACTAGCTATCAAAAGCGAAATGGTTAAAGATAATGGATCTGTTATCCGTTCGTAAAATTGGGCTTCACCGCGAAATGGAACCACATTTTGCGCTTGTCAGAGTGTGTTTTCTCGAAAATATATTGTATAATAAACAAGCACTCCAGAAATCACATATATCCTCGTTAACACAATCAAGAAAATATATATAATTGCGAATTGCGGTTTAAAATATATTATTTTCATGTAAAATTAGAATATATTTTTTTCGTCTCTATGATATATTTAAAAAAAAATATATTTAAAGTGAGAAATATTTTCCACCAAAAAATTTGGATATATCGCGTCGACAGAGTCACTTTTCTGGAAAATCCTGAAAAAGGTTGACGCGGATGATTCATGGTAGTTTACATGATATTCGTCCTAGTTTCGCTTCTGATAACTTTTACGCGGCTGGGAAGACATTCGCGCGCGCTTCTAATGGGACTTGGTAATTGTAATCTGCGTACATTTGCGGTAATGGCCAAGTTTAACGCAGCGCTAAGTGCACATCCGTATTTGAAACCCCTGTAACGCGTCTTGTTTGCAGAAAACGCGGCGAACAGACGCGCGGGCGTGAAGTCTTCGCGCTCGCGAGCGGACACGCTTTCTGTTTTTACTTCGCCTTTGGAACGGACTCTGTTATGCCGTCCGAACGAATAATAATTGCCTCGACTTTCCATTTCCAACATGTGAACATGTGATCTGGTTGTCAATAGTGGAGGAAAAGAAGAAACTATCGAGGAAATTCTCGAAAGTTTTGTCCTTTTCTCGCTCTTGTCCTCTTTCCCTTCTTGGCAGAAAAATTCGGCAGACTAAATAAAATTATGAAGAATGTAAAATGTAACAGAGAGGAAACTATAAAAATAATATAAATTACAACAATATAATTATAAGTTTAAAGTTTCGTCCTTTTCTCGCTCTTGTCCTCTTTCCCTTTTTGGCAGAAAAATTTTGCAGACTAAATAAAATTATGAAGAATGTAAAATGCAACAGAGAAAACTATAAAAATAAATTACAACAATATAAATTACAACAATATAATTATAAGTTTAAAGTTTCGTCCTTTTCTCGCTCTTGTCCTCTTTCCCTTCTTGGCAGAAAAATTCTGCAGACTAAATAAAATTATGAAGAATGTAAAATGCAACAGAGAAAACTATAAAAATAATATAAATTACATCAATATAATTATAAATTTAAAGTTTCGTCCTTTTCTCGCTCTTGTCCTCTTTCCCTTTTTGGCAGAAAAATTTTGCAGACTAAATAAAATTATGAAGAATGTAAAATGCAACAGAGAAAACTATAAAAATATAAATTACAACAATATAATTATAAGTTTAAAGTTTCGCCTTTTTTTCGCTCTTGTCCTCTTTCCCTCTTTGGCAGAAAAATTCGGCAGACTAAATAAAATTATGAAGAATGTAAAGTGTAACAGAGAGAAAACTATAAAAATAAATTACAACAATATAAATTACAACAATATAATTATAAGTTTAAAGTTTCGTCCTTTTCTCGCTCTTGTCCTCTTTCCCTTTTTGGCAGAAAAATTCTGCAGACTAAATAAAATTATGAAGAATGTAAATGTAACAGAGAGGAAACTATAAAAATAATATAAATTACATCAATATAATTATAAATTTAAAGTTTCGTCCTTTTCTCGCTCTTGTCCTCTTTCCCTTTTTGGCAGAAAAATTTTGCAGACTAAATAAAATTATGAAGAATGTAAAATGTAATAGAGAGAAAACTATAAAAAATAATATAAATTACAACAATATAATTATAAGTTTAAAGTTTCGTCCTTTTCTCGCTCTTGTCCTCTTTCCCTCTTTGGCAGAAAAATTCGGCAGACTAAATAAAATTATGAAGAATGTAAAGTGTAACAGAGAGAAAACTATAAAAATAAATTACAACAATATAAATTACAACAATATAATTATAAGTTTAAAGTTTCGTCCTTTTCTCGCTCTTGTCCTCTTTCCCTTTTTTGGCAGAAAAATTCTGCAGACTAAATAAAATTATGAAGAATGTAAAATGTAACAGAGAGGAAACTATAAAAATAATATAAATTACATCAATATAATTATAAATTTAAAGTTTCGTCCTTTTCTCGCTCTTGTCCTCTTTCCCTTTTTGGCAGAAAAAATTTTGCAGACTAAATAAAATTATGAAGAATGTAAAATGTAATAGAGAGGAAAACTATAAAAATAATATAAATTACAACAATATAATTATAAGTTTAAAGTTTCGTCCTTTTCTCGCTCTTGTCCTCTTTCCCTCTTTGGCAGAAAAATTCGGCAGACTAAATAAAATTATGAAGAATGTAAAGTGTAACAGAGAGAAAACTATAAAAATAAATTACAACAATATAAATTACAACAATATAATTATAAGTTTAAAGTTTCGTCCTTTTCTCGCTCTTGTCCTCCTTTCCCTTTTTGGCAGAAAAATTCTGCAGACTAAATAAAATTATGAAGAATGTAAAATGTAACAGAGAGGAAACTATAAAAATAATATAAATTACATCAATATAATTATAAATTTAAAGTTTCGTCCTTTTCTCGCTCTTGTCCTCTTTCCCTTTTTGGCAGAAAAATTTTGCAGACTAAATAAAATTATGAAGAATGTAAAATGTAATAGAGAGAAAACTATAAAAATAATATAAATTACAACAATATAATTATAAGTTTAAAGTTTCGTCCTTTTCTCGCTCTTGTCCTCTTTCCCTTTTTTGGCAGAAAAAATTCTGCAGATTAAAATTATGAAGAATGTAAAATGCAACAGAGAAAACTATAAAAATATAAATTACAACAATATAATTATAAGTTTAAAGTTTCGCCTTTTTCTCGCTCTTGTCCTCTTTCCCTTTTTGGCAGAAAAATTCTGCAGATTAAAATTATGAAGAATGTAAAATGCAACAGAGAAAACTATAAAAATATAAATTACAACAATATAATTATAAGTTTAAAGTTTCGCCTTTTTCTCGCTCTTGTCCTCTTTCCCTCTTTGGCAGAAAAATTCGGCAGACTAAATAAAATTATGAAGAATGTAAAATGCAACAGAGAAAACTATAAAAATATAAATTACAACAATATAATTATAAGTTTAAAGTTTCGCCTTTTTTTCGCTCTTGTCCTCTTTCCCTCTTTGGCAGAAAAATTCGGCAGACTAAATAAAATTATGAAGAATGTAAAATGTAACAGAGAGGAAACTATAAAAATAATATAAATTACAACAATATAATTATAAGTTTAAAGTTAACACAAAATATACCAACGATTAATAATTTGCAATTTCGTTTTAAGGAGGTTTTTTTTTGTATGTACAATCCCAGCAAAGTAGTTGAAAATCAATATTGACAAATATATCCACTTTTGGTGTATTTTGAGTATGAGAAATTGTGTGGAATGTTAAAATAATCATGTCGCATCTAACAAGCCTATAAAAATTATTATATCATACAATAGTAACACTCAAATTTTTATGGTATAAAGATTAAATGTCCGTTTGAAATTTAAACTGTAACAGAATACGTTTAATAAACGCTGTAAATTTTCTATGTATAAAAAAATAATCAAAAAATGTATTAAGGATGTTTCGTATGTACAATTCTAGCAAAAAAGTAGCTGAAAATCAATATTGACAAATATATCCACTTTTGGTGTATTTTGAGTATGAGAAATTGTGTGGAATATTACAATTTGATTTTAGCTACAGTGAAGAGATGTATTTCTTAATATTTATTGCGTTTTTACTGAAATCGAATTTTGTTAATCGAAATGATTAACTTTCAGCAGAGAATTTTGCCTTGTGACAGATACATGACTAACTTCATTGAATTATATTTAATATCTTTTTAACCAGTTAGTACTTGTATAATCTTTGACCAAATATTTCCCCTATATTTAAATTTTTGCAAATTTTAAACAAATTCTGAATATTATTTCCACGTGTTTTTGTGTTTTGAATCGACGTGGTTATACGTTTTCCATAAGAAACACATGTTAATTCGGTGCAAATTAAAATCCTTATAACTCGTGAACGCTTTAGTGAATCGATTTAAAAATTGTACTGAAGATTCTAAACATATGTAAGGACATTCTGTACAATTTTCATTAAATCCTCAATATTTTGAAAATAGGTACAAAACATCCTTAAAATAATTTTATTCATCTTTGAGGAGATAAAAGATTAAATATTCATGTCGTGTCTAACAAGCGTATAAAAATTATTTATTATATTCTTTTATTATTTTTCACAATCTTTTATTATTTATTATTGTTTTTCATAACATATTTTTAAAATATCTTTAAATGTGAATTATAATTTATATTATTTTTATATTAGTTTTCTTTCTGTTATATTTTACATTCTTCATAATTCTATTTAATCTGCAAAATTTTATCTATATCTTTCATAAATAGATGATAAAGTGTTATTTTTTTATTTCGTTATCAAAGAATTTAGCAGTTAATTATATTCTATTTTATTTTCATTTTACATTTTAAATTATTTTACACGCGGAAAGATAATTTTACATCATTATATTCGCGTATCAGTTATATTAAAATTATAATTTATAATGAATAATATGATTATAATGGTACTTTTTTTTCCATGAAGCTTGTTTAGATTCAATACTTTAAGTGCTTTAACATTGCTGAGAGGGCATTTTAAGAAGGATATTTTGCATTTTTCAAATCTGAAATAAATTCCCTCCTGTTTTATTCTATTATCCTCTCCCGTTTATCTTACGAAGTTTTTTCCTCTCGTTCCGCGCGTTGCATTATTCCCTGTTTTCCCTCGTATTCCGGTTAGCAACCAGCTGTGTGCCGCCCCAGCGATCACTTGCTATCGATCGCGTATGTGTCGAATCGTTGTTTAGACTTATCAACGAATCAATTGACCGATTCTCAGAACGCGAACATGGCCAACGCGCGTGAACTCTCATCACGTTCTTAAGGCACCTATAAATTGGATCTCTCGCAGCAAATAATCGAGCATACAATAAAGGTCGACAATGCCAGCTCGTTGACCAGAGAATAACACAGAATCACATTTCGATCTCGGCAATAGGAGAAACAGTTCGAGTTGATTATTTGCATCAGGAGAGCACGAAATAAACTCGATCAACGTCCAATAAAACCACACGTTTATCATTTTTAACGTACGCCTTTAAAGTCGGAGAAAATTGATCAGATCCAGAGAGTATGTCCACACGTTTCCACTTGTTTGGCTCGTTGAATTAAATCACGAGGTAGCTTAGAAATTTTCAAACATGGCGAGACGAAACTGCCTAACCGGTATAGGTGTACCTATAGAGAAACACCTTGTGCGTACGTGTACACGCACACATACGCACGCGAGAGCAACTCTCTGTCAGTTACGATGCGCTAACATGTCTGTGGTCTCTCTCTCTCTCTCTCTCTCTCTCTCTCTCTCTCTCTCTCTCTCTCTCTCCCTCCCTCCCTCCCTCCCCTCCCTCCCTCCCTCCCTCCCTCTTTTCCTCTCCCTCTTTCCCTCTTTCCCTCTCTCTCTCTCTCTCTCTCTCTCTTGCGATTTCCCCTCTTAGATCCGTGCATTCACGCACACACGCACGTGTAACTCGTGTTGCACCGCCTACGCCACAATACCACACGCGTATCAACGTGAGGCGGATATACTCGTCATGAACATCGTCTGTCGCGTTGTTTCATCGCGAGCGTCCAGTGTCGGATCGGCTACTTTTCGGGCCCCTCAAACGCATATCGATTGTGAAAATTCCTTCCTCCCTCTCCACAAAGAAAATAGATGAATATGATTAGGGT
This sequence comes from Camponotus fellah, assembly GCA_030586385.1. NCBI lineage: Eukaryota > Metazoa > Arthropoda > Insecta > Hymenoptera > Formicidae > Camponotus > Camponotus fellah. Next base: position 796,932 of record JAPIVC010000706.1, on the reverse strand, counting down.
TGCACGAGATACCAAGATTAATCTTGATATTGTCTTGTCTTGTCTTGAATTTCAAGACAAGATCAAGACAAGATTTTTAATTAATTATCAAGACTAAGACTGTCAAGATTATTGGTTCTTCAAAAAAACTAAAATATTTATATTTGTAAATGAAAAAAAATCACTATATACGAATTTAAAAAAATTTTATTCAATAAAAACATTTATATTAATAAATTTAAAAACATTTATAATTAATACAATATAACATTTTTATAAATTAGAAATCAAACTCGCAAATTTTAGACATTAAAGAGCATTTCACCCAGGAATTGATGCACATTAGTGCTTTTAAAGATTTACTTTATAATCTGGTTTTATTTTTTGACATAGTCAGAGTTCCTATTGAGAAAAGTCTTTCTACTGGCACGGACAAGGCAGTTGAATTTAAAATGTCTCGAGCCATTTTTGACAATGTGGGATAAATGTGAACCTGATTTTTTCACCACTCCAAAATATTTATATCTGCACATTCCCTTGGAGCCTGTAAATAATTATTAATTTCTGTTTTCCATGAAACAGTAAATGTTTTTTTATGTAAATAGCCGGCATTTATATCGATTACATAGTAATAATTATAATTAAAATATAATACAATAGTAATAATTATTTCAAATATATTACAAACATTATGTTAAATATTATTTAAATAACTTTTTAATTAGATAAAAATTGTTAATAAAATCGAGACAAGACAATACAAGACGAGATTTTTGCTACCAATATTCACTCAAGACCAAGACAAGATTTACATTTCTGAAAATTTTCAATACCAATACAATATTTTTATGAATATTGTCTTATTTTCGATCTTGAACCCTAAATATGATAAGAGGATGAACTGAAAAGCTTGCTTATTATTGTTACTGATTTTTTACATTTGTCTTTTTTTTCGTTCGTCCTTAATCTCTGAATCCTTCGGTTACTTCACTTTTAAAAAAGTTTTTTTTGTGATTTGGAAGAGGATCCCTGGTCGACGAACGCAACCTGTCGACCCGTCGACCTGGCGAGTCCGATAGACGCGTACGGCATTTCATAGTGTGGAAGAGAGAGAGAGAGAGAGAGTTTAGGTATACTTGGTTGCGTGTGAATGTATTTACGAGCGACCGGTCTAGTCGGAGAGAGGAAGAGAGATGAAGACGCAAAGATCTGGTAGGGAGAATCGAGAGGGAAGGAACGATTAAGTCTGTTTTGTACGTCCGCGAAGATCGTGATCGCAATAATATTTACGAAAGTGATTCAATGAGAGATGTTTCTTCTCTAACAAGCTTGAATTAATTAAAATTCACGCTGACTCGATATTTATTTTTTATTGCAGCATCAATTATAACAATTATAGGCAGAAAAGTAGATAAGAATTGCTCTATTATTGCGTTCGCTTTTATTTCAAAATATAAACATTTTCACATTTTTATCTTAAGAATTACAATATACATATCTAAGAAAAAATAACCCTCTCAAATGTCACACTGATAAGTTCCAATTTTTTTAAATTTCTTAATTTTAAAAATATAAGACAAGAATTAGAATTAAAAAATTGAGAAAAGTTGGAAAAACTCTAAAAATTGAAGTTGATCAGTTTGGCTCCTAAGATGAGATCACATGATCCAATAATATATATACTGAAACAGACGAATAAATCTGTTTCCACACAGAAAAAAAGGACATTCTTATTTTGAAAATATTTTTAGTTTTAACATGGAAATCTTGAAATGAGATCATATTGCGTTAATTAAAGAAAAATATAATTGGTTGAATGAAGTCATTTTATATAGTTCAATCAAGAAATATATATTCTTATGATTTAAGAATGTTTCGTACAATCCCAGCAAAAAGTAGCTGAAAATCAATATTGACGAATATATCCACTTTTAGTGTATTTTGAGTATGACAAATTGTGTGGAATATTACAATTTGATCTTAGTTACAGTGCAGATATGTATTTTTTAATACTTATTGCGTTTTTACTGAAATATTTCGAATTTTGTTAATCGAAATGATTAACTTTTGGCAGAGAATTTCACCTTGTGACAGATCCATGGCTAATTTCATTAAATTATATTTAATATCTTTTTAACCAGTTGGTACTTGTATAATATTATTGACCAAATATTTCCTCTGTATCTAAATTTTTACAAATTTTAAACAAATTTGGAATATTGTTTTCATGTGTTTTTCTCATTTGAATCAACGTGATAATACGTTTCTCATAAGAACACATGTTAATTCGATGCAAATTAAAATCCTTACAATCTGTGAACGCTTTAGTAAATCGATTTAAAAATTGTACTGGAGTGTACTGAAGATTCTAAACATATGTAAGGACATTCTTGTACAATTTTTATTAAATTCTCAATATTTTGAAAATAGGTACAAAACATCCTTAAGATTTAATTTTCTTGAATGGAAAGGAAACAATGTCAGGTAGAAAATAACACTTTTAAATCAAAGATTATATAATTTTCCTAAAGTAGTATTAAATAATTATATATGTTTATTACATATTTATTATTTATTATATATTTATTATATATTTATTATATATATTTATTATACATTTATTATTTATTATATATTTATTACATATTTATTATATATATTTATTATATATTTATTATTCATTATATATTTATTATATATATTTATTATTATATATTCCTGATATGACACTTATATTAAAATAAGATTATAATATTATTAAAATTAATTTTTAAAATTATTAAATTCCTCCAAGAAGATTATACATTATTGCGTATATATAAAACAATAAATTAATTTAAATATATAAGTTTTGATACTCATATTTTTCTATGCAATTGATTTAAAATCTGAGAGTCGCGATCGGGCCTTTACGCAGCCTCGAGCGAGACGTATCGCGGGGAGAGCGGATAGACAGGTAGTAGTAGTATTAGTAGTAGTAGTAATGGAAGAAGCGGTGACGCGCGGGTGTGCGTGCCGCAGAGCGGAGCGTAAGAAAGCAAGTGGACTGAAGGAGGAGAAGGAGGAAGAGGGAAGCGGGGGAGGAAGGGAAGGAGAAGCGTAGCCTCTCTACAAGCAACGCGCGAGCCGCGCGCGATCGGCAGCGTGGCAGAGGAGAAGGGAGGGGTGAGTGGAAGAGAGGCACGGCATAGCGCGGCGAAGGTGGCACGTTAGTAGTGCTGAGGAGAAGCGGCGCGCTCGGTACGTAACGCGCGCTTAGTCCGTGGTCTCGATAACGAACGGTCCGTCCGGTCCCTCTCGATCGCTTTGTCAAACGCGTGAAGTGAGCTCCGACGTGAAGTGAGCTCCGAGGTGAAGAGTACGCGCGAGAAACGTCCCTCCCTTCTCGTTGGCGACCCCGGTGCACCTCAGGATGGGTTAAAGGGCGCGCTTTTCGCGAGTGCGAAGCATCAGGAATTGCGAGACATCGCGGAATAACGTGACGCGGTCCGATCAGGAGGGGAGAGAAGTTGGCTGCGGTGTGAAGTTCGCGCAGGTCGGATGATTCGACCCATTCGTCCTCGTTTCGAGGCGGGAGAAAACGCGTATCGGGTTGTCCAAGTGATATTCCGGAATTGTCCAAGTGGTATTCGGGAATTGTCTGCTGGTCGCGCTCGCGTTCAGGGCGAATGAACTGCGTATGATGGTTCTTGGTGCGGCGATGCGCGAGTAATGAGGGAGCTACGTGACCGACCGAGCACGACCGGCGGTGATAGGGAACGAGAGGGAGGAAGAAAGAGCGAGGAGAAAGAGGAAAATATAGATATATGTAGGTACACACGTATATACGTTCAACCTCGACCTTTCCGTGTCGGCTGTACAGTCGCAACCAGCGGCATCGACGACGTTGTCGTCACGTCACGCGTAGACTGGTGCCTTTGACAGCGTGCAACATGTCGCAATAAACGAGTCTAGTATTATTTAGGCCGCAACACCCTGTGGAAACGGAGTACCTTGTAACTTACCAAATAGCAAACCCGCTTAGTGTGCAATAGTGCGTCTCTCGATGTGATTGGGATTAAGTTGGGAATTGGTCCCGACGAAGATTAACCTCGCGATATTTCGAGTCGAGAAGAGCCAATCGAGGATTCGATCGGGCCTACTCCGGAGTCAACCGTCAGCTGATGATCTGCGAAAGACACATAATAGTGCGTCTCTCGATGTGATTGGGATTAAGTTGGGAATTGGTCCCGACGAAGATTAACCTCGCGGTATTTCGAGTCGAGAAGAACCAATCGAGGATTCGATCGGGCCTACTCTGGAGTCAACCGTCAGCTGATGATCTGCGAAAGACACATAATAGTGCGTCTCTCGATGTGATTGGGATTAAGTTGGGAATTGGTCCCGACGAAGATTAACCTCGCGATATTTCGAGTCGAGAAGAGCCAATCGAGGATTCGATCGGGTCTACTCCGGAGTCAACCGTCAGCTGATGATCTGCAAAAGACACATAATAGTGCGTCTCTCGATGTGATTGGGATTAAGTTGGGAATTTGTCCCGACGAAGATTAACCTCGCGATATTTCGAGTCGAGAAGAGCCAATCGAGGATTCGATCGGGCTTACTCCGGAGTCAATCGTCAGCTGATGATCTGGGAAAGACACCGCTGCTAAATCATCATTGGGAGAATCCTTTTGGGAATCCTCGACATCATCGCGATCACGATCGAGCGTCGGGAGGGAGAACTGGTTCTGCGTGCTTCCTCGATCGATTTCGGAGCAACCTGTGCAACAAGTTGAAGGACGAGCACGTGGCGAGTGCGCGCGCGAATCAATTAAATCGTCTGTCCTTACGTAAGACTTGGTGACGCGCGCTACGGCGATAACTTTGGGTCGCCGATAAGGAATCCGGGAGACTCGTTCAGACAACAAGTCGCGAAGCGATCAGTCGATGATCGCGATTCGCGGCGCGTGGATCTCGTTGCGAAAGTTTCCTCGAGCGAGGAGAAGCTGAAGAAGCTGTCTTAAATTCACGACGAACTCGCGGGTCGAGTTTCAAGAGAAAAGCGTCCTCGATTCGAAACTTGGAAACTTCGGGTAGGGTTGGGATTCTCGCGAATGCTCGCGATGTGGATGAAGTTACTTAGGAAATCGCGCGATACGAAGTGTCGGTGTTGAAGAAACCTTGAGAAGTTCCCTCATCGAGGACACGAGGGAGGGGAGGGAAAGGACGAGAAGGACGAAGAGGAATCCGGGATAGAGTTCCCTCGGAAGAGAGAGGCTCCTCTCTTAATTATTAGCGCGGCAGGGCGCCAAGCGACTTTGAATGACCTTCGTATTTTGCGGCTTCGTCTTCGACTCGTCCGACGAGAAGACGAGACAAATGCCGGTCGCTTCGGAGGACTGGGTGCCCCACCCGGGCGCCAAGATAACCAGTTCCATCACCACCGTCAAGGGTGCCACTATCCAGAGCACGACGACGGCCTGGATGTCGCCCTACAGTAGGACGACACCGTCCGATCGTGGAGGGCCCAATCATAATAACAACAATAACAACAATAACGGGGTGGTTATATTGGATGGCTGTAGACCACCGGCGGCCACAACGGCCAGGAGATTTTTCAGGTGGTTTAGCAGACTGGGCCAACCGCCGATGGGCAAATCAGGTAAAGAGAAAATAAGTGAAACGTTGAGGGATATTCGCAGAAAAAGAAAAATTGATTGTACCAACGAGATATGATTGAAGGCATTTTGGTTCGATCAAACGAGAATTTCTAGTTATCATGATAAGATTTTTTATAATTAGAATGTTTGATAGATTTTACTATAAGGATTTGGTTAGTATTTTCTGGTTGGATCTATAAAATTTCTTGTTGCATTAATTTCTTTGCTTGAACGATGAGCCTTAATTTAAAATATACAAAGAATTAGTATTAACATTAAGGATGTATTGGAGATATATTACAATCAATGAGATCGTCGTGAATTTTTAATTTAAACATTCTTAATAACATTCTAAATCGTCATGAATTATTTCACATTTTTTTACTTGTTCCTTTAAAAGTTATTAATTTTTGAATTTTGCGATTTTAACATAGGATCTTGTGTAAACGTTCAAGAGACAGGTAATAAATTATTCACAAACTATAAAAAAACAATGATAAAAATTTAATTTTTTAATATTATATTCTTCATACATGTAAAAAATGTTCCCACAAAGTTTTAAAACGATTTACTTGCTCGATTTGAAATTATTATTAAAAAATAACTGTGATTATCGGTTTGACGCAATATTGATGATAAAACGTGGCAACATTTTCTTGGAAATTAAGACCTATTTATATTAAAGAATGCTTTGAAGTATGATTTCGCGATTTTTAAAAAATTTTTGATCAATTAGAATTCGTATTCTGCCCAACTTTAATTTTTTGATACTTTGGATTAACTTTTGAGACAGACGGTCCGTCCAATACATCCTTAAATCCAAAGTATATTTTTTTTCTCAGTGTACTGTTTTTCTTAGTGTACAGTTTAATTTCTAACAAACTGAATTTAAAATAATTTATTCGATAATCTGGATTAAATTTATCCAATAATCTTGTTGGAATTCAGAATATTAAACAGACTTTTGAGATTAGATGGAAAAATTTTACACGATTTGATGCTGGTGGATTTAGTATTAACGAGAAAATTTGATAAATTTAATAGGAAGAAATTAATCAAATTCACCTGGTAATTCCTACAAGAATTCTGGTTCGTCATTTTCCAACAAACATACTGGTTGAATCTACCAGAATTCTAATTAATCAGATTTTTTCTCAGTGCGTAATAATCTTTATTTTGTTGCGAGAGCTATTTATGGAATTTTTTTTTTTTGTAATGAGGCAGATTTTTTGAAATATCTGTCCGATTCTTTCTAAAAATAGATTTATCCCTCGTTTGCTGTCTATATAAGCAATCGTGGGTTTAGCAGGGAGTTGAACAGACTTGGTTGTCTGTTTTTGAAGAATAATAACGTATATTCATTGTTTGTGATCTCGATATCTCCTTCAGTGATATCCTTCAAACTGTTTTGTTGCAATATTTAAATTTATCTCAAGTGCTCGAAGGCAAAAGAATATATAATTAATACACATTTTATTCTTTTTTACTTGCATTTTTAGAGTTCAAAGAGTTAAATGATGTTGATGTGTGTGCGTATGTGTGTGTGTATGTATAACGCTGTGTCATTACTCTATAAAACTAAATTAATTGAACTCGATCTATTTTTTTTATTATAATTTAATGTAAATTATTGATAATAATTATATTATTATTTTTTTGTTACGTACATCGGCGATTTTGATTTTTTAGCCTTTTAATAATTTATTTTTGATTGATATCTTAATTTGTTTTTTATTTCTAAATTAATTAATTTAACATTTCGCACACGTGATCCATAAAATTGTCTATTATCTTAGACATAAAAATTTATCGCAATTTTTACATTTTTTATTTTATATGTCAAATATAATTATATATACAAAAAAATGATATAATATATTTATTATCTGCACAGAAAAAAAATAAGTATCAAATCAAAAAAAACTTATATACTTAAACTAACATTCATCGTACACTGAAAAAAAAGTAATGTTGAATTAACAACATCAGTGTAATTGGAATTTATTTTATAACATTTTTAATGAAATCAATATACCATGTATTGATTTGATTAATGATGTTATTGAATTAATAAAATAAATTGCAATTACATTGATGTTGTTAATTCAACATTATTCTTTTTTCAGTGTATATATATAATTTATAATAATCAATAATTTATAATCTTCTTAGAAGAATTTAATAATTTTAAATTTTAACAATATTATAGTCTTATTTTAATATTGTAATTGTTATCTCAAGAATATATAATTATTTAATTCTACTTTAAGAAAATTATAATCTTTGATTTAAAAATGTTAATTTTCTATCCAACATTGTTTCTTTTCCATTCAAGAAAATTAAATCTTAAATCATAAAAATATATTTTTCTCGATTGAACTATATAAAATGGCTTCATTCAAATAAGCAATTATTCCAGCAATTATATTTTTCTTTAATTAACGCAAAATAATCTCATTTCAAGATCCCATGTTAAAACTAAAAACATTTTCAAAACAAAAAAAATGTCCTTTTTTTCTGTGTAAACAATTATCTAAGAAAATAAACAAAAATTATGTTTATCAAGTTTTCTAAATCCTTGACTTCTCGATACAGAGAACTAGTTTTCTCTACAAAAATATTTTTACTTTTCCTTAAAAAATCCGTAAAAAATATTAAAAAAAAAACACATAAAATTATGAGAGAGGCAGTATTGAAAAGCTCTTAATTTATTCCTCTCTCCTTATATGTATGACGCGGGATTATGGCGGTACAACAAGTAACTTCTAACACACATTATCGTTAGAGACGACGTTTGAAAACCATTAAGCATGACGTAATTAATCGTGGTCGTGGTAAGATTCATAGCAAACCGGTAGAGCAGCAGCTCCCGCACGCGATTGTTTCCAATCGCGTAGATCGAGTCTACTCCCTTCCCTCTCTTCCCCTTTTATCCGTGTGTTACTGTTAGTCATCGCAGGTGCATCGTACGTGTGCCGTTAATAAAAAGAATCGCGTTCGCGCGCGAGGTGAATACGCTCTCGCATGTGGTAGTAATGGGTAATTGAGGAGAAGCGCGGGCACACATACGCTTATACACGCGTATGTGTGTACGAGCGAGCCAAGTGCAGCGCGTTAACGGTTCTTTCCCTCTTACACGGATTTCTGCTTTTCATAATACGTGTATACACGGTCGTTCGTTGCCGATGTTGTTTCGTCCATATGGCGTCGGACAAAGAAACCGGCAGATCTAAAACGAGTGACAAATGAGTCGCTTCGGTTTAACAGGTTTCACGTAGCGCGATGCACCAGGTGTTTGAATCTCATGAATCTATACCGTGATGTGTGATGGACTCCTGGCGTATTTTTTTTCTTTTTTTTTTTTTTTTTTTTAATTTCATTATAACAGTCGAGTTTACGCGAACCGTCTCGTTCTTTCGTAAGCCAAAAGTTAAACTTTAAGGCGATATTTATTGCCGAGAAATAATTCATTTTTATTTTCTATATTAAAAGGTATTATTAAAATTTAAAAAAAATGTTCTAGAAATTTTAGTAATTTTAATAATAAATTTCTAGCGTATTTTTTCTTCAATAATTTATTTTCAATTTTCTATATTAAAAGGTATTATTAAAATTAAAAAAAAAATATGCTAGAAATTTATTATTGAAATTACTAAAATTTCTAGCGTATTTTTTTTCAATTTTAATAGTACCTTTTACGCAAAAAATTTTTTTTTTTTTTAAATTCATTATAACAGTCGTGTTTACGCGAACCGTCTCGTTCTTTCGTAAGCCAAAAGTTAAACTTTAAGGCGATATTTATTGCCGAGAAATAATTCATTTTTATTTTCTATATTAAAAGGTATTATTAAAATTAAAAAAAAATGTTCTAGAAATTTTAGTAATTTTAATAATAAATTTCTAGCGTATTTCAATAATTCATTTTCAATTTTCTATATTAAAAGGTATTATTAAAATTAAAAAAAAAATTGCTAGAAATTTTAATAATTTTAATAATAAATTTCTAGCGTATTTTTTTTTTTCAATAATTCATTTTCAATTTTCTATATTAAAAGGTGCTATTAAAATAAAAAAAAATATGCTAGAAATTTTAATAATTTTAATAATAAATTTCTAGCGTATTTTTTTTTCAATAATTCATTTTCAATTTTCTATATTAAAAGATACTATTAAAATTAAAAAAAAAATGCTAGTTTATTATTGAAATTATTAAACTTTCTAGCGTATTTTTTTTCAATTTTAATAGTATCTTTTATGCAAAAAAATTATTAAAATTACTATTTTTTTTTTAATTTCATTATAACAGTCATATTTACGCGCGACACGAAACGTCTCGTCCTTTCGTAAGCCAAAAGTTAAACTTTAAAGCGATATTTATTGCCGAGAAATATTCATTTTCAATTTTCTATATTAAAAGGTATTATTAAAATTAAAAAAAAACTGCTAGAAATTTATTGTTAAAATTACTAAAATTTCTAGCGTATTTTTTTTTTCAATTTTAATAGTATCTTTTATGCAAAAAAATTATTAAAATTATTACTTTTTTAAATTTCATTATAACAGTCGTGTTTACGCGAAACGTCTTGTCCTTTTGTAAGCCAAAAGTTAAACTTTAAGGCGATATTTATTGCCGAGAAATAATTCATTTTCAATTTTCTATATTAAAAGATACTATTAAAATTTAAAAAAAAACCGCTAGAAATTTATTATTAAAATTACTAAAATTTCTAGCGTATTTTTTTTCAATTTTAATAGTACCTTTTACGCAAAAAAATTATTAAAATTACTATTTTTTTTAAATTTCATAACAGTCGGTTTTACGCGCGACACGAAACGTCTCCTCCTTTCGTAAGCCAAAAGTTAAACTTTAAGGCGATATTTATTGCCGAGAAATAATTCATTTTCAATTTTCTATATTAAAAGATACTATTAAAATTAAAAAAAAAATTACGCTAAAAATTTATTATTAAAATTACTAAAATTTCTAGCGCATTTTTTTTCAATTTTAATAGTACCTTTTACGCAAAAAAATTATTAAAATTACTATTTTATCTCTCGTTTTTATATTTTAAAAGGTACATCTCTCTCGTATATATTATTTATTATAGTCGAATGCCATGGATACGATTGGTTCATGAAACATTAATGTCTTCAATTTTTTATGGCACTTGATGCGCCGTTTCGTTTGTTAACTTGGATTTTTAGAAATTGCATTAGATAGCGCAACTCTCGCGAAATTTATATCGGGTGTCTAACGGCGCATTAACGAGCGTTTCGCGTTTATACGGCATATACGCGGAATAATAATCGATATCTCGTATATCTAACGCATCTGGCATTATTCAGAATTTCCGCTGGGCGGTAAAAGAAATCGCCTAATTAAATTTTATCGACAAAGCGTAAAATGAGGACTCCGCCACCAACGAAGGTATTAAAATTCGCACAAAAGCCGCTGCTCCCTCGGGCGGAACTGAGTATACACGTATAACACACGTGCCACATTCGAGACTCGGCATTGATTTTACTCCTTCGCTTCGTTGAGCGCTCTTTCGAAAATTAGGGTCGAAGCTAATATACGAATAAATGTCGATATTTAGGAAACAAGAGGCGCCTTGCCTCCGTGCTTGCCATATCACTTCTGAAAATTCAATTTTGAATGGAGAATAATTTTTCAAAATTGGCTCTTTTCCTTCATTATTTTATAGCACTTTTAAGAACAAATATTTGAAGAAATGTTTCGTGAAATTTGTTTTATACACTTATTAATTTGATCTTAATTTAATACGATTCGTATTCAATTTTAACAGTATTTTAAACGTTAAATTAGCGGCGCATATTTTTTAAATAATCGAATTTATTTTTAAATAAAATTAGAAATATACGTGTAACATTTATTTAAAGTTTATAAAATATTTTTCGCGCGCGAATCGCATGATTAATTTGTGTTTTGTTCGCTTCAAAATGCTATACAGTGATTAGAAATGATAGAAAAATCATAAAATATATATCTCTGTCGCCCATCTAACGTATAAATTTATTGGCAGATTGTACTGCAAATATAAATATAGAATGTCTATTTTCTGCCTCTTAATGTTTGCATCATGAATAGTAGCATCACATAGCTTTTATAGACGTAATGCTCTACACTTGTAGTCATTTCGAAATCTCGATATGATTATGTAATCCGGGAAGAGAACTGAAACTTGAAATTATAGATTAGATAACCATTCTTACTGGTGATTATTTATTGTTAATTCCGAATAATATAATTTTGTTACGTTTATTCTGAATCCTTTTTCCTCAGATTTTCTCCAATTTTTAAAATTTCAATAAGTTATATAATCATCAAAATAGCAATGATGGCTTAAACAGCTTAAAAAATATGGCGTTCTGTGATTAATTCGTCGAGTTGATCCATCGTTCTTTTATAAATCTAGTAATGTATCCTTGCAAATTGATGGTTGGAAATTGCTTTCGAACTGATATTCTCATTACAGTGTATTTCATAGCTTAAGTGGGTCGTACACGTGACGAAACACGAATTGTGCGATTGCAGTCAGAGTCCGATAAGTCGACCCACACGTGTCGAGTCGAATGTGTTACAGACGGGCGATTTCGAGTGTCGCAATAACAGGGTCGGTAAACTTTATTGTCGTTTATCGAAACTCGAACAGAAATTTGTCTCTATTCAGAACAACACCTTCTTTGTTCGGTTCATTAATTTTTTTAACCGATCATGATTGAATTAAACGCAAATTAAGTTGTTTTTAATATATGTAAAATTGATACTTATGTCATTTAACACGTCAAATCCATTTTAATCGTTGATTATTAATTCAAAAATGAAGGAAGTTTATAAATTGCATATGAATCTTAGAAATCTACTTGTTATAATTTTGTACAGTGTTATACAAAATATACTCTTTATATTTTTGACAGTAATTTAAAGTAAAAGTAAATCCATTTTAATCATTAATCAATATAAAAATGAAGGAAGTTTATAAATTGCATATGAATCTAAGAAATCTACTTGTTATAATTTTGTACAGTGTTATACAAAACATGCTTTTTATATTTTTGACAGTGATTTAAAGTAAAAGTAAATCCATTTTAATCATTAATTAATACAAAAATGAAGGAAATTTATAAATCGCATGTGAATCTTATAAATCTACTCGTTATAATTTTTAGTGTCATACAAAACATGCTCTTTATATTTTTGACAGTAATTTAAAGTAAAAAGTAAATCAATTTTAATCGTTGATTAATACAAAAATGAAGGAAATTTATAAATTGCATATGAATCTTATAAATCTACTCGTTATAATTTTGTACAGTGTCATACAAAATATGCTCTTTATATCTTTGACAGGAATTTAAAGTAAAAGTAAATCCATTTTAATCGTCGATTAATACAAAAATGAAGGAAATTTATAAATTGCATATGAAACTTATAAATCTATTCGTTATAATTTTGTACAGTGTCATACAAAATATGCTCTTTATATTTTTGATTGTAATTTAAAGTAAAAGTAAATCCATTTTAATCATTGATTAATACAAAAATGAAGGAAATTTATAAATTGCATATGAAACTTATAAATCTATTCGTTATAATTTTGTACAATGTCATACAAAATATGCTCTTTATATTTTTGACTGTAATTTAAAGTAAAAGTAAATCCATTTTAATCGTCGATTAATACAAAAATGAAGGAAATTTACAAATTACATATGAATCTTATAAATTTGCTCATTATAATTTTGTACAGTGTTATACAAAACATGCTCTTTATATTTTTGACAGTAATTTAAAGTAAAAGTAAATCCATTTTAATCATTGATTAATATAAAAATGAAGGAAATTTACAAATTGCATATGAATCTTATAAATCTACTCGTTATAATTTTGTACAGTGTCATACAAAACATGCTCTTTATATCTTTGACAGTAATTTAAAGTAAAAGTAAATCCATTTTAATCATTGATTAATACAAAAATGAAGGAAATTTATAAATTGCATATGAAACTTATAAATCTATTCGTTATAATTTTGTACAATGTCATACAAAATATGCTCTTTATATCTTTGACAGTAATTTAAAGTAAAAGTAAATTCATTTTAATCATTAATTAATACAAAAATGAAGGAAATTTATAAATTGCATATGAATTAACTTATAAATTTACTCGTTATAATTTTGTACAGTGTCATACAAAACATACTCTTTATATTTTTGACAGGAATTTAAAATAAAAGTAAATCCATTTTAATCGTCGATTAATACAAAAATGAAGGAAATTTATAAATTGCGTATGAAAATTCTTATAAATCTATTCGCTATAATTTTGTACAATGTCATACAAAATATGCTCTTTATATTTTTGACTGTAATTTAAAGTAAAAGTAAATCCATTTTAATCGTCGATTAATACAAAAATGAAGGAAATTTACAAATTACATATGAATGTCATTATATCTTACAAATTTACTCGCTATATTTTTGTACAGTGTCATACAAAACATACTCTTTATATTTTTATTGACATTTTTATTTAATTTGAATGTAATTTCTCTTGAGACTCAATCCGCGTAAAATTCCGGAAATGAACATATTTACTGACGAATCGTACGCCGCAATATTTCTGAGATTGGCATTCATTCTCTCGCGATGCGACGCAACGTGGTACAGCGCGATAACTGGACCGGAAAGAGGATGAACCGTAAACTCGATAAATAAACATTAGACTCGACGGTAAAACCAGGTCGCGCCGTCGTTGGCGAAGGAATTCGCAATAATAATCGCCCCTTCGTCCCCTTGGCGCGAAAAGAGATGCACGTGTAATGTTACGCGACGCGATAACAATGCTGGAAGTGGGTTGGGTGAGCGGGCTCTCCTCCGAGAGAGGATCGGGACAGGACGTGAACAGGATTGTGTTCTGCTGGATGGAATTGTAGGAGCTTCACGCTAGCGCTACGGAAATTATTATGCATCAAAAGTAGGCTACGGTCAAAAAGATCCTTTGGCTCAAGTATTCTTTTTTTTTTTTCGTACAATTGCAGAAAAAGAAATATCTCGATCGTAAATTCAGATTTTTAATTATTTGTCAAGCGACGTAATAACAATTTAACTTGTCCTGTTAAATTATCTCGCGTGAAAATTTGTCAGAGTATTATTTTTTACATTTTGTTAATACACTGAGGAAAAAAATTATTTTGAAATAAAAAAATTTTAGTTAAGAAAGCTATTTATTCGATGGGTGCTAATCACGTATTTATTTGTATTCAAAACGTCTGTTTGCTTAAGTTAAGTATTTATTTACATATGTTTAAAAAAATATATATGCTTAAAAAGATATAATTTAATTAAAATAAAAATAAAAATATTTAATTAATTTTTAATTAAATATTTTTATTTTAATTCTACAAAATATTTATTAGAATACATTTTTTATTCCCAAAAATTTTAAACTTTTTAATTTAAAAAAAAATGATATATTTAATTTAATAAATTATGCATTTTTTATTCCCAAAAATTTTAAACTTTTTAATTTTAAAAAAATGATATATTTAATTTAATAAATTATAGTATATATTTTATGAAAATAGTATTTAAATATAAAAAATATATAAATGAAAATAATGTACTTAATATAACATGCATATTAAAATTAAATAATAAAATTAATTAAAATTAAATGCTTTTGCTTAAATGAAATGAACAATTCCTTGCATTTAAAGCAAAAGTTTCAAGAAAACAAATTTATTTGCTTTAAAAAAATTTTTCCTTCAGTGTATGTGAATCATCTTTATCTTTTCGTATGTGCCGATATTAGGAGGAAAATATGTATCTCCGGATATATGACGGCGGCTGTTAGATTAGACGGAAATGGACAGTTAGGTAATTAAAGCGCGTTCCGTAGTCGACTCGCAGGTTGACCGCACATTGTCACCTGTCGACTGCCATTCGCACCTGTCGACCGACCATTGGTCTGACTGACCTCTCGCTGTCGAAATGGGCCATTGAATTGCGTCTTGAAATTATTCCTCGCATTCTCGTCCTTGTTTCTGCGACTCGAATTGTTGCGCAAAAATTATTAATTCTTGGATATGAATTATTATTCTTTCATAAACGTATTTTAACTGATATTATTATTATGACATAATTGGAAATATTCAGAATTTAATTAAACGATCGAAGACATGTTTGTAAAAATCAAAAAAGGAATTATTTATCGCAATCTTATATTTTACAATGTTTAATATCTTAACAATTGTTAAAGTATTAATTAAATTTTTATTAAAATAAAATCTGTTTTACATAAATCCGTTATTTTGTCACATATTTTATCATATATTATTCATATTGCATATTTTATATATTTTTTTTTATTTGATAAATATCAAATATTATTCTCTATAATTATGAATTAACAAAATTATGATTTTCAATTTTTCCACATGTGTTACAAAGAATTTCAAATTTGACAAAAAATTTCATCACCAACATATATCTATAATTTCCTCAAATAATATTAAATATATAATAATATTAAAACAGTGTAATAAATTCTTTAATAATCTCTCTTATTTTACTTCATCACCAACATATATCTATTAATTTTCTCAAATAATATTCAATATATAATAATATTAAAAGTGTAATAAATTCTTTAATAATCTCTCTTATTTTAGCTCATCACCAACATATACCTATAATTTCCTCAAATAATATTAAATATATAATAATATTAAAACAGTGTAATAAATTCTTTAATAATCTCTTTTATTTTCTCTTTTAACTCATCACATATATCTATAATTTCCTTAAATAATATTAAATATATAATAACATTAAAAAAAACAGTGTAATAAATTCTTTAATAATCTCTCTTATTTTAGTTCATCACCAACATATATCTATTAATTTCCTCAAATAATATTAAATATATAATAGTATTAAAACAGTGTAATAAATTCTTTAATAATCTCTCTTATTTTAGTTTATCACCAACATATATCTATAATTTCCTCAAATAACATTAAATATATAATATTAAAACAGTGTAATAAATTCTTTAATAATCTCTCTTATTTTAGTTCATCACCAACATATATCTATAATTTCCTTAAATAATATTAAATATATAATAATTTAATATATAATAATATTAATATAATAATATTAAAAAAAAAGTGTTATAAATTCTTTAATAATCTCTCTTATTTTAGTTCATCACCATATATTTATAATTTCCTCAAATAATATTAAATATATAATATATAAATATAAATATATAATATATTTAAATATATAAATATAAATATAAATATATAATATAAATAAATATATAATATATTTTATTAAATATATAATATTAAATATATAATATAAATATATAATATAAATATATTTATAATTTCCTCAAATAATATTAAATATATAATAAATATTAAAACGGTGTAATAAATTCTTTAATAATCCCTCTTATTTTAATTGTGTTCAAATGAACGCGATATGCTATGCAATTTGAGATCGTCGACGTCGTTGACGAACTCTCTTCGCCGTTACATGTCGTAACATTTCGAAACTCTGGTAACGCGCCAGCCAATGACACACTCGGTAGATAATCGTCAGTCACTTACATTATGTACGCGCGTACGAGCTTTCGCCGATTCGTATGTCAAGTCGCGTTTGCAAATGGCTTTTACGGCGCTAACGTAAGCGAGTCTCGTACAGAAATGCGGCACACGAGAGACTTCTTAACGACAATACGTTGTCGGCGTTGCGCAATTTCGGGCTCGCCCTCGGCACGAGGGACAGCGATGTTAAGCAAAGTCACGTGCAATCGCCGCGACTTGTCTCAGGTGCGACGTGAGAGCTCAACGAATTCGATTCTTATCGCCGGGGAAAACCACGAGATAGATTCCTAATCTCGATCGATGTGTTAGAGCTCACACATTTTTGCACTTTATATTTTTAATTGACGGAATTATATTTACAAGATATTTTTGCACTTTATTTTTTTTAATTGATTGAATTATATTTACAGGAATTTATTGCACTTTTATATTTTTAATTGATTGAATTATATTTACAGGAATTTATTGCACTTTTATATTTTTAATTGACTGAATTATATTTACAGGAATTTATTGCAGAACGTAATATTAGGAAATTCTGTTATATAATATCATATAATTAAACTACTCGCTCACGTGTGTAATTTAAAGCAGACGTGCTCTTCCTCCGATTAAGATATTCGCAGCGAAGAGAAATAAAAAAGTCACTACTTGATCACCTTTATGAGGTTTTATTTCATATATTTTCTTTTATGAAATTAATGATAATTGTATGAAGAGATACGCTAGAATTTTTTCTCTTCGTCAGAAATTTTACAAGATTTTATCATATTACCTAATAATAATTAATATTATACAGGGTGTCCCAAAAGTCCCGGAACGGTCGAATATTTCATAAACTGTGCACTTTAGAAAGAAATGTTTCAGACAAAAGTTGTATGGCTTGAAGGGGGCCATCAGATAGTGACAATGATTTGACATGGGAGAGTCATTTGAAGGTCACGTGAAGATCACCGTCAATTTTTTAAATGGAACCATCTATTTTTTATTAAATATTCTGGTAACTCACGTCGAGAGCTTTCCAAAACACTACAATTAAGTTAGTTTTCATTAAGTACTTTCCGAGTTATGAGGCTTGAAATCATTTCTTAATTTTACATAAACTGTAAAATATCTTGTGAAATATTCATTTTTCGATTATCTTACCTTAATAATTTTATGTACAAAATAATGAAAGGAATCAATTGGTGTAAAGAAAAATCATAGTTGTTTTTAAGAAAAAAATATGTAATTTGCAATTAACAATTATATATATATTTTTAAACAACTATGTTTTCTTTACACTAATTGATTCCTCTCATTATTTTGTACATAAAAAATATTAAGGTAAGATAATCGAAAAATGATTACTTTACTAGATATTTTATGGTTTATGCAAATTTAAGAAATTACTTCAAGAAATTTAAGAAATTACCTCATAACTCGAAAAGTACTCAATGAAGAAATACTTTATTATAGTGTTTTGGAAAGCTCTCGAGACAAGCTACACGAATCTGTAATAAAAAATAGGAGGTTCCATTTAAGAAATTGAAGGTGACCTTTAGGTCACCTTCAAATGACTCTCCAAGGTCAAATCATTGCCACTATCTGATGGCCCCCTTCAAGCCATACAACTTTTGTCCGAAACACTTCTTTCTAAAGTTCATAGTTTATGAAATATTCGACCGTTTCGGGACTTTCGGAACATCCTGTATAATAAAATCGTACATATATTTGTTCCAGGAGTCGAACTTTTACTTCTAATTGTAAAAGCTAATATAGATTCCGTTACTCTCGTTGAGCCATCTGAAATTAGTGCAATTATAGCGCTCGTCGCGTTCAACGAAATTACCGTAACACATCCTATCGTAATTCAACGGCCACGATAACGAACGATCGACCCGCACAAGGTGTTAATATACGTGACGTGACAACGCGTCGATTATTCTTGCAGTCGTCTAGTTCGTTATCGGGAGCCGGGAGGTCATTGCCCGTAATCTACCGAGGAGAGGGGGAAGGAGGAGGTTTTATCCAGGTGTCTGGAGGAATTCATCGACTGTCGTTGCGACTGATTCTCGCGGGTCTGCACGTGTACAATACACGCACGCGAATGTCAAACACCGTCAGTGTTCGTCACGATGACTAATGCATCGAGGAAAGACACGTACGTCGATTCGTCTCCGCGAGATCGGACTGGATTTCCTTGAGAATCTTCTCGATCGGAACAACGATGCTCCACCGCATCTTTACCTTGCCACGGTCAATTGCACAAGATCGTCTGTTCCTTCTTTCCTGGAAAGAGCGAACGTGCTTTCTGGTATTTTTATTTATTTTGCATGACATGGGTAGCAGGATAATGATACTTTTCTCGTTTATCATCTCGTAATGTTAATTTGACACATGTCAAAATAATAAACCAATAATTGATATAATATGCTGTTAGAAATTAGAAATGATAGATATGAGTATTTATTTCATAAATAAATTGTATAATCATATAGTGAGAAATTGAAGATTATAATTATATTGTTAAATCATATTAAGATATGTATTACATTTATTAATTCGTTAATTTTATTAATTCCGATTAATATAGGGAATATGTATAGAATTTTAATTGTTGAAATGTGTTGTTTATTTAACTTGAAAAAGCGGATTACGTTTTTATGAAATACGTTTCTGGAATTTTATAAACTGAGAAAAAAAATCTGGATGCATTAATTAGAATTCTGGTAGATTCTACCAGTATGTTTGTTGGAAAATGGACGAACCACAATTCTTGTAAGAATTACCAGGTGAATCTGATTAATTTTTTCCTGTTAAATTTATCAAATTTTCTCATTAATAATACTAAACTCTCCAACACCAAGTCGTCTAAAATTCTTTCCATTAATCTCAAAAAGTCTATTTAATGTTCTGAATTCCAACATGATTATTGGATAAATTCAATCCAGATTATTGAAAAAATTATTTTAAATTCAGTTTGTTAGAAATTAAACTGATAAACAGTGCACTGAGAAAAAAATCTGGTTGCATTAATTAGAATTCAGGTAGATCCAATCAATATATCTGTTGGAATATGGATGAATCAGAATTTTTGTAGGAATTACCAGATGAATCTGATTAATTTCTTCCTGTTAAATTTATCAAATTTTTTCATTAATAATACTAAACTCTCCAGCACCAAGTCGTCTAAAATTCTTTCCATATAATTTCAAAAGTCTATTTAATATTTTGAATCCAATAAGATTATTGGATAAATTCAATCCAGATTATTGAATAAATTATTTTAAGTTCAGTTTCTTCGAAATTAAACTGATAAATAGTGCACTGAGAAAAAAATCTGGTTGCATTAATTAGAATTCTGGTAGATTCAACCAGTATGTCTGTTGGAAAATGGACGAACCAGAATTTTTATAGGAATTACCAAGTGAATCTGATTAATTTCTTCCTGTTAAATTTACCAAATTTTCTCATTAATAATACTAAACTCTCCAGCACCAAGTCGTCTAAAATTCTTTCCATTTAATTTCAAAAGTCTATTTAATATTCTAACAAGATTATTGGATAAATTCAATCCAGATTTTTGAATAAATTATTTTAAATTCTGTTTGTTAGAAATTAAACTGATAAACAGTGCACTGAGAAAAAAATCTGGTTGCATTAATTAGAATTTTAGTAAATTCAACCAGTATATTTGTTGGAAAATAGAACCAAAATTCTTGTAGAAATTATCAGATGAATCTGATTAATTTCTTCTTTTTTTTAAATTTACCAAATTTTCTCATAATAATACTAAACTCCCCAGCACCAAGTCGTCAAAAAATCTTTCTATCTAATTCTTTCTATCTAATTTTCAAAAGTCTGTTTAATATTCTGAATTCCAACAAGATTATTGGATAAATTCAATCCAGATTATTGAATAAATTATTTTAAATTCAGTTTGTTAGAAATTAAACTGATAAACAATGATGCAAGAAGAGGATGCAGTTCAAACACACACAATCAGAGAGCTAGCGTCCTCTTTCTGGCTTTACTGCTCATAAGAGAAAAAAAATATACTTTGGATTTAATATTAATACTAATTCTTTATATACATTTCATGGCAAATATTTAATACGAGTAAAATTAAGAGTGATTCGCCGCTCAAGCAAAGAAATTAATGCAACAAGAATGTTTATAGATCCAACCAGAAAATACTAACCAAATCCTTATAGTAAAATCTATTAAACGTTCTAGTTATTATAAAAAATCGAGTCTTATCATGATAACTAGAAATTCCTTTTTAATTTAATCAAAATGTTTTCAATCATATACGTCTTGTTGGTAATCAAACGATTTTTCTCAGTGCACATATTGATATGTGATTATAAACAAGAACATTCTCAGTGCACATATTGATATGTGATTATAAACAAGAACATAAAATCGATTTTTTAATATCTCGATTTACGTAATAAGGGGATAGGTCAGAATTGAGCAATTGCATCGCGCGACTCTGTTGACGAATGTCACGAGAGACGTCACCTGCAAGATTTACACCCGACAAGAAAGCGAAACCTCTCGCGATAATTTCCGAGGCACGTGCGCGTAACGACGGTTTCGAAATTCAGGACGGGGGCCCGTCGAACGCGATTTTCGTGCGAAGATTAACACAACCGATGGCCTCTTCGGGACTTTCACGCGATTGCGGAAACGGACGGATGCGACGACCTGCAATTCTTTCGTTTCACCAACGTATCTTTTAGTTTCTACTCGCTTATCTCTACACATTTTTCTGTATAACGATATAATTTATATAATTTCGAGATTCCAAAATATGATTAGAGCGACAGAATATTTAAATTAATTCTGTAAAATTATAAACCGGAACTAATAATATATAATACAAGTGACGTAATGTGAGAATTTCCAAAGACGAATTAGAAAGATGACACAGGATGATTTTTGAAAAGTAGAGGATGCATTAAAAATGAATCCTCTACTTTTCAAAAAATTAATTTTATTTACATAAAACTTTTAAATAAAATAATATATATCTAATCGTTATTTTGGGAAAACTGAGGATATATATAATTATGAAACGTGATTACGAGAAGCTTATTAATAATTAACAAGCTAATAAAACTATTAATTATATTAATAATAAAATATTAGTGTATACTTAATAATAACAAAAATTTAAACAAATTACTTAGGTGTTATAAAAAAAAAAGAAATATTTATAGCCTCGTTTTTTTCCTTTTAAGACTAATTTTATTTAAAAAAATTTTTTTTGATATACTTTATTAATCACGAATGAAATATATCGGAGAAACGTGAGTAAATTGGATCGAAAATTAAATGAAATTATAAGATTAAAAACTCGCTTTGTACTGTTTCACTTACATTGGCTATTTGCCACTTTGCTAATTGTTCGCCAGATACTTTTATATCCCATTCCCTCTGAGACGCGAGTTTTAAGCTTAATGCAATTCACCATCTGACCTCATTCGTTGACCGTCACTATCACGTATCGCTTTCAAAGTGTATAAGGTTATACATACACTCTAGTATTACGTTTCCGTTTTTCAAATAGTAAAAAGCAAGTAATAATCATACAAATTTCACAAAAAACATAATTATTTACACTTACAATTAATTGTATAAAATTAATATTTATGTAAATTAATTTTATTTTTTTTAAATAATATAATAATTAAAAATGAACCCTCTATTTTTCAAAAAATTAATTTTATTTACATCAAACTTTTAAATAAAATAATATATATCTAATCGTTATTTTGTGAAAACTGAGGATATATATAATTATGAAAAGCTTATTAATAATTAATAAGCTAATAAAATTTTAATTATATTAACTTTAATTATATTAATAATTGTGAAAACTGAGGATATATATAATTATGAAAAGCTTATTAATAATTAATAAGCTAATAAAACTATTAATTATATTAATAATAAAATATTAGTGTATACTTATTAATAATAACAAAAATTTAAACAAATTACTTAGGTGTTATAAAAAAAATGTTTATAGTCTCGTTTTTTTCCTTTTAAGACTAATTTTATTTTTAAAAATTTTACTAAAATTTTCTCATATCAAAATTTTTATTAAGAAATCTTTGAATCTTTTATCATATTTTACATGTATATATATTTTTATTATATTTTATTTATTTATTATATTATATTTATTTTATATTATTTTATATTATTTATTATATTATATTTATTTAATATTTTATTATTTTTTATTATTTTATTATTATATTATATTATATTATATTATATTATATTATATTTTATTATTTTATTATTTTTTTTATATTTTATTTTATTTTATTTTATTTATTTATTACATTATATTTATTACATTATATTTATTTATTTCATTTATTTATTATATTAATATGTATATACATATATTAAAAAAAAAATAATTGTTCAATGTCATAATACACATAGATGCGTGGAAAATATTCAAGGGAGATATTCCGTAAGATCCCACGTGGGGTCAAGGATTACAACGCGCGAGCAGCTATTATTTGTAATTTGCGACTCCTTGTCTCTTTCCTTTTTTTCTCTCCCCTTCCCTTCTCCCCTCTCCTCCTCTCTCACCAAGTCCATTTTAGTAATCTGCAAACGCCTAGTCGCAAACAAAGCGTCCATTGTCATCGCGCGCGTGCGACACATGCGTGCGAGATTGCGTCTTTCGCGCGAGTTCTTCTGGTGCGTGCCGGCCGTTTGCGAAACCGTCTCTCGTTACGACGTAAGGGAAGGATAACGGGTCAACACTGGCTGCCATTATTTGTTCCGCGAGTCCTACGAGGCCGAGTGTCTCGGAGGAGAAGTAACTCATCCAGCAATTCTCTTATCAAATGTATAACGCAAACATCGAATAACAGTGACCTTATAACACAATTTTCCTGATTATTAATATATATACACATATTTATAATATCTTAACATATTATATATTATAAATTATATATTTTCCTTCTACGAATTTAATTGGAAATAATATATAAAATAATAATAATAAAAATAAAAATAATAATAATAATAATAGATAAATAATAATAATAATAATAATAATAATAATATAATAATAATAATAATAATAATAATAATAATAATAATAAAAGATATTATTAATTAACATCAATTTTAATTTAATGTGACTAATCATTTTCAAAGTGCGATACTCAAACGTGGAAAATATTATAATGACCGTAGGTGTTGAAAAAATTGAAAATACATTTTTGCAAAAGTTATTTACAATTGCATTTTTTTAATTTAATCTTTATTTTTTTCTGATTCTAATTTTTTTGTCTCTTTGGAGACAGAGAAAAAGAACTGAATTTTAATTTATTTCTGAATATATATTACAGAATTATATACAGAAATATATAGTACAGAATTTATAGCGTTTCACTTTTTTTCCGTATTGCATTTCTAGTAAATTTAATACTTTTATACGCTTACCTTGAAAATTTAATTATACTCTCTTTCACATACATGTAAGATATAATAAATTTATAAAACCTAATCGCGCGTCACGTTACGACGCCGTAAATATGATTAAATTTTTTAATTCGTGCTTGTGTTGCGAAATCAATGTATTTGCGCCACTTAGCGAACAAGTAAGCGAATCGGAATTGTACCATGATATATCACGAGTTTATATCGATTGTCGTTAAAGAGCTATTCGTGTTCCATATTACGTCATTGTGGATATTATTGCAGTGTTATATCTTTGACCGTATCTCTTTTAATGCAGCATTAATGATCAAATATAATTGAATCTTGTTATACATTTTTTCTTTCAAATCGATTTACTTCAAATAAAAATACTTATACATTATGAAAAGCAATAATAAATAATAAAAGATTGTGAAAAATAATAAAAGAATATAATAAATAATTTTTGTAGGCTTGTTAGATACGATATGAATATTTTATCTTTTATCTCCTCAAAGATAAATAAAATTATTTTAAAGATGTTTTGTACTTATTTTCAAAATATTGAGAATTTAATGAAAATTGTACAGAATGTCTTTACATATATTTAGAATCTTCAGTACAATTTTTAAATCCATTCACTAAAGCATTCACAAGTTATAAGGATTTTAATTTGCACCGAATTAACATGTGTTCTTTTGGAAAACGTATAATCACGTCGATTCAAATGACAAAAACAAGTGGAAATAATATTCAGAATTTGTTTAAAATTTGCAAAAGTTTAGATGCAGAGGAAATATTTGGTCAAATAATATTACACATATACTAACTGGTTAAAAAAATATTAAATATAATTCAATGAAGTTAGCCATGCATCTGTCACAAGGCGAAATTCTTTGCCAAAAGTTAATCATTTCGATTAACAAAATTCGGAATATTTCAGTAAAAAGGCAATAAATATTAAAAAATACATCTCTGCACTGTAGCTAAGATTAAATTATAATATTCCACACACGCAATTTCTCATACTTAAAATAACATCAAAAGTCGATATATTCATCAGTATTGATTTTCAGCTACTTTTTGCTGGGATTATATACAAAACATCCTTAAAACGAAATGCAAATTATTAATGATCAAATGTAATTAAATCTTGTTATACATTTTTTTTTTTTCAAATCGATTTACTTCAAATAAAAATACTTATACGTTATGAACAGTAGTAATAAATAATAAAAGATTGTAAAAAATAATAAAAGAATATAATAAATAATTTTTGTAGGTTTGTTAGATACGATATGAATATTTTATCTTTTATCTCCTCAAAGATGAATAAAATTATTTTAATGATGTTTTGTATCTATTTTCAAAACATTGAGAATTTAATGAAAATTCTACAGAATGTCTTTACATACGTTTAGAATCTTCAGTATAATTTTTAAATCGATTCAATAAAGTGTTCACAAGTTATAAGGATTTTAATTTGCAGCGAATTAATATTTTAATCGAATTAATCTTATGGGAAACATATAACCACGTCGATTCAAATGACAAAAACACATGGAAATAATATTCAGAATTTGTTTAAAATTTGCAAAAGTTTAGATACAGAGAAAATTTTTGGTCAAATAATATTATACAAGTATCAACTGGTTAAAAAGATATTAAATATAATTTAATGAAATTAGCCATGTATCTGCCACAAGGCGAAATTCTCTGTCAAAAGTTAACCATTTCGATTAACAAAGTTCGGAATATTTCAATAAATATTAAAAAATACATCTCTGCACTGTAGCTAATCAAATTATAATATTCCACATAATTTCTCATACTCAAAATACACCAAAAGTGGATATATTCGTCAATATTGATTTTCAGCTACTTTTTTGCTAGAATTGTACATACAAAACTTAATACATTTAAAAATTTTTTTTTATAAAAAGAAAATTTACAGCATTCATTAACTATATTTTGTTACAGTTTAAATTTCAAACGGACATTAATCTTTATACCATAAAAATTTGAGCGTTACTATTAAGCGTGGTATTAAGAGTTTCATGTAATAAAACACAATTTACGCGATAAAATACTTGCGTTTCACCGAATAATATTGTTAAATATGCATGCAAAACCGGCGTTGGCAGAGGGAATCACATCCATTTCTCAAAATTCGCGAGTATGACGCGCGCTCGTTAACGACGCTGGCTGTTGCATTTCATAACGGGACGCTAAGCCGCGGAACTGAGTTAGACGGGCTTCATGTGGCCGCATGATTATGTCGTAAATCACGCACGCAGGTAACATCGTGGGTAACGCGGAAAATGGCGGCGTGGAAATGCAGATCGAGGAAAAACTGTCGCTGATGACTGGGACTCGCCAGAGTCAGGTGGGCAATCAAGAGAGTCACGATATTGAGTTATTCATCACGATGACTAATAGATTTATACACCTATAGCCGATACGATAAATAACCTATAGCTGACTCGATGATTAAACATCTATTGATAACGTAAGCCGGCAATCTTTCGATGTATTGCGACGAATGAGTACTAACGTCACGATTTAATTTCACTCGATTAATTTATGCTCGGCCTTTAAAATAAAATAACGTATTGTGAAAAAAGGAAAAAAATTTATCTTGTCGTTAAATTTGTTTTTTTTTATTAACATATTAACATGTTATGAATATTTAATATAGATGTTTCAAAAAGAGAGGGATCTTGAAACTTTTAATTGAATTATTCTATTAAGATTTTTCTCGATGTAAACATATTACTTTTAATAAATGATGTAATCAATATTACTTATTATTATTAAAATAAATAATATGTAGAATTATTATTAAAATTAATTTATTAATTTTAATTTGTTAATTTATTAATTTTAATTTGTTAATTTATTAAAATAAAATAACGTATTGTGAAAAAAGGAAAAAATTATCTTGTTAAATTTGTTTTATTAACATATTGTGAATATTTAATATAGATGTTTCAAAAAAGAGAGGGATCTTGAAACTTTTAATTGAATTATTCTATTAAGATTTTTCTCGATGTAAATATATAATTACTTTTAATAAATAATATAATCAATATCACTTATTATTATAACCGATACGATAAAAATAACTAATAGATTTATACACCTATAGCCGACGCGATGATTAACATCTATTGATAACGTAAGCCGGCAATCTTTCGATGTATTGCGACGAATGAGTACTAACGTCACGATTTAATTTCACTCGATTAATTTATGCTCGGCCTTTAAAATAAAATAACGTATTGTGAAAAAAGGAAAAAATTTATCTTGTCGTTAAATTTGTTTTTTTTTATTAACATATTAACATGTTATGAATATTTAATATAGATGTTTCAAAAAGAGAGGGATCTTGAAACTTTTAATTGAATTATTCTATTAAGATTTTTCTCGATGTAAACATATTACTTTTAATAAATGATGTAATCAATATTACTTATTATTATTAAAATAAATAATATGTAGAATTATTATTAAAATTAATTTATTAATTTTAATTTGTTAATTTATTAATTTTAATTTGTTAATTAATTTATTAATTTTAATTTGTTAATTAATTTATTAAAATAAAATAACGTATTGTGAAAAAAAGAAAAAAAATTATCTTGTCGTTAAATTTGTTTTATTAACATATTAACATGTTGTGAATATTTAATATAGATGTTTCAAAAAGAGAGGGATCTTGAAACTTTTAATTGAATTATTCTATTAAGATTTTTCTCGATGTAAACATATTACTTTTAATAAATGATGTAATCAATATTACTTATTATTATTAAAATAAATAATATGTAGAATTATTATTAAAATTAATTTATTAATTTTAATTTGTTAATTAATTTATTAATTTTAATTTGTTAATTAATTTATTAAAATAAAATAACGTATTGTGAAAAAAGGAAAAAAAATTTATCTTGTCGTTAAATTTGTTTTATTAACATATTAACATGTTGTGAATATTTAATATAGATCTTTCAAAAAGAGAGGGATCTTGAAACTTTTAATTGAATTATTCTATTAAGATTTTTCTCGATGTAAATATATAATTACTTTTAATAAATAATATAATCAATATCACTTATTATTATAGCCGATACGATAAAAATAACTAATAGATTTATACACCTATAGCCGACTCGATGATTAACATCTATTGATAACGTAAGTCGGCAATCTTTTGATGTTTTGCGACGAATGAGTACTAACGTCACGATTTAATTTCACTCGATTAATTTATGCTCGGCCTTTAAAATAAAATAACGTATTGTGATAAAGGAAAAAATTTATCTTGTCGTTAAATTTGTTTTATTAACATATTAACATGTTATGAATATTTAATATAGATCTTTCAAAAAGAGAGGGATCTTGAAACTTTTAATTGAATTATTCTATTAAGATTTTTCTCGATGTAAACATATTACTTTTAATAAATAATATAATCAATATTACTTATTATTATTAAAATAAATAATATGTAGAATTATTATTAAAATTAATTTATTAATTATAATTTGTTAATTAATTTATTAAAATTAATTTATTAATTATTATTCAAATAAATAATATGTAGAATTATTATTAAAATTAATTTATTAATTTTAATTTATTAATTAATTTATTAAAATTAATTTATTAATTATTATTCAAATAAATAATATTATAAAATGTAATAATATGAAGATTAGGTGAAATAAGGTTAGATGAGATGATTATATTTTTAAATCGGTATATTTAGTTTTTATTTTATATCGAAAAGTTTATATATAAATATAATTTATATATAATATAATTTAGAATATCTATTGTTGATTGACATTCATTGATAGATAATCTGATTCATCTGAATTTATGATTTGAATTGAGCGAATTAAAATCTGTGATGTTACTGAAAGTAACTCGAGTATCGTGAATTTGGTAAAATAAATAGTTAAAATATATAATGAAATGAAAATGCAACGTGTAAGCTTTGTATTGCAAATAAGATTATATCGTTTCTAAAACCACATCGATGAATTGTGCATATAATGCACATTCTGCAATAAATTGTCGGCCTTGCGGCAACTTTGGCTTTCAAGCTTTCGCATCCTGATATTAGCCATACACTTTAGTATTTTCTCTCTGAGCAAACACACATCTTGCATAACACTAGGAAGTGAATGTGCTGTAATTGTGCGCAAAAAAGAGTAACAGATATTGCACAGCAGATCTAATTTTTAGATTACGATTTTTAGATTAATTTTTAGATTTAATTTACGATTCCGGATTTTTGTTTTATTGCGAAATGCAATGTTGCATTTCCGTTAAATTTCATTTTCGTTTTCCATTCTCGAGAGAAAATATTTTTTCTTCTTACTTTTGAAATAAACAATCTATACCCAACGAATCTATAATTTATAACAATTCTTTATACTAAAATTTTAATCTAATAATATTTCTAATTATAACTGCATGCGTCTAGAAAAAAAATAATTTTTAGATTAATATAGTACAGCATAAGATTTCGAAATTTTTTTAACTCGCGTCTTTAAATAAAAATAAATAGATTTTTTGATACATGTTAAACAAAATATATTCGTGTTAACACGAATAGGGTTGCACAAGATATCAAGATTAGTCTTGATATTGTCTTATCTTGAATTTCAAGACAAGATCAAGATAAGATATTTAATTAGTTATCAAGACAATAACCAAGACTAAGACTGTCAAGATTATTAGTCTTGTCAAGATTATTGGTTCTTCAAAAAAACTAAAATATTTATATTTGTAAATGAAAAAAAATCACTATATACGAATTTAAAAAAATTTTATTCAATAAAAACATTTATATTGATAAATTTAAAAACATTTAATATTAATACAATATAACATTTTTATAAATTAGAAATTAAACTCGCAAATTTTAGACATTAAAGAGCATTTCACCCAGGAATTGATGCTCATTAGTGCTTTTAAAGATTATTACTTTGTAATCTGGTTCTATTTTTTGACATAATCAGAGTTCCTATTGAGAAAAGTCTTTCTACTGGCACGGACGAGGCAGTTGAACTTAAAATGTCTCGAGCCATTTTTGACAATGTGGGATAAATATGAACCTGATTTTTTTATTATTCCAAAATATTTATATCTGCACATTCCCTTGGAGCCTGTAAATAATTATTAATTTCTGTTTTCCATGAAACAGTAAATGTTTTTTTGTCTAAATAGACGGCATTTATATCGATTACATAGTAATAATTATAATTAAAATATAATACAATAGTAATAATTATTTCAAATTATATTACAAAAATTATGTTAAATATTGAAATAATTTTTTAATATTAAATAAAAAATTGTTAATAAAATCGAGACAATACAAGACGAGATTTTTGTTACCTTGCTTACTTATATTCACTCAAGACCAAAACAAGATTTAAATTTTTGAAAATTTTCAATATCAATACAATATTTTTACGAATATTGTCTTGTCTTGGGTATTGTGCAACCCTAAACACTGGAATAACTGGAAAGGATATTTATTGTCAAAGTTGAGGTACTATGTGTTGGGCTTTTGCTATTGTCGCGTGTATTTGGAACCTCTCATTAATAAAGCTCGAGTCTCTTCTTATATGACTGCTATTCAGTGATAGTGAATTCGCGAGTAACCAGTCGCCTACGCGAATACATAAAGAATACGTGAGCTCGACGGTTGTTAATTGCACGTGACAGGTTCGCGTGTATTCCTCCACGGGAAAACACGGCTCATTGTGCGCGCGATTCGTATATTCTTGTCAGCGAAAAGAAGGATAACGCGTTTCGTAATC
The DNA here is from genome assembly GCA_030586385.1 of Camponotus fellah. NCBI lineage: Eukaryota > Metazoa > Arthropoda > Insecta > Hymenoptera > Formicidae > Camponotus > Camponotus fellah. The sequence goes on along the minus strand of JAPIVC010000706.1, from coordinate 765,384 downwards.
GTGCGCGTTGATACAAAAGAATGTTTAATTTTCGATTCCGGAGGAAACTGCATTGCGACATTTGTCCCTCTACTCAAAAGACACAGGAAATTGCGCGAAACATTTCCTCGCCATTATTTGTCCTTGATCCTTAATCTTTTTACCATCAAAGGGAATAAGAAGATTTAGACAATGATAAGTAGGTCAACGAATTGGCAAACACAGATAGTATTCACAGTATTATAAAGTAGAACTAGTTTCGATCCTTCTTTGGATTCTTCTTCAATGTTAACTATTGATGGAATAAAAAATGTCGATGCAATTTCCGAGAGATTAATTTATAAGATATCAAGCAGATTTTCCGCATTTAAAATATCTAGATGATGTGAACATTTTTAAAAATAAGTTTAAACATACGCAGATTGTAATACATACTTAAGGATGTTTTGTACCTATTTTTAAAATATTGAGAATTTAATGAGAATTGTACAGAATGTCCTTACATATGTTTAGAATTTTCAGTACAATTTTTAAATCGATTCACTAAAGCGTTCACAAGTTATAAGGATTTTAATTTGCACTGAATTAACATGTATTCTTATGGGAAACGTATGATCACGTCGATTCAAATGACAAAAACACATGGAAATAATATTCAGAATTTTTTTAAAATTTGCAAAAGTTTAGATACAGAGGAAATATTTGGTCAAATAATATTATACAAGTACTAACTGGTTAAAAAGATATTAAATATAATTCAATGAAGCCATGTATCTGTCACAAGGCAAAATTTTCTGCCAAAAGTTAATCATTTAATTAACAAAATTCGGAATATTTCAGTAAAAATGCAATAAATATTAAAAAATACATCTCTGCACTGTAGCTAAGATCGCAATTTCTCATACTCGAAATACATCAAAAGTGGATATATTCATCAATATTGATTTTCAGCTATTTTTGCTGAAATTGTACGCACAAAACATCTTTAAAACGAAATGCAAATTATTAATGATCAAATATAATTGAATCTTGTTATACATTTTTTCTTTCAAATCGATCTATTTCAAATAAAAATACTTATATGAAAAGCAATAATAAATAAAAAGATTGTGAAAAATAATAAAAGAATATAATAAATAATTTTTATAGGCTTGTTAGATACATGAATATTTTATCTTTTATCTCCTCAAAGATGAATAAAATTCTTTTAAGGATGTTTTGTACTTATTTTCAAAATATTGAGAATTTAATGAAAATTAACAAATTAAAATGAATAATAAAAGAAATCCTTCAAATTGATTGTCTTGAAAAAGATTTTTCATGCCCTACAACTGCGTTGGCTCTTTACTGCCTTTTATTATTCATTTTAATTTGTTAATTTCGAGGAGCTTTTAATATTGTTTATTTTATTTTAATGAAAATTGTACAGAATGTCCTTACATATGTTTAGAATCTTCAGTATAATTTTTAAATCGATTCACTAAAGCGTTCACAAGTTATAAGGATTTTAATTTGCATCGAATTAACATGTGTTCTTTTGGGAAACGTATAACCACGTCGATTCAAATGACAAAAAACACATGGAAATAATATTCAGAATTTTTTTAAAATTTGCAAAAGTTTAGATACAGAGGAAATATTTGGTCAAATAATATTATACAAGTACTAACTGGTTAAAAAGATATTAAATATAATTCAATGAAGCCATGTATCTGTCACAAGGCAAAATTTTCTGCCAAAAGTTAATCATTTAATTAACAAAATTCGGAATATTTCAGTAAAAATGCAATAAATATTAAAAAATACATCTCTGCACTGTAGCTAAGATCGCAATTTCTCATACTCGAAATACACCAAAAGTGGATATATTCATCAATATTGATTTTCAGCTACTTTTTGCTGAAATTGTACACACAAAACATCCTTCAAATGAAATGCAAATTATTAATGATCAAATGATTAAATCTTGTTATACATTTTTTCTTTCAAATCGATCTATTTCAAATAAAAATACTTATATGAAAAGCAATAATAAATAAAAAGATTGTGAAAAATAATAAAAGAATATAATAAATAATTTTTATAGGCTTGTTAGATACATGAATATTTTATCTTTTATCTCCTCAAAGATGAATAAAATTCTTTTAAGGATGTTTTGTACTTATTTTCAAAATATTGAGAATTTAATGAAAATTAACAAATTAAAATGAATAATAAAAGAAATCCTTCAAATTGATTGTCTTGAAAAAGATTTTTCATGCCCTACAACTGCGTTGGCTCTTTACTGCCTTTTATTATTCATTTTAATTTGTTAATTTCGAGGAGCTTTTAATATTGTTTATTTTATTTTAATGAAAATTGTACAGAATGTCCTTACATATGTTTAGAATCTTCAGAATAATTTTAAAATCGATTCACTAAAGCTTTCACAAGTTATAAGGATTTTAATTTGCACCGAATTAACATGTGTTCTTTTGGGAAACGTATAACCACGTCGATTCAAATGACAAAAACACATGGAAATAATATTCATAATTTGTTTAAAATTTGCAAAAGTTTAAATACAGAGGAAATATTTGGTTAAATAATATTATACGAGTATTAATTGGTTAAAAAGATATTAAATATAATTCAATAAAGTTAGCCATGGATCTGTCACAAGGCGAAATTCTCTGCCAAAGTTAATCATTTCGATTAACAAAATTCAGAATATTTCATAAAAACGCAATAAATATTAAAAAATACATCTCTCCACTGTATCTAAGATCAAATTATAATATTCCACACAATTTCTCATACTCAAAATACACCAAAAATAGATATATTCATTAATATTGATTTTCAGCTACTTTTTGCTAGGGTTACAAAATATCCATAATACATACAATATCGTACAATATTCATATTACAGATACATCGACCGTTTTTCCTCATTTTTTAAAAAAATATACTATTAAAAATAATATATAAAATCCATTGTAAAATTTGATTTGCATGATAAGATAGATTTGATTAAATGAAGTAGCTACAACTTAGATAAAAATCTTTGTTAAATATTGATTTCTATCGCTGCACAAAGGAATCGTTTACTCCTGAAAGCTTGGAGGAGGGTGGGTATCGGCGCCTAAGCAAGCAGAGATCACTAAGAGCTCGTTGGTTCCGCTCGAGCGAACAACTGGACACGAACATGGGCGGTAACCGTGGCGCACTCGTAATTTTCGCAATGTAGCATTCGTAACAATGAGCAGCGTGCGCGCTGCCTGCTTTGCCTGCTTTGCTTGTCCACCCACTCGCGATGTAACCCCGGCCTTCGTTTAACTCTCGCGGCTAATGCAGTAATATGCTAATAGCGTCTCGGGTCAAATGAAATCGTGTGGGAAACACGACACAACGTTGAGTTTCGAGATTTTCGAGCAATTTAATATAATAAACTGCTGGTTATATACGGAATTATACGATTATTATGCGAATGCACGAGGTGATGATTTTATTTTTTATGATAACTGGTAATTTAGACTGAAATATATTCCATAAGCTAGACTTTAAATTTTTTAATTTTATGGAGAATCAGAATAATTTATTTATTTATTTATTTCTTGATAATGTTGGGTAAAAAGAATGATTTAAAATCGAGGAAATTAAGAGTTTTTATTTCTATTATGATTTAAAATCGAGGAAATTAAGAGTTTTTATTTCTAGAGGTAGAAACGAAAAAAATTAATTACATAATTAATTATATAATTAAAATTTCTGATTATAATTGATCATATATATATCATATATATAATTTATTTATTTATTTCTTGATAATGTTAGATAAAAAGAATGATTTAAAATGGAGGAAATTAAGAGTTTTTATTTCTAGAGATAAAAACGAAAAAAAATGTATGAGATCATGACCTGAGAATTTTCAATATTTATATTAATATAATTAAAATTTCTGATTATAATTGATCATATATATATCATATATATATATTAATTAATTTATTTATTTCTTGATAATGTTAGATAAAAAGAATGATTTAAAATGGAGGAAATTAAGAGTTTTTATTTCTAGAGGTAGAAACAAAAAAAAAATGTATGAGATCATGGCTTGAGAATTTTCAATATTTATATTAATATAATTAAAATTTCTGATATATATATATATATATATATATATCATATATATAATTAATTAATCAATTTATTTCTTGATAATGTTAGATAAAAAGAATGATTTAAAATCGAGGAAATTAAGAGTTTTTATTTCTAGAAGTAGAAACGAAAAAAAATGTATGAGATCATGGCTTGAGAATTTTCAATATTTATATTAATGTAATTAAAATTTCTGATTATAATTGATCATATATATATATAATATATATAATTAATTAATCAATTTATTTCTTGATAATATTAGATAAAAAGAATGATTTAAAATCGAGGAAATTAAGAGTTTTTATTTCTAGAAGTAGAAACGAAAAAAAATGTATGAGATCATGGCTTGAGAATTTTCAATATTTATATTAATGTAATTAAAATTTCTGATTATAATTGATCATATATATATAATATATATAATTAATTAATCAATTTATTTCTTGATAATATTAGATAAAAAGAATGATTTAAAATCGAGGAAATTAAGAATTTTTATTTCTAGAGGTAAAAACGAAAAAAAATGTATGAGATCATGGCCTGAGAATTTTCAATATTTATATTAATGTAATTAAAATTTCTGATTATAATTGATCATATATATAATTAATTAATTTATTTATTTCTTGATAATGTTAGATAAAAAGAATGATTTAAAATCAAGGAAATTAAGAGTTTATTTCTAGAGGTAAAAAACGAAAAAAAATGTATGAGATCATGGCTTGAGAATTTTCAATATTTATATTAATGTAATTAAAATTTCTGATTATAATTAATCATATATATTAATTTTCTTTCTTAAATTAAACAATTTTTGCATATTTTTAGCACTTTAGAGAGTTTATTTGACTATTATTATCATTATTTCCGTATTATTTTTGTTGTATCAAATTATTTTGTATAAAAATAGCATTTTTAATTGGTTCTTGATTGAATTATTAGCCATTATATCCCTTTATTAATAATTAAATTAAACTTCAAGGTATAAAATGACTTGATTTTGTAGATTTTTGTCGAGATGGCGATAGAATATTTAAAAAATGTTTCTATATGCTTTCGTATATATCTACAAGCTCAACTCCGATTACTATCGATCCTCGATAGTCCGGCTAAGCCTCATTAATGTTTCATGAAGAGGTCAGGACTTTATTAACTGGACTTTTGCATATTTTATTTCAGGTGAGTGCAATGACCAAACTACAATCGAGATGCGATCTACCTACGTGTAAGTGGAATCACGAAAAACAATTCATCTGAAAAAGGGCATTTGTGGAAAATGTAAGCTATATAAACAATTATAACCTTATATCTGTCTTTTAATTTCCTTAAAGAAATAATTTTTAAATTATATTTAATTATTTAATTACACACTTTTATATATAATTTTGCAACAATTTTAAAGATAAAAATAGACTTTAATTTTTTAAGTCTGATTTTTCACATCAATGTAATATTTATTCATGCTCTTTTTCAGATAATTTAAAAACTTCTTAATAATATTATATCATCCATAAGTAATCATATAATAATGCACTGCCAACGAATTTATAGTTTTTTTTATTTTAAATAATTGCTAGATTGCATATTTTTGCCAATTTATAGTTTATACAATATTTTTTATAATTATCTAACTATTTAGAATCGCGTATGGATTATTCTTTCATACTGAAAATATATTAAAATAATGTTTTTAGCAATTTAAATAATTGGGACGACGTTAAAAGCATCAGTATAATATTATTATAGACTGTAACATTATTAAAAGGAAATTAACAGCTATAATGCTTTTCTTACTGTCTTGTGTATCAGTTAGCTACTTGTAAAATAAGCGGAAATTCATCGCGTATGTTATTATTCAATGTTCATTATTCCGTATGAATTACAATTCTACGAGAGCTACTGCATTAAACGCCGTAATAAACGATGCATGCTGTGCATCACTTAAAACGAGCGTGCAATATCAATTTAAATTATGCATAATTATTATCATCACTATTTCAACTAAAGAGTGCAAATTATTTTACCTGCGTAAAAAAATTAAATGTTCCAAGCAAGCCACTTGCAGTTTAAAATTGATTTATATAAAGATTATATAAATTATTTATATAAATCAGATTGAATATTAAAATGCGATTTTAATTTTTCTCAGAAAAATATTTGAAAGCTTTGAGTTTCTCTCTCTCTCTTTCTCTCTCTCTCTCTCTCTCTCTCTCTCTTTCTCTTTCTTTCTCTACAGAAGCAAATTTTTTATATTTTTTCACAATTTTTATTTTCCGAAAAAAATCATATCTGAACATTTTAAAAACTTTCATGTTCATATACGTTGTAGATAGATTTTACGTAAGATTTTAGGTATTTTTAAGATATGATAATTGAAAAAAGTACACATAAAGATTTTTGCATTCTCGATGATAGAGTTGCACGAGATATCAAGATTAGTTTTGATATTGTCTTGTCTTGTCTTGAATTTCAAGACAAGAACAAGACAAGATTTTTAATTAGTTATCAAGACAATACCAAGTCTAAGACTGTTAAGATTATTAGTCTTGTCAAGATTATTAATTCTCAAAAAAACTAAAATATTTATATTTGTAAATGAAAAAAAATTACTATATACGAATTTAAAAAAATTTTATTCAATAAAAACATTTATATTAAATTTAAAAACATTTAATATTAATACAACATTTTTATAAATTAGAAATTAAACTCGCAAATTTTAGACATTAAAGAGCATTTCACCCAGGAATTGATGCACATTAGTGCTTTTAAAGATTTATTTTGTAATCTGGTTCTATTTTTTGACATAATCAGAGTTCCTATTGAGAAAAATCTTTCTACTGGCACGGACGAAACAGTTGAACTTAAAATGTCTCGAGCCATTTTTGACAATGTGGGATAAATATGAACCTGATTTTGTATCACTTCAAAATCTTTATATCTGCACATTCCTTGAAGTCTTAAATAGTTATTCATTTCTGTTTTCCATGAAACAGTAAATGTTTTTTTATGTAAATGGACGGCATTTATATCGATTACATAGTAATTATAATTAAAATATAATACAATAGTAATAATTATTTCAAATTATATTACAAAAATTATGTTAAATATTATTGAAATAATTTTTTATTAATATTAGATAAAAAATTGTTAATAAAATCGAGACAAGACAATACAAGACGAGATTTTTGCTATCAATATTTACTCAAGACCAAGATTTAAATTTTTCCAAATTTTCAATACCAATACAATATTTTTACGAATATTGTCTTGTTTTGGATCTTGTGCAATCCTACTCGATGAGAAGCAATTATCGTTTGTCATCGGAAAGATTTGAAATTAATTAATTTTGTAAATCAAATTTAATCCGGAACCTTTCTTTAGTACAAATTTCATCAAGTAAAAATTTTACTTTATCAATATTGAAGAAATTACAATTAATCGTCGATTCGATTATTGTAAAATTATATAACGTTAAAAAATTGTGTCTGTTGAAATCCTTTGGACACATATTTTATAATTTTTCGTACAGGGTTTAACGGATGTTACGAAACTTTGCTTTGTAGGCACAATTTGCGGGCTCTATAAAATTTGCGAAGCCGAGACTCGCGAAATGCCACGTAGAAATCGAGCTAACGGTGACCCTGTCGACGCGTAACGAGCTGACTTGGTAACGAGTCGAAAATCATTTACTCGACTTGCTCGTGAAACAACTTCTTAACGGACTTTGACGGACATATGCAAATCATTTATTACCTGTCGAATTGACGCGACATGTATAATTTATTTCAACATTTGCGTGATATTCATAAAATAATTAGTACCAAAAAAAAGCGTTAATTATTATAATAGTTTAATTATTAGTAATTTAATTAAAAATTAAAAATTAAAAATTAAAAATAAATAAAAAAACTGTTAATTATTATAATAGTTTAATTATTAGTAATTTAATTAAGTAATTATTAGAAACTTTATTATTTTTTATATTATTTTTTATGTTAATTATTATGAAAAAAAATCTTCAAAATTTTCTCGTACTTTAATTTTATTAGAAGTCCCTTCGTAAATTTGTAGATATCAACGCGGCAGAAATTGATCGAGGGAATTGATTCGTATTGTTTCTCTCGCCTTTCCCTTTGCGTTCGTGATAAAGTTTGCAACGTGACAACACGCGTAGCGTATTCCAAGGTTACGCGTCGTATTTCGCAAGCTGTCTTAAATTCTCACGCGCCTTTTTAAGGCAATCGACCTTACGTTGTGTCTCCTTTCGCCTTCCGTGCGAATATATTTTCTCGCGATGAACCATTCGTTCTCGAATCAGACGATGGTGAATTTATGAAGGAGTCCGTATGTTTCTCGTTGCCAGCAAACCACGCGATTTATGCGACCCGGATGTGCATTTGCAGTCGTACATATAACGCCGACTTCATCGGAATATCGAGCGCATAATGATATGGAACATACTTGACCGATTGCATTTTTATCGCGACTTAAAAATTTATCAAATTTAAGACCGATTTTTCAAGCGCAAATGTAGCGTGGTTACAACGATAATGAAGATAAAATTTAAATATATACGTATAAATAAATTTTATCTTATTTTTAATCATTAACAGATTTAACGAGAATCAACAAAAATTTAATATTTTAGATTTTATTGGAATTATAATTGATTTAAATATTTGTCGCATCATAATCTTTTTTTTTTTATATTTTTATATTTTTCGTGATTTAAGAAAAATAACAATATTTATTTTTATATTTTATTTTTTATATTTTATATTTATTTATATTTTTTATATTTATTTTATTCTTTATATTTTTTATATTTTATATTTTTATATTTTATTTTTTATATTTTCCGTCATTTAAGAAAAATAACAATATTTATTTTTATATTTTATATTTTATTTTTTATATTTTTATATTTTCCGTCATTTAAGAAAAATAACAGTATTTATTTTTATATTTTATTTTTTATATTTTCTGTCATTTAAGAAAAATAACAATATTCAAGTAGTAATATTTCATTGATTTACTGTGACGATGTTTTTAAAAGGTAATACCTATGTACATATCTCATACGTTTTCTTATCGATTTAATCTGACTTAATGTTTGAGATACATTATTTAAAGAGCGATACCGCAATGCAGTGGAATTTATTATTTTTCACTTCATTATTTTTCAGTCTTCTTATTTCTTGTTGTCTACTCCCTTTCTTCTTGTTCAATTATTTTTTTTTCCTTTATTTGCAAACGCGATTGGGTTTTCAAAACAGGCTTTGCAGATTGCACATTCAAATTCGTATTCGAGCGATCTGTCGCGTTAAAATTTTTACTCGACTGCCTGTCTCGTATTCTGATTCAAGAGAGTATTACGGTCGCGAGGCGAATAAAAATCGCGTTTACTACTTGATCCTTGTACGAAATGGCCGATACGTGAGCATTGTTACGTATTTTAACTGAAACAGGATCTCGTGATTTTTGATGACTCACAGTTATTTGATCTCACATTCTCCAGATTTAAAAGAATTAGTAAGGATATTGATATTTTAGTCATGCAATGCAATTATTTATTTATCTGGTTTAGTTATGCAATTATTTATTTATCTGATTTATCAAAAATCTAAATATTATTAGACGTATTTACCTGGAAAGACAAGTATTAATTTTATTCAAAAAATATGTTTTGTTTGATACAGACAAAATGAATACTATATAAATAGATTTTCTTGAAGAATAAAATATTTAATTATAAAAAAAATATATTATATTATATTATATTTTTTATCTTATATTATGTTATATTTTTTATCTTATATTATTTATATTAAATGCACACACGTACACACGCATATAAATGCATACATACACAGAAAAAAAAACAAGTGTCAAATCTTATATACTTAAACTAACGTGTTCATTGTTTCGGAAATACGCAATTTATAATCTTCTTAGAAAAATTTAATAATTTTAAATTTCAACAATATTACAGTCTTATTTTAATATTGTAATTATCACTTTCAGAATATATAACTATTTAATTCTACTTTAAGAAAATTATAATCTTTGATTTAAAACTGTTATTTTCTATCTAACATTGTTTCTTTTCCATTCAAGAAAATTAAATCTTAAATCATGAGAATATATTTTTCTCGATTGAACTATATAAAATGGCTTCATTCAAGTAAGCAATTATTCAAGCAATTATATTTTTCTTAAATTAAGGCAATATAATTTCATTTCGAGATTTTCATGTTAAAATTAAATATATTTTCAAAACAAAAATGTCCTTTTTTTGTGTAACGCGATTATTCCTTAAACTCACAGAAAAAAATAAGTGTCAAATTAAAACTTATATACTTAAACTAACGCGTGCATTGTTTCGTATATACGCAATTTATAATCTTCTTAGAAGAATTTAATAATTTTAAATTTCAACAATATTATCGTCTTATTTTAATATTGTAATTGTCATTTCAAGAATATGTAATTATTTAATTCTACTTTAAGAAAATTTAATCTTTGATTTAAAAATGTTATTTTCTATCCAACATTGTTTCTTTTCCATTCAAGAAAATTAAATCTTAAATCATGAGAATATATTTTTCTCGATTGAATTATATAAAATGGCTTCATTCAAATAAGCAATTATTCAAGCAATTATATTTTTCTTAAATTAACGCGATATAATTTCATTTCAAGATTTTCATGTTAAAATTAAATATATTTTCAAAACGAAAATGTTTTTTTTTTTTCTGTGTATGCTCGCATAAATATGTATTGAATAGATAAAAATTTCGAATAGATAATATCGAATAGATAATCTATTTTGAATAGATAAAAATTAGTTAATATTATGCATTATCTTTATGCAATATTAAAAAATTCTTGAGGAACAAAGGTTGGACAAACTCGTCGTTTCTAGTCGCGCGATTTCGCATTCATTTTAAGACAAGATGATATACGTGCAGTTTTACGAAATATTCAGTGTTCCAAAGAATAATACTGCGAGACTTTCACCCACGAACTCTTTGACCGATAATAAATTCTTCGCATCTTGGCAACATATTTTACAAAATGCGTTGTAATCTGTCAGCTGTAGAATCAGTTGGACACGCATTTAATTAAAATTCATAATTTTTTTATTTTTGGCCAGTTTTTTGCTTCGCAAATTAAGCGTGGTTTTGAATTTTGAAGAATTTAATTTATTTTTATTTTTTTTATTTTTCTTTTTTTTAAGAAATTTATTGTTATTTTTTTTATTTTAATATATATAACTTTAACTTGTCTTCTAATTTCCGTTATTCTACCACTGATAAGATTTAGTGCTATTTTATTTTTAAATAAAATTCCGGTTCTCGGAATTTAGTTCAGGGACATTTTGTATTATATGCAATATTGATATCAGAAAGTACATGAATAAATAAACGTACAATCACATGCTCAATATAACTCGCGTAATCAACTTTCTCGTCCTCTTTCTTTTTCTCTCTCTTTATTCACTCAATGAATTCCATCGTACGATATCAAAGCAGATGTATCTACATGAAAAAATCCGGAACGGATGAGGCGAATGTGAAAGGATTGACGCCTGATTCCATTCTTAATCGATTTTCATCTTAATTTAACCTTGTTTGTTCGTTTCCTACACATTTAATATATACCAAGGTGGAAATAAATGTCGCTATATTTTAATGCGATGATTTTTTTATTCAAATTTATTCGTTTCATGCACGTCACATATGTAGATAAAAATAGAAAGAAAAGGAAATCATAAAATCGAAATATATAGCATCATAAATTCATCTAAATATATATTACTTCCTTAAAAATTCTCCTTAAATTTCTTTAATTTTTATAATATTATCTCAAGAAATTTAATGGAAAAATTTAATGCATAGACAGTTGCTTAAAGATTTGATAAAAGTCAATTTTTTCGCGATAAGGCAAAAGTATTTTTGCAGATGATCAACAACTAACTAAGGTTGATAAGTTATCGCATCATATGTATTTTAATCATCTGCCATTATATATTCTCGCTTATATCTTTTTATGCAAGCTATAATTATGTGTTTACAGCCAATGCAAGATTTAAAAAAAATAATTAATGATACTTTAATAATGATTGATAAAATAATGATTGAATAACGTAATAAAATTAAAATTTTTTCTCCTTAATGGAATTTGTGTCATCATTATTTTGTACCGATTTATATAAGAAACATAAAGCTTTAATGATACACATTTACATTTTTTATTTATTAGAAATTTAAAAAAAATTTATAATCGTAAATTTTTTTTTTAAATTTCTAATAAATAAAAAAATGTAAACGTGTATCATTGAAGCTTTATGTTTCTTGAATCACCGTACACAGGAAGACTTCTGTCACAAGTTTTAATTAATCTTATCTATGATCGATCCAACTATGACTGATGCAAAAGTAGAGAATGAAAAAGTGCCTCGGCTTCATTTTATTAGAATATCGATTTATTCTCTCCTGTATCCCTTTTTCATTCTCCAGCCTTCGTGTTCTTTATACATCTAAATTTGAATGACTCAACGAAAAAGATGTCGGAAGATATATTAATCCAACGATGGATTAAAAGATTAATGCGGAAGAAATATGTAATCCTGGCGCGTACCAAGTGGCCTAATAATTATTATTCCGCTCCGCGGCCCCGCTATTTCGGTATCTCGGCATAGTATAGCGTGTAAGAAGCATGAGAACCGGTATTTAAGGATGTTTTGTACCTATTTTCAAAATATTGAGAATTTAATGAAAATTGTACAGAATGTCCTTACATATTTTTTCATTAGTTTAGAATCTTCAGTACAATTTTTAAATCGATTCACTAAAGCGTTCACGTCACATATATTAGATAAAAATAGAAAGAAAAGGAAATCATAAACTCGAATTATATAGCATTATATATTCATCTAAATATATAATATATTATTTCCTTAAAAATTCTCCTGAAATTTCCTTAATTTTTATAATATTATCTCAAGAAATTTAATGGAAAAATTTAATGCATAGACAGTTGCTTAAAGATTTTATAAAAGTCAATTTTTTCGCGTTAAGTTGTAACGATTTTAATTTGCACCGAATTAACATGTTCATATTCTTATGGGAAACGTATAACCATGATTCAAATGACAAAAACAAATGGAAATAATATTCAGAATTCGTTAAAAATTTGCAAAAGGAAATTTGTTTAGGAAATGATTCTTTATCGAAAATTAAGGGAAATTTTTTATATAAACATATACTCTTCCCTGTGGAGTTTCACTCCTTCCTCCAAAAATGAGGGTAAAAATTAGGTTTTTATTTTTTAAGTTTTTATTATAATTTTGTTTTTGTCCCAATTTTTCCAACATTTACTATAATTTTATTTCAAAATTTAACTTCTCGTAATTCGGAATCTATACTATTTAGCATCGTGCATAACGTATTTTATTTTTTTCTTGAAAACTATTAATTTTACGAAAAAAAATAAAAAAATAAAAAAGTTACTAAATAAATCAAACTTTTTAATGCATATTTTCAGATGATCATATTCCGGCCCATTAAAAAATTCTAAAAAAAATTGAATAAGAGTTGCTAGTTTTATTCCATTATAACAATACGAAAGGCTAAAAAATATTAATAAATAATCTTTTTACTAATAGAAAATATCCAATTATAATATCTAATTTCATTTCATTAACTTATTCCAAATTTGAGAAAAAAATAACCTAATTTTTATTATACCTCCATTTTTGGAGGAGTGTAATTCCATAGGGAGGGATGTAGGAGTACATGCTTATATGAAAAACCTCTTAAGGAGGTTTTGTACCTATTTTCAAAATATTGAGAATTTAATGAAAATTGCATAGAATGTCCTTATATATGTTTAGACTCTTCAGCACAATTTTTCGATTCACTAAAGTGTTCACAAGTTATAAGAATTTTAATTTGCACCGAATTAACATGTGTTCTTATGGGAAACATATAACTATGTCGATTCAAATGACAAAAATACATGGAAATAATATTCAGAATTTGTTTAAAATTTGCAAAAGTTTAGATACAGAGAAAATATTTGGTCAAATAATATTATAAGTACTAACTGGTTAAAAAGATATTAAATATAATTCAATAAAGTTAGCCATGTGTCTGTCACAAGGCGAAATTCTCTGCCAAAAGTTAATCATTTCGATTAACAAAATTCAGAATAATTCAATAAAAACGCAATAAATATTAAAAAAATACATCTCTGCAGGGTAGCTAAGATCAAATTGTAATATTCCACTCAATTTCTCATACTCAAAACACACCAAAAGTGGATATATTCGTCAATATTGATTTTCAGCTACTTCTTGCTGGGATTGTACATCATACTTAGCATCCTTAAAACGAAATGCAAATTATTAATGATCAAATGTAATTGAATCTGTTACATATTTTTTCTTTCAAATCGATCTACTTCAAATAAAAATACTTATACGTTATGAAAAGCAATAATAAATAATAAAAAATTGTGAAAAATAATAAAAGAATATAATAAATAATTTTTATAGGCTTGTTAAATACATGAATATTTTATCTTTTCTTATCTCCTCAAAGATGAATAAAATTATTTTAAGGATGTTTTGTATTTATTTTCAAAATATTGAGAATTTAATGAAAAGTGTACAGAATGTCTTTACATATGTTTAGAATCTTCAGTACAATTTTTAAATCGATTCACTAAAGCTTTCACAAGCTATAAGGATTTTAATTTGCACCGAATTAACATGTGTTCTTATGGGAAACGTACGTCAATTCAAATGACAAAACACGTGGAAATAATATTCAAATGACAAAACACGTGGAAATAATATTCAGAATTTGCTTAAAATTTGCAAAAGTTTAGATACAGAGGAAATATTTGGTCAAATAATGTTATACAAGTACTAACTGATTAAAAAGATATTAAATATAATTCAATAAAGTTAGCCATGTATCTGTCACAAGGCGAAATTCTCTGCCAAAAGTTAACCATTTCGATTAACAAAATTCGGAATATTTCAATAAATATTAAAAAAAATGCATCTCTGCAGGATAGCTAAGATCAAATTGTAATATTCCACTCCAATTTCTCATACTCAAAACACACCAAAAGTGGATATATTCGTCAATATTGATTTTCAGCTACTTCTTGCTGGGATTGTACATACTTAGCATCCTTAAAGCTCGTTGCGTGACGAAATTATGGATTAGGTGAGCGGCAGTAAGCAAGCAGCGGCGTTAAAATGCGGACGTTTATGTCGGAGCAGATTTTTGGGTCAAGGCGACGAACTCTCTCTCTCTCTCTCTCTCTCTCGCTCTCTCTCTCTCTCCTCCCCTCTCTCTCTCTCTCTCTCTCTCTCTCTCTCCTCTCTCTCTCTCTCTCTCTCTCTCTCATCTCGGAAAACGATCCCGTATACTGGATTCGAGAGCGACGACGAGCTCTCGTCGCGAACGCGATATCGATTCCGCGGTAGGGATGACGCGGATACATTGGATGCGAATAAAATGACACGTGACTTCGATACGGAAGGTAAATATTGAGCGCAGCTATTCCCGATCGCGACGGAGCTAGCTAAGTTATTCGCACGCTGGTAATTCCCTTTTGTGAAAAATGTCAACATCTCTCAAATGCATTATACACGTAGGCGAATGCAATATCGTGCTATTTTTATTCGCGTCTGCGCAAACCATTTGCAATATTTCACTCGTGCGAGAGAGCCATGACTCTTTACACATGTGTGTGTGTGTGTGTGTGTGTGTGTGTGTGTGTGTGTGTGTGTGTGTGTGTGTTGTAACTGCTACGAAGATGAAATGTAGCGGAGGAGTGTATTCCGAAGATGAAATTCTGCCAACTCTATTAAATAACGGAGAGCCTGCGGCTGCGCCTACTCATTTTCATTGTTAAGGGTGATGATTGTCCTTGCTGGCTTTCCTGGCAGAAACGGGCGATGTGTTCTCCAACTTTATTGGTCTCCGGATAAGATTAACGATACTCCGAGGGAAACATTTTTTTAAATCAAACAAATTTGTTTTCTCGAAACTTTTGCTTTAAATGCGAGGAATTGTTCATTTCATTTCAGCAAAAGTATTTAATTTTAATTAAATATGCATGTCATAGAGTTTCACTTTGAAAATCACTCTCGATGATAACAATGATAAAATTGAGAATTATTGAGAAGAGAGAGTTCGCCACAAAGATATAATGAATAATAGTTATATATTATTTGCGAAGAAGACGAATTTGAAAGTTTAAAATCTTCAGAATAGTATATTATTAAGCAGGAGAATATTATTGGATATTTCAAAATTATAATATTGTTTAAGAAGCAAGTTAAAAAGTGAGAACAATTACATAATTATACTGAGGGAAAAATTTTTAAATCAAATAAATTTGTTTTTTAAAACTTTGCTTTAAATGCGAGAAATTGTTTATTTTATTTCAGCAAAAGTATTTAATTTTAATTAGATATGCATGTCATAGAGTTTCACTTTGAAAATCACTCTCGATAAAAATAATGATAAATAAAAATGATAAAATTGAGAATTATTGAGAAGAGAGAATTCGCCACAAAGATATAATGATGAATAATAGTTATATATTATTTGCGAAGAAGACGAATTTGAAAGTTTAAAATCTTCAGAATAGTATATTATTAAGCAGGAGAATATTATTGGATATTTCAAAATTATGATATTGTTTAAGAAGCAAGTTAAAAAGTGAGAACAATTACATAGTTATACACTGAGGGAAAAATTTTTTTAAATCAAATAAATTTGTTTTCTTGAAACTTTTGCTTTAAATGCGAGGAATTGTTCATTTCATTTCAGCAAAAGTATTTAATTTTAATTAGATATGCATGTCATGAATTTCACTTTGAAAATCACTCTCGATAAAAATAATGATAAATAAAAATGATAAAATTGAGAATTATTGAGAAGAGAGAATTCGCCACAAAGATATAATGATGAATAATAGTTATATATTATTTGCGAAGAAGATGAATTTTGAATGTTTAAAATCTTCAGAATAGTATATTATTAAGCAGGAGAATATTATTGGATATTTCAAAATTATAATATTGTTTAAGAAGTTAAAAAGTGAGAACAATTACATAGTTATACACTGAGGGAAAAATTTTTTTAAATCAAATAAATTTGTTTTCTTGAAACTTTTGCTTTAAATGCGAGGAATTGTTTATTTTATTTCAGCAAAAGTATTTAATTTTAATTAAATATGCATGTCATAGAGTTTCACTTTGAAAATCACTCTCGATGAAAATAATGATAAATAAAAATAATAAAATTGAGAATTATTGAGAAGAGAGAGTTCGCCACAAAGATATAATGATGAATAGTAGTTATATATTATTTGCGAAGAAGACGAATTTTGAAAGTTTAAAATCTTCAGAATAGTATATTATTAAGCAGGAGAATATTATTGGATATTTCAAAATTATAATATTGTTTAAGAAGCAAGTTAAAAAGTGAGAACAATTACATAGTTATACACTGAGGGAAACATTTTTTTACATCAAATAAATTTGTTTTCTTGAAACTTTTGCTTTAAATGCGAGGAATTGTTCATTTCATTTCAGCAAAAGTATTTAATTTTAATTAAATATGCATGTCATATTAAGTACATTATTTTCATTTATATATTTTTTACATTTAAATACTATTTTCGTAAAATATATAATTTATTAAATACTATAATTTAATTAATAAAACTAAATAAAATTAATACTATACTATAATATTAATAATTAATAAATACTATAATAATTAATAAAAACTATTATAAAATTAAATAAAATACTATAAATACTATAATTTATTAAATGAAATATATCATTTTTTTTAAATTAAAAAATTCAAACTTTTTGGGAATAAAAAATTTATTCCCAATTTAATAAATATTTTAATAAATATTTTGTAAAATTAAAATAAAAATATTTAATTAAAAATTATATTTTTTTAAGCATATATATTTTTAAACGTATGTAAATAAATACTTAACTTAAGCAAACGTTTTGAATACAAGTAAATACGTGATTAGTCACCGAATAAATGGCTTTCTCGAGTTAACTAAAATTTTTTTATTTCAAGATAATTTTTTCCTCAGTGTACGGTTATGGGTTAACGGGGCCTATCCCGTCCCACTTATTCGCTCGCTCTGCAAAAGCGCTCGCCGAGTTGCGCAACGTGAGAGCGCGTGCTTGCGCAACGTGACGCGCACGCACGCACGCACGCATGTAGGTATGTGCGTGCGTTCACGCGCGTGTGAAATGCGCGAGCATAGTAGAATAGCCGGACGATAGCCATCGAACTCTCGCTTGCAATTTTTCAGTCAATCCAGCCAACCAGGGTGGATAAAACTCGTTCCGAAAAATATCATTATATCGCGTGGATATCGGTGCGAAATTTTCGAAGGAATTTTCACGGATTTCAAAACCTGTATCGATATATTTGGAAATATGTATGTGTCAACATGTGCGTGAATATTCGTTTATGATATACGAGATTTTGGGAATAAAATGGAGAGGATCTCTTTGCCTTTATTTATTCGCGACACGAAAAAGATATTAAGGCATATATTCGATGCGTTTATGCTTCTATAAATGAGAAGTTATGGAATATGTGAAAGATGAGGAAATAGGATAAATGAATTATATAATTCTATGCTGGTATTGGATTATTAATGTCAGTTTTAATTAGGATTGCACAAGACCTAAGACAATATTCGTAAAAATATTGTATTGGTATTGAAAATTTTCAAAAATTTAAATCTTGTCTTGATCTTGAGTGAATATTGGTAGCAAAAATCTCATCTTGTCTCGATTTTATTAACAATTTTTTATCTAATATTAAAAAATTATTTCAATAATATTTAACGTAATTTTTCTAATATAATTTGAAATAATTATTACTATTGTATTATATTTTAATTATAATTGTTACTGTAATCGATATAAATGCCGTCTATTTACATAAAAAAACATTTACTGTTTCATGAAAAACAGAAATTAATAACTATTTAAGGCTTCAAAGGAATGTGCAGATATAAAGATTTTGAAGTGATACAAAATCAGGTTCATATTTATCCCACATTGTCAAAAATGGCTCGAGACATTTTTAATTCAATTGTTTCGTCCGTGCCAGTAAAAAGACTTTTCTCAATAGGAACTCTGACTATGTCAAAAAATAGAACCAGATTACAAAGTAAATCTTTAAAAGCACTAATGTGCATCAATTCCTGGGTGAAATGCTCTTTAACGTCTAAAATTTGCGAGTTTGATTTCTAATTTATAAAAATGTTATATTGTATTAATATTAAATGTTTTTAAATTTATTAATATAAATGTTTTTATTGAATAAAATTTTTTCAAATTCGTATATAGTGATTTTTTTCATTTACAAATATAAATATTTTAGTTTTTTTGAGAACCAATAATCTTGACAATCTTAGTCTTGGTATTGTCTTGATAACTAATTAAAAATCTTGTCTTGATTTTGTCTTGAAATTCAAGACAAGACAAGACAATATCAAGACTAATCTTGATATCTCGTGCAACCCTAGTTTTAATATTTCTTAAATATTTCAAAATATTACTATTATAATAATACTATTAGAATAATACTATTATACTATTATAATAATATTATTATTATAATAATATTATTAATATTATAATAATAATATTATATTAATACTGATACTAAAAATATTATTTGTTTTCTATGCAAATACTCTTGCTCTTGTAGAAAAAACGAAAAATTATAAAACATATTCATATGAGAGAGGGAATAATTTTTTTTTAAGCATTTGCTAATTAATTCTATAAAATTTGTTAGTTATATTACTTTCAATATTATTTATAGCTTGATTTATTTATTTTACTTGCAACTATTTATTTTATTTTTTATTTATTTATTTATTTATTTATTTTACTTCCAACTGTTTGACAGTTTTCCTTAAAACTTGCGAATGATTGATGTCAAGTGTTCTGGTCGCATTAATGAGGCTCAGGGACATAACGAGGGCAAGATAGCGCCGTAAGATCGGTAACGTTATTAACGGTATAATAATGTAAGACGTAAGATGCGGACATTTCTTTTTCCCGGTCGAAACACATGCTACTCTTTTTCTCTCTTTCCTTCTTTTTCTTTCCCAACTCGGTTTACGCGATTACACGCTAAGATCCTTGTAAATTGGATAGTATCGCGTTAATAATTTCATGTCAGTAGCGTGAGTAATTTCATTTAACGCTTAAATAATCGCGTGTCGAAATTCGCGAATAATATAAATGAAATGCTGAAAATCATGTACATGCTAAAGCATACTTATAAGATTTTTTTTTATATAGCTCTATCGAACATGTGGTATTATATGTATTATTTTTAGCAACGTAATGCAAGATATCATTCTTATAAGAATATTATTTTTATTCTTCATGATCAATTTTTTCAAAAACGTAATAAATGTGAATAATTTAACTCGAGATTGAAAAACTACATTTTTGTACTATTTGCATTCAAAATATATACTATCTTTTTTATTTTGTTGCTTTTTAAATTGTCTAATTTTATATGTATTTCGATCTGAAAAAATACAAAGTTTTGATTTAAACTCAATGTTTTTTAGCGCATTGTTCTTTTTGTATTTTAAAAATGAAATCGATCGATGTTACAATTTCATCGATTCTTCGATTCTCCTTTGATCTTTGTTTTTTCCCAATGAAATATATGTATCAATTGATTGCTAGCGCTCGGTGATGAAAATAGTACAATCATGAAATTGGGTTCGGGATAAAGCATAAGATTTTTTTTTATATAGCTCTATCGAACATGTGGTATTATTTTTAACGATGTAATGCAAGATATCATTCTTATAAGAATATTATTTTTATTCTTCATGATCAATTTTTGTCAAAAATATAATAAATGTGAATAATTTATGATTTAACTCGAGATTGAAAAACTATATTTTTGTACTATCTGCATTCAAAATATATACTATCTTTTTTATTTTATTACTTTTTTAAATTGTCTAATTTTATACATATTTCGATATGAAAAAATACAAAGTTTATATTGATTTAAACTCAATGTTTTTTAGCGCGTTTTTTTTTTTTGTATTTTAAAAATGAAATCGATCGATGTTACAATTTCATCGATTCTTCGATTCTCCTTTGATCTTTATTTTTTCCCAATTAAATATATGTATCAATTGATTGCTCAGTGATAAAAATAGTGAAAGCAACGAAATCGGGTTCGGGCTGTATTAAAAATTCCGCATATGATTCTTTTTTAAATTGTCTAATTTTATACATTATTTATACATTATTTCGATCTGAATGAATACAAAGTTTGATTTAAACTCAATGTTTTTTAGCGCGTTGTTTTTTTTGTATTTTAAAAATGAAATCGATCGATGTTATAATTTTATCGATTCTTTGATTCTCTTTTGCTCTTTATTTTTTCCCAATTAAATATATGTATCAATTGATTGCTCGGTGATAAAAATAGTGAAAGCAACGAAATTGGGTTCGGGCTGTATTAAAAATTCCGCATATGATTCTTTTTTAAATTGTCTAATTTTATATATTATTTATACATTATTTCGATCTGAAAGAATGCAAAGTTTGATTTAAACTTATTGTTTTTTAGCGCGTTGTTTTTTTTGTATTTTAAAAATGAAATCGATCGATGTTACAATTTCATCGATTCTTCGATTCTCCTTTGATCTTTATTTTTTCCCAATTAAATATATGTATCAATTGATTGCTCGGTGATAAAAATAGTGAAAGCAACGAAATCGGGTTCGGGCTGTATTAAAAATTCCGCATATGATTCTTTTTTAAATTGTCTAATTTTATACATTATTTATACATTATTTCGATCTGAAAGAATGCAAAGTTTGATTTAAACTTATTGTTTTTTAGCGCGTTGTTTTTTTTGTATTTTAAAAATAAAATCGATCGATGTTACAATTTCATCGATTCTTCGATTCTCCTTTGATCTTTGTTTTTTCCCAATGAAATATACGTATCAATTAATTGCTTGCGCTCGGTGATAAAAATAATGGAATCATAAAATCGGTTTCAGGCTGTATTAAAAATTCCGCATATGATTCTTTTTTAAATTGTCTAATTTTATACATTATTTATACATTATTTCGATCTGAAAGAATGCAAAGTTTGATTTAAACTTATTGTTTTTTAGCGCGTTGTTTTTTTTGTATTTTAAAAATAAAATCAATCGATGTTACAAAATCAATTCTTCGATTCTTTGATGTTTATTTTTTCTTTATCTTTATTTTGATCTTTATCTTTATTTTTCCCAATTAAATATATGTATCAATTGATTGCTCGGTGATAAAAATAGTGAAAGCAACGAAATCGGGTTCGGGCTGTATTAAAAATTCCGCATGTGATTCTTTTTTTTTTTCTATCGACATTTTGCAATGGGTATTACACTGCTACTGCTGCTCGAGCTGTCTCGATCGAATCGACGGACGTCGGTGAAAGATTACCGAGCTTGGAGTCAGTCACACACGTGTATATATTTGATTTCGATATCGCGATGACGTTGCTAACTGGCATATCGAATTCACCCGGATGGATACGCGGATGTCGATAATGGAGAATACGTTTCAATTCGCTTTTCCATTACGGTACCAAACTTGAATGTACGGTGATCGATAGCTCGTCTGCTTCCAATCAATCGCCGCAAGATTATTCTCAGCGTTACGATTATACCGTTTGTTCTTTCGATTTGCTGAATTTCTTTTCGGGAGTGATGAAGCTGTTCATTCGCACAATTCAATTAGTAAATTAGTATAATCGCATATTTTGATTGATAACTGGCGGAGGTAATATTGGAAAAATTGTTTATCGATTGATCATTTTAATTATGTATTAATAAAAGAATTACTTCGCCATACGATTGAAAAATATTGGGTATATCATTCTCTAATTAAAAATTATTTAAACTTTAATAAATAAAAAAGATAAATAAAATATAAAAAATAACTAAATAAATAATAAGTAATAATAAATAATAAGTAAAAAATAACTAAATAAATAATAAATAAATAAAATAATGAAAAATAAATAAAAAATAAAGTAAATAAATAAAAAAAAAATATAATTTTTGCTGATATGTAAAATATTGATAGAAGCCATATTAAATTTTTGATTAAGCAGAATACGAATCGCAAGTTCTGTGAAATCGAATTTTATCGAGATACGTATTTCATTCACAGACGCATATCAGCATTTATTAATCTATATCAAAGCATATGCGTTTTTATAAAATATATCAAATTGCACTGTTTTTGATCCAAGATTAGCGAGATGAACATTTGAAGTTCTATTCTAAGTCAAGTCGATTATCGTATTTTAAAAGCGTAATTTCGAATAAAATAATGTAAAAGTAGAGATTTTAAATATTCACTTACGAATGATTTTCAATTAAAATCTTAAAAATGATATGATGCGTTAATTCTTGATAATTATGTTGTTTTATTTCATATCGCTTATGTTTTATTTAATTGAACAATGATTATAATTATATGACATGACCTGTGACCTACTTTTTTACGATTTTAATACATTATTCTTGCAGCTGCTGCAACTATATTCGATCCCATATCGAAATCGTATATTTGTGTCTTTGAACTTCTTGGGATCGAAAAGTCATGTTCTTTATTCTCTCAAACTAGGTTACGTTTTCTTCTATCCATTATCGGTTCAATTTTCTACCAATATAGATCCTATTTTGAGCATGAATTTTTCGATGGCAGCACTGCCATTTTTCGGCAGATTTTACGAGAAAACTTGTTTTTAGCGTGAATTTTTTTTTAGATTAAAAGTTCTATGAAAAGTCTTGTGCTTCTCGTAAATGTTATCGTAAATTATTCTTGTGTAATTTTAATTGAAAATATTATATATTTGTGTAAGATAAGATATTCATTATCAATTAAGAGTTTTAAAAAATGATAAAATAATTATACATAAGACTTCGATTATTTGATGCACTGAGGGAAAAATTTTTTTAAATCAAATAAATTTGTTTTCTTGAAACTTTTGCTTTAAATGGAAGGAATTGTTTATTTTATTTAAGCATTTAATTTTAATTAAATATGCATGTCATATTAAGTACATTATTTTTATTTATTTTTGTATATTTTGTATATTTAAATACTATTTTTGTAAAATATATACTATAATTTATTAAATTAAATATATTATTTTTTAAAATTTTAAAATTTTTGGGAATAAAAAATGCATTTTAATATTTTGTAAAATTAAAATATAAAAATATTTAATTAAAAATTATATTTTTTTAAGCATATATATTTTTTTAAACATATGTAAATAAATACTTAACTTAAGCAAACAGACGTTTTGAATACAAGTAAATACGTGATTGGTACTGAATAAATAGCTTTCTTAAGTTAACTAAAATTTTTTTATCTCAAGATAATTTTTTCCTCAGTGTGTTTTAGAAAATTTTTCATTACAACATTTAAAAAGTCTTTCAAATATATCAAATACATCCTCAATGAAGGCTTTTATAAAATATGACGTGCATAGCAAGTTCAAGAAATACTTGCCGAAGGCAAACACGTCAATTGTGGAATACGTAATTTATATCTATAACATTTCATCATAAATTTTAATATTATATAGAAATTTTTATTTACAATTTATTATTAAAGCTTGCTAATTTAGTAGTTATATTAATGTGTATTGTGCTTTCATTTTAATTTATTTTTCTAGTTTTGTGTTAAATATAATTAATTATTATTATCATAATCATTAATAAATATAATTATTTTAATATTTGTTATAATGGTATTTTACACTCAGATTTATATGATCTTTATTTCACGTCATAGTCATCATAATAATATCATTATCTCGGCCAAGGAAAATGCTTCATATATTCAAGTACTCGGATTTATTAGCGATAAAAAAAAGCGCCAATTTTGCCTTTTATCTGATACGCTTTAAACGGCATTGTCATTCTCCAACCTTGACTTCGCAGGATCAGCGTGCTTAACCAGGATGATGTTGATGCGTGTCCTGACCTCCAAAGTGGGCCATCGGGTCGACAATCTCGACCCGCTATCATACTTATTTCACGAGCGTGTTTCGCGCACGTGTGTGTTACAAGATTATTGTTGTTATTACCTTGGCTCGTGAGAGTGCACGATTCTCGCGCAATAAAAAATGCGCAACTTCTCAAAATTGGCCGGGTAATGTGCTCCCTGCATACAGGATGTTCCATAAATATGCACTTGAATTTTTTCTCTACTCGTTAAAATGTCAGTTAGTTTTGCACAGACAAAATTTTATTATAAAACTAGGGTTGCACGAGATATCAAGATTAGTCTTGATATTGTCTTGTCTTGTCTCGAATTTCAAGACAAGATTTTTAATTAGTTATCAAGACAATACCAAGACTAAGACTGTCAAGATTATTAGTCTTGTCAAGATTATTGGTTCTTCAAAAAAAACTAAAATATTTATTTGTAAATGAAAAAAATCACTATATACGAATTTAAAAAAATTTTATTCAATAAAAACATTTATATTGATAAATTTAAAAATTTTTAAATTTAAAATTTTTTTAAATTTAAATTTAAAATTTAAAAATATTTAATATTAATACAATATAACATTTTTATAAATTAGAAATCAAACTGGCAAATTTTAGACATTAAAGAGCATTTCACTCAGGAATTGATGCATTAGTGCTTTTAAAGATTTACTTTGTAATCTGGTTCTATTTTTTGACATAGTCAGAGTTCCTATTGAAAAAAGTCTTTCTACTGGTACGGACGAGGCAATTGAACTTAAAATGTCTCGAGCCATTTTTGACAATGTGGATAAATATGAATCTGATTTTTTCATCACTCCAAAATATTTATATCTGCACATTCTCTTGGAGCCTGTAAATAGTTATTAATTTCTGTTTTCATGAAACAATAAATGTTTTTTTATGTGAATAACCGCATTTATATCGATTACATAATAATAATTATAATTAAAATATAATACAATAGTAATAATTATTTCAAATTATTACAAAAATTAAATATTATTGAAATAATTTTTTAATATTAGATAAAAAATTGTTAATAAAATCGAGACAAGACAATACAAAACGAGATTTTTGCTAGCAATATTCACTCAAGACCAAGACAAGATTTAAATTTTTCAAAATTTTCAATACCAATACAATATTTTTACGAATATTATCTTGTCTTGGGTCTTGTGCAACCCTATATAAAACTCTTATTCCTTGAAAATAAAATTAAAAGATTGGTTATTGTTAAAATTGCTATATTCCAAATTAGATGAAGAATCCGTGGATTGAGAAATGAGAGACACTCTGTACATGGCGAATTCTTTCGATGGCGTTTTATTGAGTTATATAAAATTCGTCCATTAAATAAAATTTATTCATTGGATTTATAGTCAACGTATTAACGATTTGATCATCTATTTTTGGACATCTATT
The DNA here is from genome assembly GCA_030586385.1 of Camponotus fellah. Lineage (NCBI taxonomy): Eukaryota > Metazoa > Arthropoda > Insecta > Hymenoptera > Formicidae > Camponotus > Camponotus fellah. Next base: position 738,694 of record JAPIVC010000706.1, on the reverse strand, counting down.
ATCGAAAGCATACTTTAACGAGGAATTAAGATGTTTTTTTTTTTTATCATCATTAACTTGCTTCGATGAAGCTGTCAGTATTAATTTATTTCTATTTGTGTTCCTATTTGTGTCTATTAATCGCCTTGTTTCATGACATTATTAAGCTGGGAATTGCGGATATTTTTAGGACATCTTTATAGAAATTGCTTTGCTACATTTAATTTAATCAACAAAGTAATTGATGTTTTTTCACAAGTCACGCGCAAATATATTTTGGGATAAATAATACATTAGAAAAATAGGTTTTCTGCGGAAAATAAAGCATAAAAAAATATCATGCGATCACGAGATGCAATATTAAAGATATTTCAATAGCGCAGAAATATTAAAAACATACACTGAGGGAAAAATTTTTTTAAATCAAATAAATTTGATTTCTTGAAACTTTTGCTTTAAATGCAAGGAATTGTTTATTTCATTTCAAGCAAAAGTATTTAATTTTAATTAAATATGCATGTTATATTAAGTACATTATTTTCATTTATATATTTTTTATATTTAAATATTATTTTCATAAAATATATACTATAATTTATTAAATTAAATATATTATTTTTTAAAATTAAAAAATTAAAATTTTTCGGAATAAAAAATGCATTCTAATAAATATTTTGTAAAATTAAAATAAAAATATTTAATTAAAAATTATATTTTTTAAAGCATAATAAATAGATATGCTTTTTTAAAGCATATCTATTTTTTTTAGTACCCACCGAATAAATAGCTTTCTTGAGTTAACTAAAATTTTTTTATCTCAAGATAATTCTTTCCTCAGTGTATTAAACAGTATCGTTTTTTTAATCATAATTTTTTCTTCGACCAAGTGTTTCATGATCACGTAAAAACTTTTGTGTCGAAATTACTGTATATAATATATGTTTCGCTGAATAATTAATAAAGCCGACCACATTCAACCAAATTTTTGGGAATAAAAAATGCATTCTAATAAATATTTTGTAAAATTAAAATAAAAATATTTAATTAAAAATTATATTTTTTTAAGCATATGTATTTTTAGTACTCACCGAATAAATATCTTTCTTGAGTTAACTAAAATTTTTTTATCTCAAGATAATTCTTTCCTCAGTGTATTAAACAGTATCGTTTTTTTAATCATAATTTTTTCTTCGACCAAGTGTTTCGTGATCACGTAAAAACTTTTGTGTCGAAATTACCGTATATAATATATGTTTCGCTGAATAATTAATAAAGCCGACCACATTCAACGAAATTTTTGGGAATAAAAAATTCTAATAAATATTTTGTAAAATTAAAATAAAATTTATTTAATTAAAAATTATATTTTTTTAAGCATATGTATTTTTTTAGTACTCACCGAATAAATATCTTTCTTGAGTTAACTAAAATTCTTTTATCTCAAGATAATTCTTTCCTCAGTGCATCAAACAGTATCATTTTTTTAATCATAATTTTTTCTTCAAGTATTTCGTGATCACGTAAAAACTTTTGTGTCAAAATTATCATATATAATATATGTTTCGCTGAATAATTAATAAAGCCGACCACATTCAACCAAATTTTTGGGAATAAAAAATGCATTCTAATAAATATTTTGTAAAATTAAAATAAAAATATTTAATTAAAAATTATATTTTTTTAGCACCCACCGAATAAATATCTTTCTTGAGTTAACTAAAATTCTTTTATCTCAAGATAATTCTTTCCTCAGTGCATCAAACAGTATCGTTTTTTTTATCATAATTTTTTCTTCGACCAAGTGTTTCGTGATCACGTAAAAACTTTTGTGTCGAAATTACCGTATATAATATATGTTTCGCTGAATAATTAATAAAGCCGACTACATTCAACCAAATTTTTGGGAATTAAAAATGCATTCTAATAAATATTTTGTAAAATTAAAATAAAAATATTTAATTAAAAATTATATTTTTTTAGCACCCACCGAATAAATATCTTTCTTGAGTTAACTAAAATTCTTTTATCTCAAGATAATTCTTTCTTCAGTGCATCAAACAGTATCGTTTTTTTAATCGTAATTTTTTCTTCGACCAAGTGTTTCGTGATCACGTAAAAACTTTTGTGTCGAAATTACCGTATATAATGTTTCGCTGAATAATTAATAAAGCCGACCACATTCGTGCGGTCGCACTTAGCGTAATTACATCGCCCTACACCGTCATTACTCGGTTTTCGTCAGTTTCGTAGTTCGAGACTAATCTTGAGAGCGCTTTGTCGACTTTCGAGAGGATAAATACACGATAGTCGTACATTTGTCATTGTAGGCGGCGATACATACATCGCTCGCGTCATAAACTTCTCTATGTATCGTCGAGATGCGAGGTGCGCGCGGACAGAACCACTTCGCGAAGCCACATTTAGCACCTTTCTATGTAATGGGTCTGTTCTTAGCGGTTCCTAAGTGCAGCGGTTAATCTCACGGTGCCCGCTATTCTCCTGGGCTATATATCGATGCCAGTTTCTAATCCGTCCTTGTTATCGCGCTGCAATTTACAAAAAGCTTAATTGCGACCGTAAATTTACGCGAATTTTGCGAAAAGAAAATTTTTTATATTGTAATATATACAAGGTGACCCATTTTAATCTCCCCACCTAAATTTCTCGGAACCTAAGCAAGATAGAAAAATGTTTCAGACAAAAGTTTTGTGGTTTCGAGGGGGCCATAAGATGGTATCATTGGTTTGACACTGAAGAGTCATTTGAAGGTCACGTGAAGGCCACCTCAATTTTTTTAAATTGCACCCCTTATTTTTTATTACATATTCTTGTAGCTGACCTCGAGAGCTTTCTAAAACACTATAATTAAGTGTTTTTCCGTTAAGTACTTTTCGAGTTATAAGGCTTGAAATAATATCTTAATTTTACATAAATGATAAAATATCTAGTAAAATATTCATTTTTTGATTATCTTACCTTAATACTTTTATGTACAAAATAATGGGAGGAATTAATTGGTGTAAAGAAAAAACATAGTTGTTTCGAAGAAGAAATATGTAATTTGCAATTAACAATTCCATATTTTTCTTAGAAACAACTGTATGTTTTCTTTACATCAATTGATTCCACTCATTATTTTGTACATAAAATATTAAGGTAAGAATCGAAAAATAAATATTTTACAAGATATTTTATGGTTTATGTAAAATTAAGAAATGATTTCAAGCCTTATAACTCGAAAAGCACTTTGGAAAACATTTAATTATAGTGTTTTGGAAAGCTCTCGAGCTACAAGAATATGTAATAAAAATAGGGGGTGCCATTTAAAAAAATTGAAGTGGCCTTCACGTGACCTTCAAATGACTCTTCAAGGTCAAACCAATAATACCATCTTATGGCCCCTCGAAACCCAAACTTTTGCTGAAACATTTTCTCTATCTTGCTTAGTTTCCGAGAAATTTAGGTGGGAGATAAAATGGGTCACCTGTATATACAGGATGTCCCAAAACATATAATCAATCTTCCATAGACAGATTTCTGGGATTATTTGGAGACAATTTTTCCTCAGCGATGATGTCGATGAAGACTCCATCATTTTTTACATGTTCTTGATTTTTGTCATCTGCATATAATCTTTGCAATTAAGCCTTAAATTAAAACTCAACTAAAGTAAACTCTACACAGTAAAAAATTTTGTGTTAAATTTAACATATTTCACATGTCCCAATTTATCCACTCTAATTTTAATGTTAATTTAACAGAAGGCAAGTATGTAAATAAATAACACAAGTAATATGTTTAAAAATTAACAAAAAGTGTAACGCTTAAATTTTATTTGGAAATAAAGATTATGTTAAATTAACATATTTATAATGTTAAATTTATTTAAAAGAAAATGTTATTCTTACATTTTTATGATAAATAACAGAAGAGATATGTCGATTTAACATATGGAAACTGTTATAGAGAGAAAAATAACACAACTTATCTGTTCATTTTAACATATAACTTATTTCATCAAAAATTCGTGCATTTACATATTAATTGTGTTATTTTAATTCTTAGAAACGGTGAATATTAACTCAACGCAGAAATATCAAAATAACACAACGATAATATGTTACATTAACATAAGAGTATGTTAAAAATTTAACACAAAAATTTTTACACGAGAAAATTTCAACAGAAACACAAAATGTTTTTTATCGTGTATTTAAAATTAATCGAAGAATGTGGTTTTGTTAATATTTTATTTCTGCAAAGCTTAGTTTACGAAAAATCCCTTATTTCCAATCACTTATAATTCGAAAATTATTAGTGCCTCGACATTTTCGTCGAGTTCATTTTCGTGAAAAATCGTCTTCAGATGATCCCAGGAATCTGTCTTTGAAAGATTGATTATGAGTTTTGGGACACCCTGTATATATACATATGTATATACATACATATATTTGCTATATACAGGGTGTATCTTAAAAAGCTCCCATTAAGTAAATAGTTTATTCCTGATTAAAAACCGAGTCGAAAAGTCCTGAACTATTTTTTTCCATAATGCTTAATAAAGCAGTAATTAACGAGTAAAGTCGCTCCAATAGAAAGACAAACTTCCTATCAACATATGAAGATTTGGACAAGCAAAAAATAAACTATTTTGTGTTAATTTTTAAACAATTCATCTTTTCAGAAATTTTTTTAATACTTAAATCTGATTAATTATTTAATGAATCTTGAAAAAAAAATGGTTCAGGACTTTTCGACTCGGTTTTTAATCAGGAATAACGCTATTTGCTTAGTGGGAGCTTTTTAAGATACATCCTGTATACAGGGTAAGCCATTTTAACGCATTGAAATATCTCAAAATCCATAAGTTGAAGACAAAAATGTTTCAGACAAAAGTTGTATGGCTTGAAGGAGGACATAAGATGATGGATTAGTTTGACTTTGAAGAGTCACTTGAAGATCACGTGAAGATCACCTCCAACTTTTTAAACGGGACACTCTACATATTTTTATATATTCTTGTAACTTGCCTCAAGAGCTTTCCAAAACACTATAATAAAGTATTTTTTTATTGAGTACTTTCCGAGTTTTGAGACTTGAAATAATTTTTCAATTTTACATTAACTATAAAATATCTAGTAAAATATTCATCTTTTTATTATCTTATCTTAATACTTTTATGTACAAAATAATGAGAGGAATCAATTGGTGTAAAGGAAACACACAGTTGTTTTTAAAAAGAAATATGTAATTGTTAATTGCAAATTACATATTTTTTCTTCGAAACAATTATGTGTTTTCTTTATACCATTTGATTCCTCTCATTATTTTGTACATAAAAGTATTAAGGTAAGATAATCGAAAAATGAATATTTTAGAGATATTTTGCGGTTTATGTAAAATTAAGAAATTATTTTAAGCCTCATAACTCGGAAGATATTTCATGAAAACTAACTTAATTATAGTGTTTTAGAAAGCTCTCGAGATAAGTTACAAGAATATGTAATAAAAAGTAGGCGGTTCCATTTAAAAAGTTGGACGTGATCTTCACGTAACCTTTAGGTAACTCTTCAAACTCAAACCAATGGTACTCTTTTATGGCCCCCTCGAAATCATACAACTTTTGTTTGGAACATTTTTGTCTTAAACTTATGAATTTTGAGATATTTCAGTGCGAAATTAGATTAAAATGGCCTACTTTGTATATGATTTTTATCTTCAAAAATTACAGTACCTATTTAAATATTTATATACATATCTTGATTAGAGTAGCCTAAATTGTTTGAAAAATCTAGCACAAATCTGGGATATGTTGTATATTTGCTTTAATAACGATAATGCGATGAAAAAAAAAATATAATGGATGTATCTTTAGAAGAATCTTTTATGATATGAATGAATGTGGAGATTGTTATATTTTAATGGATAATTATATTTACGCTCTAAATAAATGTAGAATAGCTTTTGCAGAAATAATATAAATATTCTTTCACGATCCTTTATGTAGGATTTCTTGACTGATATATATTTTCCTCTTTCGAAAAATTATTATAGATATTAATTTGGTCTAGATATTTTTTCTGTTATTTTTACCTTATTATTTCTTTAAGTATATACTTATCTTTCTATGAAATTTCTTTCTTGCTTTGGTGAGTAAAAGGTTTTCAAGGCATTGGAGATACTCTCTACCTGAAGCAATTATTGCTATATCTTGCAATGAAAATTTTCCCACAGTATAGACATGATCAATAGATAGGTACACTGGAGAATCTAGTGGATGGAAGAGATAGAGAGAGAAAGAGAGAGAAAGAAATATATCGTGTATTGGAGGCATCCATCGATCATTAATCCTAATTCTCGACAGTTAAGCTATCCTTGATGCACTATACTTGATTGTAGTGCACATGGGAATGTACACAAGTAAAATTAGCGGAATTACAGTTAAATATCGGTGAAAGTTTTCCTTAGCATGGATTTTTAGCGTGAGAACCATTTTAAGAAATGCAGACTTTAAAAGTGTATATGTTGTAAATATCAAAATTATAAATGCCCTTGTACAAAAAAAAATTAATTAAATTATTAATTAATTAATTAATAATTTACTTAATAATTTACAAAATTAAATTGTAGAAAAATATAAAAAAAAGATTCTAATTCTCTTTTCGTTCTTTTTTAGATATGATATATATTTTTAAGATATTATCTATATTTTCTCACACTTTTGTTCACACAGTTATTAACTATTTTATATATGAAAAATTTGACATTTTTATTAATTTTTTTTTTAATAATTATATTAATATATTTTTAAGATATTATATATATTTTCTCACACATTTATTCACACAGTTATTAACTATTTTATATATGAAAAATTTGACATTTTTATTAATTTTTTTTTTAATAATTATATTAATATATTTTTAAGATATTATATATATTTTCTCACACATTTATTAACTATTTTATATATGAAAAATTTGACATTTTTATTAATTTTTTTTTTAATAATTATATTAATATATTTTTAAGATATTATATATATTTTCTCACATATTTATTCACACAGTTATTAACTTAACTACTTTATATATGAAAAATTTGACATTTTTATTAATTTTTTTTTAATAATTATATTAATATATTTTTAAGATATTATATATCTTTTCTTACACTTTTGTTCACACAGTTATTAACTATTTTATATATGAAAAATTTGACATTTTTATTAATTTTCTTTTTAATAATTATATTAATATATTTTTAAGATATTATATATATTTTCTCACACATTTATTAACTATTTTATATATGAAAAATTTGACATTTTTATTAATTCCTTTTTTTTTAATAATTACATAGCACTTAAACGATAAAAATATCCGATGCATTTGTCCAATCGATTCGAAAAGAAACGTATTTGCTTCGAACATTTCAGCTCTAACATCTAATATGCATGCGTATTCTTTTTTTGCATGTTTTCGCAGTTATTTACACAGTAACGCAAGGTAACGTGCGATTTTATCCAATCGCTTTAAAGGAGCGGTGATTTATTTTTTCTACAGATTTTTTATCGGAGCATTGCGTTTTTCCGCAACGTACCAACTTAAGCTATAACGCTGTTTATTTCATCGATCGCGTCAACGTTTATTCTTCGACCGCGGGCATTGTATTTTTATGCGTCGCCTGGATAGATAGAACAACGCAGGTTCAACGACGCATGCTTCTCTCCCGCTTTAAATATCCGCAAGCTTGCGTTGTTTTTTCAAAACTGCCAAATATTTTTATTTCAAGTATATATTCTCTGCGATTCTCCTGACTGCTAGTTTTGCCAGCTTTGTTATTATATACGTTCCAAATTTTCTTTTTACTTCGAATGCAAAAAATGATAATTTTTAATCCACAAATGGGCTTTAAAAAATTAAAAGAAAATTAAGAATTTTTAAGAATCTTTTTTATTGTCTTTATATTGAATCTTGAAACATGATGAAATATTTGTTACATATTCCATGTATTAAGGGCACACTTTAACTTATGTAAGATTTCAAAAATTAATTTTAATTGTTTTTTTTTTAAGTCCAGAATAAATTTCAAAAATTAATTTTAATTTTTTTTGAAGCCCAGAATATAATATTAAAGGCAAGGATATTAAAGTCACGCATATGAGCTGTTAGTTCAAATTTTTGTGCATAATAGTTAAAATTTATACCCCTTTTGAAATGAAAATAAATGGCTTTTATCAAAAATCGCGAACAATTTTTAAATAAATCGGGTACGCTCTATTAATAGTGATATTTTCAACTTTTTATTCCGAAATAAATTTTATTCCGAATATCGGAAATACGCTATCCGAATCGGAAGTTGAATTTTTTTATGGGAACATGGTATTTTTTATTACAGATTTGAATTGTACGTGAAAAAATAAGAAACTTTTGTATCAAACGTTTTTTCTAAAAGTACCTCTATCAATCTTAAAATTGATCTTCATTATTTCATCACAGTTATTTTCTTCAAGGTCAATATTAAGATTGACAGAGGCACTTTCAGAAAAAAACGTTTGATACAAAAGTTTCTTATTTTTTTACGTACAATTCGAATCTAATAAAAAGTATCATGTTCCCCTAAGAAAATTCAACTTCCAATCTAGATGGCGTATTTCCGGTCGGAATCAAAAGTTGCAAATATCCATTTGATAGAGCGTACCCGATTTACTTCAAAATTGTTCGCGATTTTTGATAAAAGCCATTTATTTTCATTTTAATACAGATGTATGGGTGATCTGGAACATCCTGTATATATATATATATATATAATATATATATATATATATATTATCCAATCGCAAAAAAAGTAATTTTAATTTTTATCTTAACATCCATGCTTAAAAATTCTTAGACACTTTTAGAACAAATTAATTTATTTCTTTCATGTGTTTCTATTATTTATGAAATCCTAAAAAATTTGATTTCCAAATTTTATCCAGATTCTTTTCATATTGATCTTGACATCCATGCTTAAAAATTCTTAAACACTTTTAGAACAAATTAATTTTTTGTTTCCATGTATTTCTATTATTTATGATATTCTAAAAAATCTTATTTCCAAATTTTATCCAGATTCTTTTCATATTGGTCTTGACATCCATGCTTAAAAATTCTTAGACACTTTTTGAACAAATTAATTTTTTGTTGTTTCCATGTATTTCTATTATTTATGATATCCTAAAAAATCTTATTTCCAAATTTTATCTAGATTCTTTTCATATTGATCTTGACATCCATGCTTAAAAATTCTTAGACACTTTTAGAACAAATTAATTTATTTCTTTCATGTGTTTCTATTATTTATGAAATTCTAAAAAATTTTATTTCCAAATTTTATCTAGATTCTTTTCATATTGGTCTTGACATTCATGCTTAAAAATTCTTAAACGCTTTTAGAATAAATTAATTTTTTCTTTCATGTGTTTCTATTATTTATGAAATCCTAAAAAATCTTATTTCCAAATTTTATCCAGATTCTTTTCATATTGGTCTTGACATCCATGCTTAAAAATTCTTAGACACTTTTAGAACAAATTAACTTTTTGTTTCCATGTGTTTCTATTATTTATGAAATCTTAAAAAATCTTATTTCCAAATTTTATCTAGATTCTTTTCATATTGGTCTTGACATACATGCTTAAAAATTCTTAGACACTTTTTGAACAAATTAATTTTTTGTTGTTTCCATGTATTTCTATTATTTATGATATTCTAAAAAATCTTATTTCCAAATTTTATCTAGATTCTTTTCATATTGGTCTTGACATCCATGCTTAAAAATTCTTAGATCCTTTAGAATAAATTAATTTTTTGTTTCCATGTTTTTCTATTATTTATGAAATTCTAAAAAAATTTTATTTCCAAATTTTATCCAGATTCTTTTCAAATTAGCCTTGATAGCCATGCTTAAAAATTTCTTAGACACTTTTAGAATAAATTAATTTTTTGTTTCCATGTTTTTCTATTATTTTTGAAATCTTAAAAAATCTTATTTCTATTATTTATGAAATTCTGAAAAGTATAAGATGCGTGTATCTAGTTTATCTGAGACAGACCCTGACAACTCGCGGCGTATCTGACCGGTGGACAAGCATGGCTTGCCATTGAGAGCGCGGATATTGTTTCGTCGTGTGACGCCCGTGTGTCGGGGACGCCTCGTTTTCACATCGTGCAAGGATATCGCGTGGGTGCTTGCTAGAGTTGGATTACCGATTAGCAACCGCTCCAATTTTACCGGCGCGACCAACTACGATTAAACGCGGCTGACGTAGCGCGCTAGTCTTCTAATTACTATGTATTACGTAATATTAATCTCCTCTGTTCTGCTCCCTATCAAGCTGAGTAATATAAACATGTATCTCCTTCCCTTTTAATCTTTTTGTAAATTTCTATTGCCGTGTCATATATCGATAGCCACACTGAGAAAAAAATTTGATTGCATTAATTAGAATTCTGGTAGATTCAACCAATATATCTGTTGGAAAATGGACGAACCACAATTCGTGTAGAAATTATCAGATGAATATGATTAATTTCTTCCTGTTAAATTTACCAAATTTTCTTGTTAATAATACTAAACTCGCAAGCACCAAGTCTTCTAAAATTTTTTCCATCTAATTTCAAAAGTCTGTTTAATATTCTAACAAGATTATTGGATAAATTCAATCCAGATTTTTGAATAAATTATTTTAAATTCAGTTTGTTAGAAATTAAACTGATAAACAGTGCACTGAGAAAAAAATCTGGTTGCATTAATTAGAATTCTGGTAGATTCAACTAGTATGTCTGTTGAAAAATGGACGAACCAATATTCTTGTAGGAATTATCAGATGAATCTGATTAATTTCTTCCTATTAAATTTACCAAATTTTCTTGTTAATAATACTAAACTCAAGCAAAAAGTCTGCTAAAATTTTTTCCATCTAATTTCAAAAGTCTGTTTAATATTCCAACAAAATTATTGGATAAATTCAATCCATTATTTTGAATAAATTATTTTAAATTCAGTTTGTTAGAAATTAAACTGATAAACAGTGCATTGAGAAAAAAATCTGGTTACATTAATTAGAGTTCTGGTAGATTCAATCAATATATCTGTTGAAAAATGGACGAATCAGAATTTTTATAGAAATTACCAGATGAATATGATTAATTTCTTTCTGTTAAATTTACCAAATTTTCTGGTTAATAATAATATTAAACTCACCAGCATCAAATCGTCTAAAATTGTTTCCATCTAATTTCAAAAGTTTGTTTAATATTCTGAATTCTAACAAGATTATTGGATAAATTCAATCCAGATTATTGAGGAAATTATTTTAAATTCAGTTTGTTAGAAATTAAACTGACAAACAGTGCACTGAGAAAAAAATCTGATTGCATTAATTAGAATTCTGGTAGATTCAATCAATATATCTGTTGGAAAATGGACGAACCACAATTCTTGTAGGAATTACCAGATGAATCTGATTAATTTCTTCCTGTTAAATTTACCAAATTTTCTCGTTAATAATACTAAACTCACCAGCACCAAAACGTCTAAAATTTTTTCCATCTAATCTCAAAAGATTTTAATATTCTGAATTCTAACAAGATTATTGGATAAATTCAATTCAGATTATTGAATAAATTATTTTAAGTTCAGTTTGTTAGAAATTAATTGATAAACAGTGATGTAAAAAGAGGATGCAGCTCAAACACACAAGAAAGAGAGCTAGGCGTCTTCTTTCTGGTACTACTGCTCGTAAGAGAAAAAAAATATATTTTGGATTTAATGTTAATATTAGTTCTTTATACAATATATTTCATGGCAAATATTGAATATGAATATTGAATATTGATACGAATTAAGTTAAGAGTGGCTCGTCGCCTAGAGGTAAGCAAAGAAATTAATGTAACAAGAAATTTTATAGATCCAACCAAAAAATACTAACCAAATCCTTATAGTAAAATCTATTAAACGTTCTAGTTATAAAAAAAATCGAGTCTTATCACGATAACTAGAAATTCTTGTTTAATTGAACCAAAATGCCTTCAATTATATACGTCTTATTGGTACAATCGAACGATTTTTCTCAGTGCATATGTGAGAGTGATGTATAAAACGTCTGCGAGAGATATTTACTGCAATTTTATGAAACTAATAAAAAACGCATGAAAGCGGGTTAGTTCCAGACTTCATTTCGTAAAATTGCAAGACCCGTAATGCTAAACGAGGTTTCGGCAAAAATATATTATTAACGGCTCTAGTACTTTTCATTTCACGACGGCTATTTATAAGTTTGTTAGTCACAAAGTTGTAAGTGTAAGTGTAACGACTCACTTAGCGCTAAGCGCAGTTAACTCAATTTTCTCTGCCGGCCTACATTATAGTTCACTCGTGATAGGTCTCGCAAAGAAGGACAGGAGACCGTTAAACGAAATTAGTTAATCGGGATTTTACGGACACCGTTGGATACTTGAATTCTCTCTCTTCTTGTTTTACATCACTCTCTTGTCTATCTTTAATAATATTCATACTTTTATTATCATGTAAAATAAAATTGGCACTGGCAGAAGAAGAATTATAATTGTTTAACAATTTTATTATTTATAAAATATATTAAGATTTTATTATACAATCAAATTAAGAAAATAACAATACAAATTAATAATAATAATAACAATAAATTAATAATACAAATTAAGAATTTATTATACAAATCATAAAGAAAAAAAAAATTGTTACCAAACCGAATTCAACTGAATTATTATTTTTTAATTGAATTATTTAAATATTTAAATTAAATAGATATCATGTTAGATTTAATATGTATTATTTAATTTAGATAGTTAAATATTTCGATTAGAAAAATAATAATTCAGTTGAATGGTTTAATTGAGTTACAACTTTTTTTCTCAGGATACTAAAAAATTGCTTCAATATTTTTTCAAAAAATTGATTTTCTAGTTGAAATTAATTTCGAAAAATAATCTCGAGAATGAAATTATCTTATTACAATGATTTTTTATGTGCGGCCAGGAGCAAAGTTAAAATGTTGTGTGAAATAATCGCGCAGTAAGTGACGTACGGGTGATAAAAAATGATACATTGTATCTTTTTATTTTGTAATCCATGATTACATTCAGTAGACAAGCGAGAAAAATATCGAGCGCAAACATTAATACACTTCCGCTTGCCTACGGTATCTAATGGCCTTACATCTACATATTTAATGTGCGCGATATATACATAATTCGAATATAACGTCAAAGTGCCACGAGTAAAATTTTCATTTCCCTCGAAGGCTTTTCAGTTAGAGTTGCACGAGATAGTTACCAAGATTAGTATTGATATTGTCTTGTCTTGTCTTGAATTTCAAGACAAGATCAAGACAAGATTCCTAATTAGATATCAAGACATTACCAAGACTATGATTGTCAAAATTATTAGTCTTGTCAAGATTATTGGTTCTCAAAAAAACTAAAATATTTATATTTGTAAATGAAAAAAAAATCACTATATACGAATTTAAAAAATTTTATTCAATAAAAACATTTATATTAATAAATTTAAAAACATTTAATATTAATACAATATAACATTTTAATAAATTAGAAATCAAACTCGCAAATTTTAGACGTTAAAGAGCATTTCACCCAGGAATTGATGCACATTAGTGCTTTTAAAGATTTACTTTGTAATCTGGTTCTATTTTTTGACATAGTCAGAGTTCCTATTGAGAAAAGTCTTTTTACTGGCACGGACGAAACAATTGAATTTAAAATGTCTCGAGCCATTTTTGACAATGTGAGATAAATATGAACCTGATTTTTTTATCACTCCAAAATATTTATATCTGCACATTCCCTTGGAGCCCGTAAATAGTTATTAATTTCTGTTTTCCATGAAACAATAAATGTTTTTTTAAGTAAATAAACGGCATTTATATCGATTACATAGTAATAATTATAATTAAAATATAATACAATAGTAATAATTATTTCAAATTATTACAAAAATTAAATATTATTTAAATAATTTTTTAATATTAAATAAAAAATTCTTAATAAAATTGAGACAAGACAATACAAGACGAGATTTTTGCTACCAATATTCACTCCAAGACCAAGACAAGATTTAAATTTTTGAAAATTTTTAATACCAATACAATATTTTTACGAATATTGTCTTGTTTTTTGGGTCTTGTGCAACCTTACTTTTCAGTCGCGACTATTAAAAGTCGCCCGTCTCATCTCGTTGCATTGTTTCTGATGCTACGCGGTCGCAAGATAACGAGAATAATCGACATTTATTTGTGTCATCGCGCTCGCAACCGTCTCCTTCTTATTACGTGCTGGAGCACGTACGAGAACCGACTATCTTTTTGTCGTTTATTACACACACACACACACGCACATACACACATTTATCGTAGCATTTATTACGTGGATATCATTTATATAGAGCGATTTGCAGTTGTCGCCTGCAGCTTATAAATTCTTCGATTGGATTGGTAGAAATAATTATTATTTTTTAATCAGTTTATTAATTTTCAATAAAATTATAAATATTTAAAGTCTGGCAAAAAAAATTGATTGGAGTTATTAACCAGTATTTTATTTAATTTCTAACATTCATTCCCTATTTTATATTTTTAATTGAACGATTCTTCTCATATCTGAAGTTTGAAATAATTGATTGAGAAATTGAACAAAAATTAGCAATCCATTTTTATAGTTTGCAATTTTAATAATTTTTCTAAGACCGTTCGAGATCAGGTCGATGCGAATTTATCACCGTTCGATTTTCCATTCATTTTTAAGTTCATGACTATTGCCATTAAACGCGACAATGATTATTCATATCGATAATGAGATCATCATTCTCTCTCCGTGTCCTTATAGTTGAGAGGAATGGTGATGGTTCTGGGACACCCTGTTTGTTGTATATGTATACCGCTCATACTTTCGTGCGAGGTACAGTTAGTCAACACACGCATGCAACTTTATATCGATGGCGTCACCACGGTCGTCGATTGGGGCCAAGCGAACTGAACTCATTGTCAGCCACATCGTTGGCTCGCCCCTTCGCCACGCAGTTGCGAATTAATAATTGTTATTTTTTTTGCCCTCCACCGTCGTCAGCTACACGCTAATAGGAAGTGTCTCATCGAATGCGACTCGTTGAGACGTGTTTTTAACTTGCTTTATAATAGTGATATATTTAATCTATCAAATAATTACATCCTTCTCGTTATTTTTAGAGAGATATAATTTATAATATAATATAATTATGTAAATTAATAAAATCATATATATATATATGCAATTTTACACTTAAAAAAATCGTTTGAATGTATCAACAAGACGTATATGATTGAAGGTATTTTGGTTAAATCAAACAAAAATTTTTAGTTATTTTTAATGAGACTCCATTTTTTTATCACTAGAACATTTCATAAATTTTACTATAAGGATTTGGTTAGTATTTTTTGGTTGGATCTATAAAATTTCTTGTTACATTAATTTCTTTGCTTGCCACTAAGCGACGAGGCACTCCTAACTTAACTTGCATTAAATATTTGCCATGAAATGTATATAAAGAACTAGTATTAACATTAAATCCAAAGTATATTTTTTTTCTCTTACGAGCAGTAGTGCCAGAAAGAGAACGCTAGCTCTCTGATTGTGTGTATTTGAACTGCATCCTCTTCTTGCATTACAGTTTATCAGTTTAATTTCTAACAAACTGAATTTAAAATAATTTATTCAATAATCTTGATTGAATTTATCCAATAATCTTGTTGGAATTCTAGAATATTAAAGAGACTTTTGAGATTAAATGGAAAGAATTTTAGACGACTTGATACTGGTGAGTTTAGTTTTATTATTAACCAAAAAATTTGGTAAATTTAACAGGAAGAAATTAATCATATTCATCTGATAATTCCTATAAGAATTTTAGTTCGTCCATTTTCCAACAGACATACTGGTTGAATCTTCCAGAATTCTAATTAATGAAACCAGATTTTTTCTCAGTGCACTGTTTATCAGTTTAATTTCTAACAAACTGAATTTAAAATCATTAATGCAACCAGATTTTTTTCTCAGTGCACTGTTTATCAATTTAATTTCTAACAAACTGAATTTAAAATCATTAATACAACCAGATTTCTTTCTCAGTGCACTGTTTATCAGTTGAATTTCTAACAAACTGAATTTAAAATAATTTTTTCAATAATCTGGATTGAATTTATCCAATAATCTTGTTGGAATTCAGAATATTAAACAGACTTTTGAGATTAAATGGAAAGAATTTTAGACGACTTGATGCTAGTGAATTCAGTTTTATTATTAACCAAAAGATTTGGTAAATTTGACAGGAAGAAATTAATCATATTCATCTGATAATTCTTATAAGAATTGTGGTTCGTCCATTTTCCAACAGACATACTGGTTGAATTTATCAGAATTCTAATTAATGCAACCAGATTTTTTTCTCAGTGCATTGTTTATCAGTTTAATTTCTAACAAATTGAATTTAAAATAATTTATTCAATAATCTTGATTGATTTTATCCAATAATCTTGTTGGAATTCAGAATATTAAACAGACTTTTGAGATTAGATGGAAAGAATTTTAGACGACTTGATGCTGGTGAATTTAATTTTATTATTAACCAAAGATTTGGTAAATTTAACAGGAAGAAATTAATCATATTCATCTGATAATTCCTGTAAGAATTGTGGTTCGCCCATTTTCCAACAGACATACTGGTTGAAGCTACCAGAAATTCTAATTAATGCAATCAGATTTTTTCTCAGTGTATAAAATTACATAATTATATCTCTCTAAAAGTAACGAGAAAGAAATGCTATTAATCTTTTATAATATGCAATTAGGGATGAGGCAGATGAGGGATATAATATATGCAACGTTTTATATATATGAAATCATCACAGTTAGGAATTAAGCATTATTTAATTAACATTACTTAATTATCAATTTTAGAAAGAAATAAAATTTAAATATTGAATTTTTGATAAGTGCAAAATTATTTAAAATTATTTAAATATTGTTTCGAATAAACATATATCTTTAAATCAAATTAAATTATTTAAAATTGAAACAATAATTATTTAAATTTGAAACAATAATTGTGAATAAATGCATCATGAAAAAATAACTTGATTAATACCAGAATATATTGACATTAATTTAATACTGCATTATATTAAAAGTGCTATTTAATATCTAATTAATTAATTATTAGAATTCCTCTGCAGATTTTTGATTGGTGCTTTTATTATTAGAGTACAATTTTGAGATGCTGTTCGTGTATCTGGTTTAATGCAACTTTAGTAACTAGAATCGCAATTCTCTAGAAAAACCGAGCGGAAAGTTAAGCGAGCGCACGAGTTCATCCGAGTGCCTCCATCGCATGTAGCACAAATTTCGTCTTGATGGTGCTCATTCCGGCACTCTGCTTCCGGTTAACGATCCGACTCCGTTGGAATCGTGCCAGGAAAAGCGAAATAAATATCTCGGTGATCTTTTATCTCGGATTCTTTTATCGACCTTGATACTCTAGGGAAGATTAAGAAAACGTTCAAAACAATAATATCGTACGTTTATCGACGCGAACGCATCCTTGCCATCGTCAGCAAACATATAATCGCGCGTGTGAAGTAGAAACTAAAAATAAGAATTGTAATTTACCGGTCTCGTCAAAGTGCACAAGTAGGGATATAAATTTTTATGACGAAAGATAACGAGTTTCTTGACTAATTGAATAATTTCATGAGTTATTGATAATTTATTTTTCAACATTAAGTCAGAAAAATGAGCAACATCTGATATATAATCCTGCTTTTAATTTTTTATTTTCCGCTTATGATTAAACCAATAAATTTACTCGGTTCGTTCCAACGTTTGGTGCCAATTAAAGTAAAGCTTCTCCCATACTTTCTCGATGTTTGACGTTAATGAAAAAAATTAAAAAATATCAAAAAATTAAATTAAATTGGAATATAAATTCACAATTATATATAAATTATATAAATATTTGGAATTATATTAAATTATATTCTATTAAACAGAATTAAAATTCAATTTAAATTGATTTAAATTAAGATTGATAAGATATCACATTGAGAAAAATCGTTTGATTGTACTAACAAGACAAGTATATGATCGAAGGCATTTTGGTTAAATTAAACAAGAATTTCTGGTTATCATGATAAGACTCGATTTTTTATAACTAGAACGTTTAATAGATTTTATTATAAGGATTTGGTTAGTATCTTCTAGTTGGATCTATACTAGTTGGATCTTAAAAGTTCTTGTTACATTAATTTCTTTGCTTGCCACTAGGCGGCAAGAAACTCTTAACTTAACTCGTAGTCAATATTTATAGTTTTTATATGAAATATATATAAAAAACTAGTATTAACATTAAATTCAAAGTATATTTTTTTTTCTCTTACGAGCAGTAGAGGACGCTAGCTCTTTGATTGTGTGTGTTTGAGCTGCATCCTCTTCTTGTATCACAGTTTATTAGTTTAATTTCCAACAAACTGAACTTGAAATAATTTATTCAATAATCTGGATTGAATTTATCCAATAATCTTGGAATTCAGAATATTAAACAGACTTTTGAGATTAGATGGAAAGAATTTTAAATGACTTGAGGCTGGTCAGTTTAATATTATTAATGAGAAAATTTGATAAATTTAAAAAAAAGAAGAAATTCATCAGATTCAATCGGATTCATCTGATAATTCCTACAAGAATTTTGGTTCGTCTATTTTTACGAAGAAATTAATCAAATTCATCTGATAATTCCTACAAGAATTTTGGTTCGTCCATTTTACAACAAATATACTGGTTGAATCTACCAAAATTCTAATTAATGCAACCAGATTTTTTTCTCAGTGCACTGTTTATCAGTTTAATTTCTAACAAACAGAATTTAAAATAATTTATTCAATAATCTGGATTGAATTTATTCATTAATCTTATTGGAATTCAGAATATTAAATAGACTTTTGAGATTAGATGAAAAAAATTTTAAACGACTTGAGGCTGGTCAGTTTAGTATTATTAATGAGAAAATTTGGTAAATTAAACAGGAAGAAATTAATCAGATTCATCTGATAATTCCTACAAGAGTTTTTTGTTCGTCCATTTTCCAAGAGACGTACTGGTTGAATCTATCAGAATTCTAATTAATGCAATCAGATTTTTTTCTCAGTGCACTGTTTATCAGTTTAATTTTTAACAAACTGAATTTATTCAATAATTTGGATTGAATTTATCCAATAATCTTGTTGGAATTCAGAATATTAATATAACCAAATATTAATATAAACAGACTTTTGAAATTAGATGGAAAGAATTTTAGACGACTTGGTGCTGGAGAGTTTACTATTATTAACGAGAAAATTTGGTAAATTTAACATGAAGAAATTAATCAGATTCATCTGATAATTCCTATAAGAATTTTGGTTCGTCCATTTTCCAACAGACATACTAGTTGAATTTACGAAAATTCTAATTAATGCAACCAGATTTTTTTCTCAGTGCACTGTTTATCAGTTTAATTTTTAACAAACTGAATTTAAGATAATTTATTCAATAATCTGGATTGAATTTATCCAATAATCTTGTTGAAATTTAGAATTATTAAACAGATTTTTGAAATTAGATGGAAACAATTTTACGACTTGGTGAGTTTAGTATTAACGAGAAAATTTGGTAAATTTAATAGGAAGAAATTAATCATATTCATCTGGTAATTTCTACAAGAATTCTGGTCCGTCCATTTCCCAACAGATATATTGATTGAATCCAAAATTCCAATAAATGCAATCAGATTTTTTTCTCAAAGCATATTTGCGTAAAATTTGTCATTTCATATTTGTCACAGAAAGAGTCGATTTGTGTCAGTATTACACGGGCCAAACAACCCGTTTCCTTTCTTTAGAATTAACGAGATTTTAATATGCGCGATTCACATGTATTTTCACATCGAGCACGAACACTATCGTTCAAACATTCACTCATACGCTTGTACGACGCACCTGTGAACACATGCATTCACACACATACGACACGTACTCTTGCGTCCATTTTCTCTACTCGTAAAGGCGAAGTTGTGCGTGGGCACAAAAGTCGTCCCCCGATCCTACCACACACGAATCCTTCACTCGCATTAGTGTCAGCCAGTCAGTCAGTCACTTAGTCAGTCAGCTCGAGCACGCGCGACCGGTTCGAAACTTAGCTCGTGCGTATAAATCGCTTGGATTAATATCGGACATCGAGAGCGTATGTAATCCGAGCTTGAGCGGTGTAAATGCTCGAAAATAATCTCGATATTTATTCGCGATCAATTGCATTTTTTATAATTGCCAAATCAGCTTGGGCAAAATTTATATCGAACATCCAGACGCTAAGTTTCTCGGTACGAGTCTTGAATGTGAGCGATTTATAAACTTACTGGCGCACGTAAATTCGTTGCAGAAGTTTCAATCCCTTCGGAGGAAGAATCTTTAACTAATCCTTTCCTAACTTTCGAGTGTATTTCAGAATAAACGAGAGAGATATATATATTCGCGATACAATTGCAGTTCCAATTCAGATGCAACAGTGTCAAATTATGAGAAATGGTGTGAACAATTTTGTTAGTTTTAAGAAGGGTAGGTTTTTTAAAATTAATTACATTAATTACATTTTATTACATATTAAATATTAATTATTAATTACATTTTATTATATATTAAATTATTAAACATTTTATTATATATTTAATTATTAATTACATTTTATTTTAATAATTACATTTTACTAAATATTAAATATTAATTATTAAATATTAAAATTATAATTATAATTATTAAATTATTAAATATTTATTATATATTAAAATTAATTACATTTTATTTATAAATTAATAAATTAAAGAGCCTTTTTTGGGACATGACAAGCTATTTCTTTTGAAAGGAAATAGATTTGAAGGGAGAAAAAGCTTTTGTCGAACTCTTCGATAGCTTGTCGATTATTTTGCTATTATTTTTCGAGTACATATGCACTATAGATATAGCAGATCTCGCATGCTTGAGTGAGTGAAGTTTGAATCGCACATTTTTACACATGACTGCTCGTGCACACATTGCATTGAGAGGAAGGAAGTCGGTGTGCAACGAGATTCGAATTAAACGAACTTGCAACTCGATACTGTTGTACACAATATTTGACATTGTACGATTTAGATATTATATGCAATATTATTAGCAAAAAATTGTGCTATAAATTTTATAATAATTAGAAGAAATGTGATTGAACGAATAATTTTTTTGCAGTAACTATTGAAAAATATTTAAAAATTCGTGAGATATTTTACAATAATTAGAGAGAATTTATTTATTTTATTTATTTTATTTATTTTATT
The DNA here is from genome assembly GCA_030586385.1 of Camponotus fellah. Lineage (NCBI taxonomy): Eukaryota > Metazoa > Arthropoda > Insecta > Hymenoptera > Formicidae > Camponotus > Camponotus fellah. Next base: position 717,241 of record JAPIVC010000706.1, on the reverse strand, counting down.
TTTTATTTTTATTTTTTATTTTTGTGAATGTAAATTTTATCGTGACTAATGAAATTATATCATCATATTATTACCTGATATTTCGTGATCTAATTTAGGTGTGTAATATTGATTTTGAGAGATTACGATATTAGAGAACTCAGTTATCACTATGCAAACTATTTTTATTGACACGTGTCAGAAAATCTATTTGACATAGGACTATATCAATCACTTAAAATTAATACTAAAAAATATTAGTGAGTAATATTAGAGCCAGAAAATTCAAGTTTTGATTATTATAATTTTTATTATGTATGTCATAATTATCTATTAATATTGAGAATAATGTACGATAAAAATTAGAGACGATTATTATTACAAAATAAAAGATGTTTTATTTTAAAAAAAAATTTATTTTTCTCGCATTCATTATTTTTTTATTTGGTCTTGTAACGACAAAATAAGTTTTTGTCATCATAAAATTGCTGTATAAGCTTAGGAGAGACGAGATATTGATGACAACAGATATTGCGTAACATTGAGTGATATGTTGCTTAAGACGGAATCTATTTTGTATTCTTCATTGATTTTGCAAGGATACCAGAAAAGCTGTGATATTTAAATGTCATTTGGAATTTATTATTATTCAGAAACTGAATCTAAATGTTTATTTATGGTAATTTTAATCTAATATTTGGATTTTTTAACAACTTGAAGAATTTAATTTCTTTATATATTTTTTATACTTTTATTAGCATTAAATAAACATTGAAATTCGAATAAGTATATGATTTAAATAAAAAGGAATTGCAAGATATAAACATTTATTCGATATTAATATTCGTAAAACTTGCCAAAGAAATGCAATTCTTGAAAATTCGTAAAAATTGAAGATGTGAGAAATGATTAAAATTCATTTAATCCTGACGCTTAATTTAAAATTTCAAAATTATCATGTTAAATAATGAGTCATGTTGCTTTGTATCTAAAAATTCTGCATCTCGATTGTACGAGTAGTATTACAATAAAGAGAAAAAGATTAAGTAATCAAAGTTATTCCAAGTATTTCCAAGTTTTATTATCATTGTAGTGAAAATTATTAATAGATGTCTAGCAATCATGCGAGTTCCTTTAATATTAGATCAACTTAATTCCTAGTATATCATAGAAAACATACGTACGTCGTTCGATAACGTTAGATAGAGGGAAGCATTTTTTCGAGATAAAAACGTTAATGCCATTTTTTATATTTGTCAAGTCATAGACGCGAGTCATAGAGAGAAGCAGAAATTTTAATCATTTTTGTTATCGCTGTGTGACGACATATGTATTTATCACAAAGTGCAGTGCGTTTTCGCAAACACCATCTTTTTTTTACATTTGTTCTTTTCTATTTCTCTTTACGCTAATAATTCAAGTTCAGAAATAATAATATCTGAGAATATTAATTGTGATCCTTGCAAATAATATCTGAGAATATGCAAGAATAAAACAACATGAAAAACATAATGCTTTTCCCAAATGAATAAAAGTTAAATTATTTTTTTAATGAACAAGTTAATAGGTTTTTTAAATCTCCCAGAGGATATAAAAATGCAATTTTTTGATGTTGACAGGAATTCGATCAAATTTTATTTTTATAGATTTATATAATTGAGAAATGTGTGGGAAAATTCTTTTAATTCTCTCAAATTGTAGCTATTTTGATATTTAACTTTTGAAGCATATTAATCGGAATATGTTCAATACAATTTTTTGATTGTTATTTATATTGTTGGTTAGCAACATGATATTTACAAATACAATAAATAGGAAACACAATTAATAGTTATTTCATTTATATATATTTATCTGATCATGATTTGGAGGTTTTTTAAATTTCCCAGACGATATAAAAATGCAATTTTTGATGTTGACAGGAATCTGATCAAACTTTATTTTTATAAATTTATATAATTGAGAAATGTGTGGGAAAATTTTTTTTATTTAATTCTTTCAAATTGCATTTATTTTGATATTTAGCTTTTGAAGCATATTAATCGGAATATGTTCAATACAATTTTACAATTTTTTGATTGTTATTTATATTGTTGGTTAGCAACATGATATTTACAAATACAATAAATAAATAGGAAACACAATTAGTAGTTATTTCATTTATATATATTTATCTAATCATGATTTGGAGGTTTTTTAAACCTCCCAGACGATATAAAAATGCAATTTTTGATATTGACAGGAATCTGATCAAACTTTATTTTTATAAATTTATATAATTGAGAAATGTGTGGGAAAATTTTTTTTATTTAATTCTTTCAAATTGCATTTATTTTGATATTTAGCTTTTGAAGCATATTAACCGGAATTTATTCAATACAATTTTACAATTTTTTGATATTTCTATTGTTGGTTAGCAACATCATATTTACAAATACAATAAATAAATAGGAAACACACAATTAATAATTATTTCATTTATATATATTTATCTGATCATGATTTTAAAATAAAGGTTACATGAGAGAGATATATTGTTGTCGAGTGAAAATAATCAGATATTAAAATGAGAACATTTTTCATTATATATATAAATTCAATATACGTGGATATAATCGCGTGTCAAAAGCCAGTGAAGATTACAATTATTTAAGAACATTTGCGAAATAAACACGAAAATTGCAATAGCAATATAAATCCAAGAATTATAAGAGATTTAAACTTAAAGAAGAAATAAGATTTTATTATCAGTTGTATACATATTCCACACTGAGGAAAAAATTATCTTGAAATAAAAAAATTTGAGTTAACTCAAGAAAGCTATTTATTCGATGAGTACTAATCACGTATTTATTTGCATTCAACACGTCTGTTTGCTTAAGTTAAATATTTATTTACGTATGTTTAAAAAAATATATATGCTTAAAAAAATATAATTTTTAATTAAATATTTTTATTTTAATTTTACAAAATATTTATTAAAATACATTTTTTATTCCTAAAAAATTTCAAATTTTTTAATTTTAAAAAATAATATATTTAATTTAATAAATTATAGTATAAATTTTACGAAAATAGTATTTAAATATAAAATAGTATTTAAATATAAAAAATATATAAATGAAAATAATGTACTTAATATAACATGCATATTTAATTAAAATTAAATGCTTTTGCTTAAATGAAATAAACAATTCCCTGCAATTTAAAGCAAACAGAAAACAAACTTGTTTGATTTAAAAAAATTTTTCCCTCGGTGCATGTTTAGTTTGTAAAAATTTTGTAAACTCTTTCTAAAGTTGACTTAGGTTCTTGTTAAAAAAAAGGCAATTTGAGATTTATTGCTCGACGTAAGCCTTACAAAACTTTATATACGAAGTTTCTAAAATTACGAGTTTATCTGACAGGTGGTCGCACAGTTTAAACAGTTCGAAATATATGGCCTCTCACACATGCGACAATGTAAGAGTACAATCACCGCCAGCTCGTCGAACGAGAAAATTGTGGATATACGCGTAATTTTGTGTTTTCTCAGCTGGTTAAAGAGTGACAGACGTGTATGAACATTATTATGACGACACACGAAATGCTTGTGCATATAAGTGACGTATTTTCCAGTGATGTAACACGGGACCAATAAATTCGTACCATGATGGAGTTAATAAAAAGGGTCAAGGAGCACAATTAATCGTGTCGACTCGATCGCTCGTTCTAGTATCATTCGTTGACTACCGTATATTTTACTGCATAGAGTTTATTGTTAGAGTTTCACTTTGAAAATCACTCTCGATGATAAAAATGATAAAATTGAGAATTATTGAGAAGAGAGAGTTCACCACAAAGATATAATGATGAATAATAGTTATATATTATTTGCGAAGAAGATGAATTTGAAAGTTTAAAGTATTCAAAATAGTATATTATTAAGTAGGAGAATATTATTGGATATTTCAAAATTATAATATTGTTTAAGGAGCAAGTTAAAAAAGTGAGAATAATTGCATAGTTATATGTATCTAGAGTTGCACGAGATATCAAGATTAGTCTTAATATTGTCTTGTCTTGTCGTGAATTTCAAGACAAGATTTTTAATTAATTATCAAGACAATATCAAGACAAGATTTTTAATTAATTAACAAGACAATATCAAGACTAAAACTATCAAAATTATTAGTCTTGTCAAGATTATTGGTTCTCAAAAAAAAACTAAAATATTTATATTTGTAAATGAAAAAAAATCACTATATACGAATTTAAAAAAATTTTATTCAATAAAAACATTTATATTAATAAATTTAAAAACATTTAATATTAATACAATATAACATTTTTATAAATTAGAAATTAAACTCGCAAATTTTAGACATTAAAGAACATTTCACCCAAGAATTGATGCCCATTAGTGCTTTCAAAAATTTACTTTGTAATCTGGTTCTATTTTTTGACATAATCAGAGTTTCTATTGAGAAAAGTCTTTCTACTGGACGAGGCAGTTGAACTTAAAATGTCTCGAGCCATTTTTGACAATGTGAGATAAATATGAATCTTGATTTTTTACCACTCCAAAATATTTATATAAATATCTGCACATTCCCCGTAAATAGTTATTAATTTCTGTTTTCCATGAAACAGTAAATGTTTTTTTAAATAAATAGAGAGCATTTATATCGATTACATAGTAATAATTATAATTAAAATATAATACAATAGTAATAATTATTTCAAATTATATTACAAAAATTATGTTAAATATTATTGAAATAATTTTTTAATATTAGATAAAAAATTGTTAATAAAATCGAGACAAAACAATACAAGACGAGATTTTTGCTAAAAATATTCATTCAAGACCAAGACAAGATTTAAATTTTTGAAAATTTTCAATACCAATACAATATGTTTACGAATATTGTCTTATCTTGACTCTTATACAATCCTACATGTATGTAAAAAAAATACAATATAAAATATTTTTCTTCTAGTTAAACTCGATAAATGATATTTTTAATGATACCTTTGAAAGCAATGGATAGTAAACTAAAAAGTAAAACTAAAAAGCTTCTTTTCAAAACTTTTGTATTTCCATTATCCTTAATTTTTTTCCGATAATATAAAATCTATAAATGAATTATCTGATATTTGAACGAGAAACATATTTTTAATTCTCAAATAAATATTTTAGTATCTCGTTATTTATTGCTTAGAGGTATCACGAACATCGATAGCATGATATAAACAAACATTATGATAGTAAGTGTCATCTGATTGTTCGGCTGATGATCGAGTGAGAAATCGCAATGAGTCATCGAGTTCGATATCGACAGTCTTGTGGCCGTAAGAAAACGATGGGCTCGCCTTGCCCACGCATCGTCGCGATCTCGGAAGTGCGCCGCTCGTTGTGACATTTCGCCGCGCGAATTCGCGCGTGGGTTCAACGACATTCGCGCAGACGTACTTCGTGACGCGCGAGCCGACTGCATCGCGTTCACGCGAGGCGCCATCGAGGTGGAACGATCGAGGAAGAGGAGATCGGAGGTGGTTTGCCATTGTTATCGATGTATAACTCCGAGCTCTTCAAGACCGTGTGGACGAAGGTAGGACGGATGTGCGGCTACATCACTTGCGCTAGATCCTACCTCTCAGGTCAGTACACTGTCCGAAAAATAGGATCGTAGGATCTTATTGTTAATTATCTTGAGGATATCTTGCCTTTTGAAGCGAATCGATTCTGCATTGAGAAAAAATCTGGTTGCATTAATTAGAATTCTGGTAGATTTAATTAGTACGTTTATTGGAAAATGGATGAACCAGAATTCTTGTAGGAATTATCAGATGATTTTGATTAATTTCTTCCTGTTAAATTTACCAAATTTTCTGGTTAATAATAATACTAAACTCACTAGCATTAAATCGTCTAAAATTGTTTCCATCTAATTTCAAAAGTCTATTTAATATTCTGAATTCCAACAAGATTCTTGGATAAATTTAATCCAGATTATTGAATAAATTATTTTAAATTCAGTTTGTTAGAAATTAAATTGATAAACAGTACGCTGAAAAAAAATCTGATTGCATTAATAATTTTAAATTCAGTATTAGAAATTAAACTGATAAACAGTGCACTGAGAAAAAATCTAGTTGCATTAATTAGAATTCTAATAGATTCATTTAATATATCTGTTGGAAAATGTGACGAAGAGATCCTTGTAGGAATTACCAGATGAATCTAATTAATTTCTTCCTGTTAAATTTACCAAATTTTCTGGTTAATAATACTAAACCTAACTCGCCAGTACCAAGTCGTCTAAAATTTTTTCCATTTAATTTCAAAAGTCTATTTAATATTCTGAATCCAACAAAATTATTGAATAAATTCAATCCAGATTATTGAAGAAATTATTTTAAATTCAGTTTGTTAGAAATTAAACTGATAAACAGTGCACTGAGAAAAAAATCTGGTTGCATTAATTAGAATTCTAATAGATTCGATCAATATATCTGTTGGAAAATGTGACGAAGAGATCCTTGTAGGAATTACCAGATGAATCTGATTAATTTCTTCCTGTTAAATTTACCAAATTTTCTCGTTAATAATACTAAATCTAACTCGCCAGCACCAAGTCGTCTAAAATTTTTTCCATTTAATTTCAAAAGTCTATTTAATATTCTGAATTCCAACAAGATTCTTGGATAAATTCAATCCAGATTATTGAAGAAATTATTTTAAATTCAGTTCGTTAGAAATTAAACTGATAAAGAAAAAATCTGGTTACAATAATGATTTTAAATTCAGTTTGTTAGAAATTAAACTGATTAAACAGTGCACTGAGAAAAAAATCTGATTGCATTAATGATTTTAAATTCAGTTTGTTAGAAATTAAACTGATAAACAGTGCACTGAAAAAAAATCTGATTGTATTAATTAGAATTCTGGTAGATTCAATCAATATATCTGTTGGAAAATGTGACGAAGAGAGCCTTGTAGGAATTACCAGATGAATCTGATTAATTTCTTCCTGTTAAATTCACCAAATTTTCTGGTTAATAATACTAAACCTAACTCGCTAGCACCAAGTCGCCTAAAATTTTCATTTAATTTCAAAAGTCTATTTAATATTCTGAATTCCAACAAGATTATTAGATAAATTCAACCCAGATTATTGAAGAAATTATTTTAAATTCAGTTTATTAGAAATTAAACTGATAAACAGTGCACTGAGAAAAAATCTAGTTGCATTAATTAGAATTCTAATAGATTCAATCAATATATCTGTTGGAAAATGTGACGAAGAGATCCTTGTAGGAATTACCAGATGAATCTAATTAATTTCTTCCTGTTAAATTTACCAAATTTTCTGGTTAATAATACTAAACCTAACTCGCCAGCACCAAGTCGTCTAAAATTTTTTCCATTTAATTTCAAAAGTCTATTTATTCTGAATCCAACAAAATTATTGGATAAATTCAATCCAGATTATTGAAGAAATTATTTTAAATTCAGTTTGTTAGAAATTCAACTGATAAACAGTGCACTGAGAAAAAAAATCTGGTTGCATTAATTAGAATTCTGGTAGATTCAACTAGTATGTCTGTTGAAAAATGGACGAACCAATATTCTTGTAGGAATTACCAGATGAATCTAATTAATTTCTTCCTGTTAAATTTACCAAATTTTCTGATTAATAATATTAAATCTAACTCGCCAGCACCAAGTCGTCCAACATTTTTTCCATCTAATTTCAAAAGTCTATTTAATATTCTGAATTCCAACAAGATTCTTGGATAAATTCAATCCAGATTATTGAAGAAATTATTTTAAATTCAGTTTGTTAGAAATTAAACTGATAAACAGTGTACTGAGAAAAAAATCTGGTTGCATTAATGATTTTAAATTCAGTTTGTTAGAAATTAAACTGATTAAACAGTGCACTGAGAAAAAAATCTGATTGCATTAATGATTTTAAATTCAGTTTGTTAGAAATTAAACTGATTAAACAGTACACTGAGAAAAAATCTGATTGCATTAATTAGAATCCTGGTAGATTCAATCAATATATCTGTTGGAAAATGGATGAATCAGAATCCTTGTAGGAATTATCAGATAGATATGATTAATTTCTTCCTGTTAAATTTACCAAATTTTCTCGTTAATAATATTAAACTCTCCAGCACCAAATCGTCTAAAATTCTTTCCATCTAATTTCAAGAGTCTGTTTAATATTCTGAATTCTAACAAGATTATTGAATAAATTCAATCCAGATTATTGAATAAATTATTTTATATTCAGTTTGTTAAAAATTAAACTGATAAACAGTGCACTGAGAAAAAAATCTTGTTGTATTAATTAGAATTTTGATAAATTCAACCAGTATGTCTGTTGGAAAATGGACGAACCAAAATTCTTGTAGGAATTATCAGATGAATATGATTAATTCCTTCCTGTTAAATTTATCAAATTTTCTCATTAATAATATACTAAACTCACCAACACCAAGTCGTCTAAAATTCCTTCCATCTAATCTCAAAAGTCTGTTTAATATTCTGAATTCCAACAAGATTATTGGATAAATTCAATCCAGATTATTGAATAAATGATTTTAAATTCAATTTGTTAAACTCAATTTGTTAAATTAAACTGATAAACAGTGCAAGAAGAGGATGCAGTTCAAACACACACAATCAGAGAGCTAGCGTTCTCTTTCTGACATTACTGCTCGTAAGAGAAGAAAAATATACTTTGTATTTAAATATACTTTGGAACGTTAATACTAGTTCTTTATATACATTTCAATCTACATTTAGCAAATATTGAACACGAATTAAGTTCATGTACTCAAAGGAAGAATTTATTTTCCCTTCAAGAATATTGTAAAGTTGTATTAAAGAAAAATCAAACTTACTTTACGCTAACTTTATATAGTAAGCAAACCAAATTTTTGTTTAAATTTAATATTCTTGATTGAAATACTGCATTTACTTTGATACTTATATTAATTAAATGGGCGTAAAGACACGTCCGATCTCTTCCCACATACATCCTTATCTTTCTGTGAAATTCAGAATATATTCAGTATAAATTCAATTTAGAGTAAAATTCAGAATATGTTTAATTAAATTTAATGTTTGTGATATATTTACGGAACTTATATATTTACGGACATACAAACTTATGATATACTTAAAATAAATAATATTTACTTGAATACAGTATACATTTTTCTCTGTGTGTCACACATATACAACAAATTGAATTAATCTTGAACTTGTTATCATATTTATATTTGATGGATTCTTAATTTTTCGATATTTATTGTTTTATTAGATTTTTTTCTAATGTGTATTATTTTTTTCTAATGTGTATTATTTAACGTTATGATTTATCTTTTATTTTTATCTGCTATATTTGAAATTTATGTGAAAATAACGAGAAATGATATAATTTGAAAATAATGTCTGAAAATTTTATTTCAATTTATGCTTGGTTTCATACTTTGTATAAATTTTATTTTACTACAAATTCTTATATTTTATATTTAATTAATTCAAATTTATCCATAATCACCAATAATTTCTCAATAATACTGAGTCAATGTATGCACGATCTCTTAAAAGATTTAATTTTCTTCGAAATGATAGCAATTGAATGAAAATTGCTTTCATTTCCTAACGATAAGAAAAGATAAAGTGTAAATTAATGTATTGATAAATATTTTATCTTTCATATATTTATGTTTTGAATACCTCAGCTTCAGTTCTATGATTAGATTTCGAACTTTATTTATCCAATTTGAAATTTGCATTATCGTTTGTTCATTTTTATTATCAATCTTCCTCAATCTTATCTCCTCTCTTTGTCGAGTGATGTTGAACCGACGAGAATAATTGTATAATTTTTTAATATTTTTCCGTCAAAAATCGAAATAAAAATAATCGTTGAAATGAAAATATTTAAGTCGTGTGTTTATTAATAATAGGTATTTCTTTCTCTCGAGAAAAGTTTATAAAACCCACTGAAAGAATCACACGATATCGCATTTAAGACTAAATGTATATCTCGCGCATAGACTTTAACGCGGAGACTTCAAAGCAGAAAGTGATAATCCTTTCTCTTTCTCTCTTTTTCTCAGAAGCATAATTCTGGTTGTTGACAAGCATTCATTGCGCAAACAAAAAGGCCGGCAGAGCGCGTTTGTCGCTCTTGTTTCCTCAACGCGAGCAGAGAAAGAAAAGGAGGCGGCTGGCTGCTTGTTTGTAGAAAGTAAGCGGAAAAACGAGTGAAAGCAACCGAGGATATTCTCAACAACTCGGGAAAATCTCGCCGTAATATTTTCTCTGACATTGTATTCGGAGGTTTGAAATCGAAGAAAGGCGTGGCGATGATCGTTTACGACCATACTTAGCGAGATCGTTTACGATAATGGCTCGAGATCAGTATTTAATTTGCACCCTGAGGAAAAAATTATCTTGAAATAAAAAAATTTTAACAACATGATACAAAAAATTTTTAGTTAACTCAAGAAAGCTATTTATTCGGTGGATAATCACGTATTTACCTGCATTCAAAACGTCTGTTTGCTTAAATTAAGTATTTATTTACATATGTTTAAAAAAATATATACACGGAAAAAAATTAAGTGTCAAATTAACATTTATATACTTAAATTAACGTGTTCATTGTTTCCTATATACGCAAGAATATATAATCTTCTTAGAAGAATTTAATAATCTTAAATTTTAACAATATTATATTATTTGAATATTATAATTGTCATCTCAAGAATACAATATAATTATCTTGATAATAAAAAATTTTCTATAAAAATTATAATTTTTGATTTAAAAATGTGTTATTTTCTATCTAACATTATTTCTTTTCCATTCAAGAAAATTATTCTTAAATAATAAGAATATATTTTTCTTGATTGAACTATATGAAATGACTTCATTCAAACAACTTTTCTTCAGTTAACGCAATATAATCTCATTTCAAGTTTTTCATGTTGAAATTAAAGATATTTTCAAAACAAGAATGTTCTTTTTTTCTGTGTATGCTTAAAAAAATATAATTTTTAATTAAGTATTTTTATTTTAATTTTACAAAATATTTATTAAAGTGCATTTTTTATTCCCAAAAATTTCAAATTTTTTAATTTTAAAAAGTAATATATTTAATTTAATAAATTATAGTATATATTTTACGAAAATAGTATTTCAATATGAAAAAATATATAAATGAAAATAATGCACTTAGTATAACATGCATATTTAATTAAAATTAAATGCTTTTGCTTAGATGAAATAAACAATTCCTTCCATTTAAAGGAAAGGTTTCAAGAAGACAAATTTATATGATTTAAAAAAAAGTTTTCTTTCAGTGCAGATATCGAGATAAAAAATGGATCTTTGTGAATATCCATATCAAAATTATGAGTCTTTGTGAATAATTTTTGAATGAAAATAATTACTAATAATTTTGATATTAATTTGAAATTAATTTTTGAAATTAATTACTAATAATTTTGATATTAATTTGAAATTAATTTGAAATTAATTAATTATTTTTGAAATTAATTTTTGAAATTAATTACGTTAGCTGGAAATTGAGAAGAACGTATACTAATATAATAATATAATATCATACAATAATATAGCGTGATATAATGATATAAACTTAATTGGATAAAATCTTGTAATCATGACTAATTCTGATAATTAATGATAATAAAATGTTCCTTTCCCCAGAAAATATTGGAGCTACTTTATAATTAGCATAGCAATCGCTTTTTCCGCTTTATAATTATTCCAGTATTATTTCTAAGTGAAATTGATCCTTTGCTTTCTCGAATGTGCAAAAGAACTCTATCCGCGTTATTTTCTGCGAACCGCTGATTATCGCGAAAATAATTTAGCATAGAACAAGAAATGGACGTTTAGGATAATAGTACCTTTGGCGTTTAGAATAATAGTATCCTCGCGAAGAGTTCTTGACATTTACAGGCACAACGTCCACAAGAGCTATCGCGCAAAATCAATTATTTGCCGGCCAATATCATTCTCGGTCCATGATTTCTTTTATTATTGGCTAGTTCCCCGATAATATATTTCGAATAATTGCTAATAAATCAAATATACTATCAAATAAACTTGGAATTGGACAATAACTTTCTCTGGTTTACAAATTGCCTGTTATATTCTTGTTCTTTTCGATTTTTAAAATTTTTGTTTTGAATTAAATAATCGTTCACTAACAAATAATTATTTTCTGTTGTCTTTAAATAATTTTAAAAAATTTTATTGAATTAAATAATCGTTCACTAACAAATAATTATTTTCTGTTGTCTTTAAATAATTTTAAAAAATTCTATTAGAAAAGATATGACATAAAAAAATATTTTTCTTCTTTATTTTTTCGCATAATGTAATTTTAGTTTTACTTGACTAATTTATCTGTACAGTTTCTCTTACGCAATTCTAGACACACCTGGACAGTTTTTTCTATTTTCCATTTATTTTCAAATCATCAGAGTTAATCTCTCTATAATAGCGTCTGCAATCATACCTACACTGTAAAAATTTTTTATGTAAATTTACAACTATTATAGTGAGTAATATTGAAACCAACTATTAAAGGTGTATATTTACATACATTAGTAAATTTACCATACATTTCATAGATAAAATTATTCTCTTAAATGTAATGTATGTAAGTATCTTGTATTAATAAATTTACATGTTAGAAATAGATTTCTAGAAATGTTTATGTAATAATACATTTTGTATATGCATTTATACAATTTCACATATTAAATTTAATTTAAAATTACATACATAATTAGTGTAACAATTACGCTATTTCTAACGAAAATATATAAATTCATGTACTTTTACAAAAAATTAGTTATTTTATTGCGTAAATATTCGTTTATTAAGTGTCATTTTTAAATTTTATATAAATGTTACAAAAAATTGTACATTTACGTAAAATCCAAAAATTACACTTTTATCCTTGTAATTTCTCATCAAATATAAACGAATATTTACACAATAAAGAGTAAAAAAAAACTAATTTTTGTAAAAGTACATGAATTTATATATTTCCGTTATAAATATAATTGTTACATTGATTATATGTGTAATTTACATACTTTTTTTACAGTGTGATAGTAATAATTTTATACTAATAACATACGAATAAGACAGAAAAAAAATAATAATGAATATAATAAAGAATTTTACACGCATGCGAATAAATGGAAGGCTCGATAAAACAATGTGACGCGCTAAATCACTGAAGAAATCCCTAATTCTGCTGAAGAATATGAGTTTGATAAAAAATTTTTACAACTATTATAGTGGGTAATATTGAGACCAACTATTAAAGGTGTATATTTACATACATTAGTAAATTTACATTTCAAAGATAAAATTGTTATCTTAAATGATATGTAAGCATCTTGTACTAATAAATTTACATGTTAGAAATAGATTTCTAGAAATGTTTATGTAATGATACATTTTGTATATGCATTTATACAATTTCACATATTAAATTTAATTTAAAATTACATACATAATTAGTGTAACAATTACGCTATTTTTAACGAAAATATATAAATTCATGTACTTTTACAAAAATTAGTTATTTTACTCTTTATTGCGTAAATATTCGTTTATTAAGTGTCATTTTTAAATTTTATATAAATGTTACAAAAAATTGTACATTTACGTAAAATCCAAAAATTACACTTTTATCCTTGTAATTTCTCATCAAATATAAACGAATATTTACACAATAAAGAATAAAAAAAAACTAATTTTTGTAAAAGTACATGAATTTATATATTTCCGTTATAAATATAATTGTTACATTGATTATATGTGTAATTTTACGTATTTTTTTTACATATTTTTTTTGTACAGTCTAACATTGCTTTACACGCGTTCCTGTTTTTTGACATAAAGTCTATTTATCCATTTCGATTCCGCTCGGAGAAACAGGCGCGATTATAGCATCGATAGCGCGCGATTGCGTTGCGTAAACTCGTGGGCGTTTTGCAATTGTAATTCTCGGACTTGCACCTCGGGCACGTAGATTGGATGTTTGCTCGCCGATAACGGTGCTGTGCGATTCTAAATCGCTCGACCGAACGGAATTACTGACTCGCGCGAAAGCGCTGCCGGAAAAGACGGTCGTTAACAAAGCGGTAATCGCGGACGCACTTTCACTCTTCGCCGATAATGAGCTTTCCATATCGATCCGCCCTTTTGATCAAAATCACGCATTTTTCCCAAGAAGGAAAAATCTTATATCGTTATCGCATTTCGATGAAAAGCATGCATTTTTCCCGAGAAGAAAAAATCTTACATTGCTATCGCATCATTTTGATTAGATGGCCCTTTGAACGATCGTTCGGAAATTTTGTTTCAATTTTTTGAATGTTTAAGATCGATTTTTTTTTCATGAAAACTTTATAAAATGCTATTATTTATTGCTAATTATTAAAATAATTAATAAAATAATTAATAATTAATAAAATGCTATTATTTATTGCTAAATGTTAATTTTAATTGTTATCTAAAACGTTGAATTTTTATTAAAATTGAAAGGAAATCTTCTCAAGGATTAATGTCGATTAAAACTTGTTAATTTTTTATGTTGAATAAGATATAAATAATGAATATACAAAAAAATATTAAGGATGTTTTATATGTATAATTTCAGCAAAAGTAGCTGAAAATTAATATTGATGAATATATCCAGTTTTGGTGTATTTTGAGTATGAGAAATTGCGTGGAATATTACAATTTTATCTTAGCTACACTGTAAAAAAATTTTGTGTAAATTTACAACTATTAAAAACCAACTATTAAAGGTGTATATTCAGGTGTATATATTAGTAAATTTACATTTCATAGATAAAATTATTATCTTAAATGGTACGTAAGCATCTTGTATTAATAAATTTACATGTTAGAAGTAGATTTCTAGAAATGTTTATGTAATAATACATTTTGTATATATATTTATACAATTTTACATATTAAATTTAATTTAAAATTACATACATAATCAGTGTAACAATTACGCTATTTATAACGAAAATATATAAATTCATGTACTTTTACAAAAATTAGTTATTTTACTCTTTATTGCGTAAATATTCGTTTATTAAGTGTAATTTTTAAATTTTATATAAATGTTACAAAAATTGTACATTTACGTAAAATCCAAAAATTACACTTTTAACGTTGTAATTTCTCATTAAATATAAACGAATATTTACACGATAAAGATTAAAAAAACTAATTTTTGTAAAAGTACATGAATTTATATATTTCCGTTATAAATAGCAAAATTGTTACACTGATTATATGTAATTTTACATACTTTTTACAGTGCAGAGATGTATTTTTTAACATTTATTGCGTTTTTTACTGAAATATTCCGAATTTTGTTAATCGAAATGATTAACTTTTTGCAGAGAATTTCACCTTGTGACAAATACATGGCTTTATTAAATTATATTTAATATCTTTTTAACCAGTTAATACTTGTATAATATTATTTGATCAAATATTTCCTCTGTATCTGAACTTTTGCAAATTTTAAACAAATTCTGAATATTATTTCCATGTGTTTTTGTCATTTTAATCGACGTGGTTATACGTTTCCCATAAGAGCACATAATTCGGTGCAAATTGAAATTCTTATAACTTGTAAACGCTTTAGTGAATCGATTTAAAAATTGTACTGAAAATTCTAAACATACATATATAAGGACATTCTGTACAATTTTCATTAAATCCTCAATATTTTGAAAATAAGTACAAAACATCCGTAATAGATATATTCATCAATATTTGCATTTGCAGAAAAAAGTAATGTATTAAGAAAGAAAAAAAACTGTGAGAGAAAAAATATTTGCATTTGCATTTACAGAAAAAAGTTATTTATTAAGAAAGAAAAGAAAAAATATTTATATACACTAGTGCTTTTTTTTAACATATATTATTTAATTAGCAATAGAATGAGGAAGTTTGCACGTATATGAAATATTTATTAACTCATAAAAAATTGGAGGAAAAAGGAACTTAGATAAGAGTGAAAGTGAAGATGTAACATTATCGCACAAATAAATACATATCTTTCTAATACAGTAACTCTGTCATGTGAAATTATTTTTATTGAAAGTGTCCCATTGTCAACCTGCAATGTGCACGCTCTGGACATTGACTTTTGTTCTATAGCGCGTACTTCCGCAAAATGTTTTTGACGGAAGTCAATGTATATCCCCTGATGAATTTCCTGTCATCAAAAAACATTTCAATGAACGAGTAAAATCGTAGTGGAAAATAACATATAGAAAAAAATAGATGAAACGAGTCCTCTTCTCTTTTATTTTCTCGGCACTAATGTACATTCATACATGTGTATCCATTAGAATTAATAATATATTCCCAGACGACACGAATCGTAATTTGATAAAAATAATTTAGTGGAAAAATTTCAAATATTCATCATATTATTATAATAATTAATTATAATAATAAATATAAATATAAATTATAAATATAAATAATTATTATTATATTATTATAAATATAATAATATTAATTATAATATTAATATTATAATTATAATATTAGTATTATAATTAATATTATTATATTTATAATAATATAATAATAATATTATAATATTAATATTATAATATTAATATTATAATTATAATATTAATATTAATTATATTATTATAAATATAATAATTATTATATTATTATATTATTATAAATATAATAATAAATTTAAATATAAATTATAAATACAAATAATTATTATTCATCATATTATTATAATCACACACACATATACTTTAAATCTTCAAATTATAAAGAAAAATCTCTGCAACATACGACGAATAAAAAATATATCATTTAATTCCACTCATCATTTTGGCCTGCGTCATTCCATTTTAAATTTAGAAACACAGCTCGAGGATAAAGGAGCAGATGAAGAACGTCATGAATCATCCGATATGCACGTGTACTAACTGTATGCATCGTAATTAGCAATATCGATGTAAAAAAGGAGAAGGGGGAAAAAGAAGGAGAGAGAGCGAGAGCTCGTTCACATTTCTCATGTGTGCGGCATGTTTTAAACAAAAGCTCACGCGAGCGATTTAATCGGGACGAAAGTATCGGCAATCGTTAGAATGGGCGGCCATGCATGGCCGATGATGGATCAATGATACGATCAGTTATATCGGCCGTCCACACATGCGAACGTGTCACACGTACTCCCGCGTAGTATGTGACGCATCGCGAGAACCCGACCACGCATTTCGTGAAACTGGGTTACAGCTGGGTTCACCGAGCCCCCGACCTAGAACTCCTTTCCTTTTCGGCACTTCCGGTCTGACATCCTTACGATCGATGCGCTTGCCGCCGGTCTTGCCAGATACGATCTTGACCGAAATTCGCGATTTCGTAAGGAGCTTAATAAATATTCCTTAGCAGAATTGGATTTCTTCAGTGATTTAGCGCGTCATTGTTTTATCAAGTCTTTTATCATTTATTTGCATGCGAATAAATTATAAAAATTACTAATAACATTCGTATGTTATTAGTATAATTTTATAACAGGAATAAAACAGAAAAAGGAATTTTAGGAATAAAACAGAAAAAAAATAATAATGAATATAATAATTCTTTATTAAAATGAAAAAAAAATAATATAATGAATATAATAATTCTTTATTAAAATGAAAAAAAATAATAATGAATATAATAATTCTTTATAAAATTATTATTATCACACTGTAAAAAAAGTATGTAAATTACACATATAATCAGTGTAACACTTACGCTATTTATAACAGAAATATATAGATTCATGTACTTTTGCAAAAATTAGTTTTTTTACTCTTTATTGTGTAAATATTCGTTTATATTTGATGAGAAATTGCAAGATTAAAAGTGTAATTTTTAGATTTTACGTAAATGTACAATTTTTTGTAACATTTATATAAAATTTAAAAATGATACTTAATAAACGAATATTTACGCAATAAAGAGTAATAACTAATTTTTGTAAAAGTACATGAATTTATATATTTTCGTTATAAACAGCGTAATTGTTAAAATAATTATGTATGTAATTTTAAATTAAATTTAATATGTGAAATTGTATAAACGCATATACAAAATGTATTATTACATAAACATTTCTAGGAATTTATTTCTAACATGTAAATTTATTAGTACAAGATGCTTACATATCATTTAAGATTATAATTTTATCTATAAAATGTAAATTTACTAATGTATGTAAATATACATCTTTAATAGTTAGTCTCAATATTACTCACTATAATAGTTGTAAATTTTCATTAAAATTATTACTATCACACTGTAAAAAAAGTTTGGAAAATTACACGTATAATCAGTGTAACAATTACGCTTTTCTAACGGAAATATATAAATTCATGTACTTTTACAAAAATTAATTTTCTTACTCTTTATTGTGTAAATATTCGTTCACATACGAACAATCTGGAACTTCTATACTTGGAATCAGTTATGGCACGTCGTACCACAAGACACAGTAAAGTATTTTCTTATAAATATGCATAAGAACATAAGTCGTCGCGGTAAAACGTCCTTTCAGCCGTATGTTTCCGTTGTGTAAAACCTACGTAAAGAGTATAAACCGCTCTTTGCTTTTACTACGTCCTCAGAGTCACGCCGACTTGGAATCATAGTTCACCTGATACACCCACGTGTCTTTTAAAAGATTCATGGCACATAAGTACTTTGACGTTCCGCTTCTGTCAACTGTAAAAATGTGTGGGTGTGTATACAGGGTGAGCCATTTTAAGTTACCCACCCCAATAACTTTTTTATTTTTGAAAGTACAACAAAATGTTTCAAATAAAAGTTGCTTGACTTCGAGGGGGACAGAAGACGGTGGCAAAAGTTTGATGTTGGATAGTCATTTGAAGATCACATAAAGGTCACCTTCAATTTCTTAAATGGAACCTACTATTTTTCATCGCATATTCTTGTAGCTTACCTCGAGAGCTTTCCAAAACACTATAATTAAGTACCTTTTCGTTAAGTACTTCTTGAGTTATGAGGCTTGAAATCATTTCTTAATTTTACATAAACCGTAAAATATCTTGTGAAATATTCATTTTTCGATTACCTCACCTTAATACTTTTATGTACAAAATAATGAGAGGAATCGATTGGTGTAAAGAAAACACATAGTTGTTTCTAAGAAAAAATATGTAACTTGCAATTAACAATTCCATATTTTTTCTTAAAAAACCTGTATGTTTTCTTTACACCAATTGATTCCTCTCATTACTTTGTACTTTTGTACCTTTGTACTCTCATTATTTTGTGTTATAAAAATATTAGGGTGAGATAATCGAAAAATGAATAACTGGGTAACTTAAAATGGCTCACCCTGTATATGTGTGTCTGTGTGTCGCGAAAACATGCACACGTATGAAATGTATATAGATCTTCCTGATAAATGTGCGTCACAAAGTTTCGTGTCTTACGTCAATAACGAAAAATGTTGACGAGACATTTGCATTCTTATTTGGTCCAAAAATAAAATGTCATTGAATGAACGAGCCGGAAGTTAATTATAGCTAATTTTCCGCTTTTAGAATGAGCTCGAATTAGACCTCTTTCGAAATCTCGTCATTTCTTCATATTTTCTTTATTTTCACAGCACTGGATATTTTAACAAAACTTCAAATTATTAATTAAACTCTTTTGGAATTGAATAAAGACAATTATATCTTTAAAATCTGATTCGTAGGAAATTCGCAAGAAGAGAAATTAATTTTAATAAGATTGTAATTTGTATAAAATGAAAAAAAAATTTGATTTTTCTGTGGAAATGCATCGTGAAATTTTAGGCTTTAAGCGTATTTTTGTTACTTTTTTTACCGTTTTATTTTGCGATCTTATCATCGCGCGAACTGTAGTAACGTGGTCGCTTCTTCTTCATCCAAAAACCATTCAGACACACCGCAGCAGTTTCCAGCAGTGCCTTATTTTCGCTCTTAAATCTTCGTCCGCGGTACAAGCGGTCGGATTATCGCGCTCTGTGTATTCTGGCGTGCACAGAACGTTCTCATCCTATCTGGCAGGATGCCCATCGTTATGCGGAGTGCAGGGTCCATCCACCGGATTTGGGTTTGCCACGCGAGAGAGAGATGCCGAGGATGATGGTCTTTGAAACTGAGGGGTGAGAAGAGAAATCATGGGCGAGGTTGCAAAATCGTAACTACAATAGATCTGTGTGCTTCCCACCGAGCGTTCACGAATCTCTTTGTAGTTTGTTCGGAGGGGGTAGGTTTGTTTTAATTGCAGCGATTGTTAGCACAATCTCTGTTAGATTTATACAAGTATCTCATGCAAAATGATGATTGCGTCTAAAATTTATGTTTCCCTCGAGAATCTTCCGATTAATAGTAATCTTAAGGATGTTTTTTACCTATTTTCAAAATATGAATTTAATGAAAATTGTACAGAATGTCCTTGCATATATTTAGAATCTTCAGTACAATTTTTAAATTGATTCACTAAAGCATTCACAAGTTATAAGAATTTTAATTTGCAATTTCCAATTAACATGTGTTCTTATGGGAAACGTATAACTACGTCGATTTAAATGACAAAAAACACATGGAATATATATAATATTCAGAATTTGTTTAAAATTTGCAAAAGTTTAGGTTTACAGAGGAAATATTTGATCAAGTAATATTATACAAGTGCTAACTGATTAAAAAGATATTAAATATAATTTAATAAAGCCATGTATTTGTCACAAGACAAAATTCTCTGCCAAAAGTTAATCATTTCGATTAACAAACTTCAGAATATTCAGTAAAAACGTAAGAATTCAGTAAAAACGTAATAAATATTTAAAAAAATACATTTCTGCACTGTAGCTAAGATCAAATTGTAAATATTCCACACAATTTCTCATACTCAAAATACATCAAAAGTGGATATATTCGTCAATATTGATTTTCAGCTACTTTTTGCTGGGATTGTACATACAAAACATTCTTAAAACGAAATTCAAATTATTAATGATCAAATGTAATTGAATCTTGTTATACATTTTTTCTTTCAAATCGATCTATTTCAAATAAAAATACTTATACGTTATGAAAAGCAATAATAAATAAAAGATTGTGAAAAATAATAAAAGAATATAATAAATAATTTTTATAGGCTTGTTAGATACAACATGAATATTTTATTTTTTATCTCCTCAAAGATGAATAAAATTATTTTAAGAATGTTTTGTACCTATTTTCAAAATATTGAGAATTTAATGAAAATTCTACAGAACGTCCTTGCATATGTTTAGAATCTTCAGTACAATTTTTAAATTGATTCATTAAAGCATTCACAAGTTATAAGGATTTTAACATGAGTTTTTATGGGAAATGTATAACTACATCAATTCAAATGACAAAAACGTATGGAAATAATATTCAGAATTTGTTTAAAATTTGCAAAAGTTTAGGTACAGAGGAAATATTTGGTGAAATGATATTATTCATGTGCTAACTGGTTAAAAAGATATTAAATATAATTTAATAAAGCCATGTATTTGTCACAAGGCGAAATTCTTTGCCAAAAATTAATCATTTCGATCAACAAAATTCGAAATATTTCAGTAAAAACGCAATAAATATTAAAAAATACATCTCTGTATTGTAGTTAAGATAAAATTGTAATAAATATTTCACACAATTTCTGAAATACCAAAAGTGAATATATTCGTCAATATTGATTTTCAGCTACTTTTTGCTGGGATTGTACAAAACATCCTTAAGTCATCAAAAAGGATTATTTAAAAAAATAATATTAATATAGAATTTTTTTTATCTTATTGCGATGTTGCTCCACAAATATATTGGAGAAATACAATAATTATATCTCAATCGTTTCATATAACATATATACAAGAATATACCTTTATAAATTAAACTATGAAGCAGTTTTAAAAAATGCAAGAAATGTTATTTGACTCATATACGTGTTTAAAAAAAATATTTCAATATCATCCGGATCAATTAAAGATTTTATTAAATTTCTATAGAGGAATTTGTAGTTATTGAATTGCTTGTAAAATACATATTGTTTTATCGTATGTTATTTGTCTTTATGAACGTTGTAATCTACGATCATTTTTTAATAAGTCACTGGCGCGTGAATTCGTGAATTAATTTTATTTTACAAGCGCATCGATTTATTATTTGTGCGATTTTTCAAGAGAAAGCTTTTCACAAAAAGGTGTATAGTTTGCACGAAAATAATTGCGAGCTTGCAGTGAGAGAGCTCTAGAATTAAGCCGATGTTTATTTCAATGGGCGATAATCATTGCGGCTTCTATCGTATATTTATGAACATTCGCTTATACTCGATTTGCCATTTGTACAACGTGAATCATTGCAATCAAAACTGAATTGTCGTAACCACGCCATAACCTGTCACAATCAGATTTGCAGTTTTTATTGATCAAAAAAAAAAAATAGAATTACGTATAAAAATAATAGAAGAAAATAGAATTACGTATAAAAATACACGGAAAAAAATTAAATGTCAAATTAACACTTGTATACTTAAATTAACGTGTTCATTGTTTCCTATATACGCAAGAATATATAATCTTCTTAAAAAAATTTAATAATCTTAAATTTTAACAATATTATAATCTTATTTGAATATTATAATTGTCATCTCAAGAATACAATATAATTATCTTGATAATAAAAAATTTTCAAAATTATAATTTTTGATTTAAAAATGTGTTATTTTCTATTTAACATTATTTTTTTTCTATTTAAGAAAATTATTCTTAAATAATAAGAATATATTTTTCTTGATTGAACTATATAAAATGACTTCATTCAAGCAAATTTTCTTCAGTTAACGCAATGTAATCTCATTTCAAGTTTTTCATGTTGAAATTAAAGATATTTTCAAAACAAGAATGTTCTTTTTTTCTGTGTAATAGGAAAAAATAGAATTATGTATAAAAATAATACTGTTATTTTTCTAAAATTTTTTTCTTCATCGCGATATATGTACTTCGTGAAATAAAAGAAGAAGGGAAATACATCACTCTATGATGACGTCGTAGTAAAGTGCCTTTTGCAGTTTTTCCGCGCAATTTCTTCACTTTTTTCGAACTTCTGATCTTTAATGGCTTCACATGTACAAACATACACACAACACATAGTAATATATCTCTACATGTATACTCTTGCATCGTTTCGCAATATCTCGGGTAAATATAGTGCAATGAAGGGAACTAATGATGAGAGAATCATAGACTTACGTGATTCATATGTTTGACAAACACAAACAGATGAAAATATGCGTCGATTATATAATTTTTCGAAAACTATTTACTGTGATTTGATGATGGCATTGTGCTGCAAATTGAAAAAAGAATAATAGACACATTCTAGTGAAATTGTCCTCTACTTGTTAGAAATTTAAAACTATATTTTTGATGAAATATATATAAAATATAATACAAAAAATTAATATAAGAATATTTTTGATGTGTAATTTAAGATTCAAAAAAATTACTTTTATTGTAAATTTTTTTTTATCTTAAATAATAATAATAATGAGAAGAAAAACTTTTTTTGAGAAAGTTTTTTGTTAAAGACATTTAAAACTTGGCGATTGTTTTTTCAGCTCTTTAGTTTCTATTCTAAAATTTCGCTCGCGATTTTGTATATTCGTAAGCATGTCCCTTGAATTTTCTCATGCTTTCAAAATCCGGAATTAACCTAGATCATTAGTATAATTAATTGTGCTCTACTAAGAAAATCTCTGTAATTTAGAAGAAAAAATATGTAATTTGCAATTAACAATTACATATTTTTTCTTAAAAATAAGCGTGTCCCTGTTTTCTTTACACCAACTAATTACTCTCCTTATTTTGTACATAAAAGTATTATATTAGACAGTCAAAAAATGATTATTTTACTAGATATTTTATGGTTAATGTAAAATTGAAATATTATTTTAAGCTTCATATCTCGAAAAGTACTCAATGAAAGAATACTTTATTATAGTGTTTTGAAAAGCTCTCGAGATAAACTACACGAATATGTAATAAGAAATGAAGGTTCCATTTAAAAATTTTAAGTTGATCTTGAAATGATCTCTAAATTTGATCCCTAAGTCAAAGTCAATTTAATCATCAAGTGCTCTATTTTGAGCCCTACAACTTTTGTAAGAAACATTTTCCTCTAAAATGCTTTATTTTCGAAATATTTGGCCATTCTGGAACTTTTGGGACACTCTGTATATAATAATATGTACAACAGAACTCATATTTTAACAATATATTTCAAATCATCATATTGTAACATATATTTCATTTATGACGACAAACAAACAATCGAACAAGAAAAAAATGTAAAATAAAATATTATACTTAAAAAATATAAAATAAAATATTATACTTAAAAAATTATACTTCAAAAATGTAAAATAAAATATTATACTAGTCATTAGACAGCTCTGTAATATTTAAACGCATTGAGGCCACTGATTCTTTATGATTGCATTATTCAGTTTTATAACCATCGTTACTTTTCAAATGATAGCAAAATCATAGCTTCATTAAATGTCACGTTTAAACTTTAACATCCGTGACTGACATTTTCCCACTTTGGAATTGTGTTAGAAATTCTTCTCATCTGATAAAACTCGCATTAATATGCGCGAGTTCCCTCGTATGTCGAGAGTAATCTTTCCGCAACTAGTTCCGATCAACTAACGAGTTGTTGATCGTGAACCAAGGACTGTGTCAAACTTGCTTCGCATTCGTGCCTCGTCATGTACGTGTCCTCGAAATTATCCTAACTTCCGACAGAGCGGAATGATGACACGCTGTCATATTCCATCACGTGTGTCTGCGTTTTCGCGGCGTGTCAGTTATCGCGGATACCGAGCGACACGATGGAAATCTGGAACAGAGCGACCGCGTATATACAGGGTGAGAAAAAAGGTATGGAAATCTTTAAATTTTTCGAAAATTATGCATTTTAGAAACAAATGTTTCAGACAAAAGTTGTAGGGTTTCAAGTAACGCATTATGTAGCAATATCAGTATGACCTTGGACAGCACCGTCAAGGTCATATAAAAATCAGTTCGAATTTTTTAAATGGAACCCCCTATTTTTTATTACGCATTCTTCTAGCTTGTTTCAAGAGCTTTCCAAAACACTATATTAAAGTGTTTTTTCAGGGAGTACTTTTCGAGTTACGAGGCTTGAAATCATTTCTTAATTTTTCCTAAACTATAAAATATTTAATAAAATATTCATTTTTTTTATTATCTTACCTTTATACTTTTATGCAAAAGATAATATGAAGAATCAATTGGTATAAAGAAAAAACATAGTTTTGAAGAAAAAATATTTTATTGTTTATGTAAAATTAAGAAATTATTTCGAGCCTTATAACTTGAAAAGTACTCACTGAAAAAATACTTTATTATAGTGTTTTTTCATTGAGTACTTTTCGAGTTACGAGGCTTGAAATCATTTCTTAATTTTTTCTAAACCATAAAATATTTAATAAAATATTAATTTTTTATTATTTCACCTTCATACTTTTATGCATAAGATAATGTGAAGAATCAATTGGTGTAAAGAAAAAACATAGTTTTGAAGAAAAAATATTTTATTGTTTATGGTTTACGTAAAAGTAAGAAACTATTTCGAGCTTTATAATTTGAAAAGTACTCACTGAAAAAATACTTTATTATAGTGTTTTTTCATTGAGTACTTTTCGAGTTACGAGGCTTGAAATTATTTCTTAATTTTTCCTAAACCATAAAATATTTAATAAAATATTCATTTTTTTATTATCTCACCTTCATACTTTTATGCATAAGATAATGTGAAGAACCAATTGGTGTAAAGAAAAAACATAGTTTTGAAGAAAAAATATTTTATTGTTTATGGTTTATGTAAAATTAAGAAACTATTTCGAGCCTTATAACTTGAAAAGTACTCACTGAAAAAATACTTTATTATAGTGTTTTGGAAAGCTCTTGAAACAAGCTACAAGAATATATAATAAAAAGTAGGGGGTTCCATTTAAAAAATTCAAAGTGATTTTTATGTGACATTAACGGTGCTATTCAAGGTCATACTGATATTGCTACGTAATGCGTTACTTGAAACCCTACAACTTTTGTCTGAAACATTTCGTTTCTATAATGCATAGTTTTCGAAAAATTTCGGAGTTTCCATACTTTCGCCCTCTTTTCCTTCGTCCGCTTTTCTCTCCGAATTATTCGTCCTCTCTCCCCTCGAATCTAGGCTGTTACCCTGGCAACACAGGTAACAGCCTACGAGACACTAACTAAAATCTCCACTGAAGGCCACCGGAAAGAAGAAGAACGGACAAGAACGGACGGATTTCTCTCACGCTCTTGGTTTCTCGCTGTCCTTCTCCAGAGATCTCCCGTCCATCCTTTGCTCCATCTCGTCCTTGTCCGATCAGATGTTCGAAAAAATCAATAAGATTCTCCCTGCCAACTCGTCCCGTCGTCTTCCCTTTCCTCGAAACGGTCTTCCCTGTTTCGCTCTGTTGCTTTCTCTCTCGTCTCCAACGCGACACTTCGTTTGCGTCATACTGCCAGGAGAAGAGCCACTAGAATATGAAGGTATCTCGCCGAGATAAAGAAGGACAGGACTTGGGAGGGTTGAATGCACGTGGACCGCTTGGTTGGGGGGCTGGCACAGCTGATCGCGTGCATGTACTCGTGTCTCGAGCTGCTCCTGCGCGACTCGACGTTTCGAGGACAAGCATCGATCCTCCCGAAACTCCTCGACTCGGATATACGGATCTTCTACGACTTGTCCTGAAAATGTAACAAATAGATTAGTTCGACGTACTTCTCTTATGTTGATACACCATTTGCAATTGGGGCGAGAAAATTTGGGAAAGTGTATTTCCCATATTATTTTATTATTTTTACATTATTTTATTATTTTATTATTTTATTATATTTTTATTATATATTTTATTATGTATTTTTATTATATATTTTCTTATGTATTTTTATTATATATTTTCTTATTATATATTTTATTATATTTTTATTATTTTATTATTTTATTATATATTTTTTATTATATATTTTATTATATTTTTATTATTTTATTATTTTATTATACTTTATTATTTTATTTTTTTATTATATACATTATATTTTTTATATACATATATATATTTTATTATTATACAGGGTGTCTCGCAACTGCCGCTCAATATTTTAAAGGTAGATTCTCTGGCAAATTTCAAAACGATTTTTCCTCAGCGAAAATGTCGAGGCACTAATAGTTTTCGAGTTATAAATGATTGAAAATAAAGGGTTTTTCGCAAACTAAGCCTTATGGGAATAAAATATTAATAAAGTCACATTCTTTAGTTAATTTTAGATAGAGTTTACTTTAATAGAATTTTAATTTAAGGCTTAGTTAGAAAGATACATCATGACAAAAATTAGGAATATGCAAAAAATAATGATCTTCTTCAGCATTTTCGCTGAGGAAAAATCGTTTTTAAATTGGTCAGAGAATCTACCTTTAAAATATGGAGCGGTAGTTGCGGGACACCCTGTATATTAATTATTATATTTATTTATTATATATTAATAACATTTATTATATACATTATATATTTTTATTGTATAATTTCTTATTTTTTGTTTTTAATATGCTGAATTATCTCAGAAATTGAATTTCTTTATAAATAGCACGAATCGACATGAGCCTAGAAAAATCGGATTAAAATGTTCGACAAAAATCTGTGCTATTAATTATTTAATTTCTGACGAGATCAAAATATTTTAACGATCCAGGCAGAAAATGATGAGCGAAATCTAACTTTAAATCCGCTTCACCCCTCGTGCCATTCACCTCTCGCTTTATTGTAATAAACGAGCTTTATGCAAGCGGACTACTTATCACAGATTTAGAGCCGCGATGAATATCGTGACTAGCTGAAAGAAACTCGTTATATTCTCTGTCCGGCGCACGATAAAATTCCCCACCTTCAGGAACAAACAGTGCTTCGCGGTAGTTCTGGGTAGTTCATAGCGGTTGTCTGGCGAACCGGTACGCTTAAATTCCCACGGGCAGCAATGGGAAAGAAGTTACGCTCGACAATGACCGGCTACCGTTTTACAGGATGTTCCAGAAGTGTCACAATTTTGAAATACGCAGGTATTATTCTTAAGGATGTATTGGAGATATATTACAATCAATGAGATCGCCGTGAATTTTTCATTTAACATTCTTAATAACATTCTAAATCGTCATGAATTATTTCAAATTTTTTTACTTGCTCCTTTAAAAGTTATTAATTTTTGAATTTTGCGATTTTAACATAGGATCTTATGTAAACGTTCAAGAGACAGGTAATAAATTATTGGCAAACTATAAAAAAACAATGATAAAAATTTCATTTTTTAATATTATATTCTTCATACATGTAAAAATTTCCCACAAAGTTTTAAAACGATTTACTTGCTCGTTTTGAAATTATTATTAAAAAATAACTATGATTATCGGTTTGATGCAATATTGATGATAAAACGTGGCAACATTTTCTTGGAAATTAAGACCTATTTATTATATATTTATATTATATTTATATTATATATTAATATTTATATTAAAAAATACTTTCATTCTTTTACATTCTTAATAACATTCTAAATCGTCATAAATTATTTCAAATTTTTTTACTTGCTCCTTTAAAAGTTATTAATTTTGGAATTTTGCAATTTTAACATAGGATCTTATGTAAACGTTCAAGAAACAGGTAATAAATTATTCACAAACTATAAAAAAAACAATGATAAAAATTTCATTTTGCAATATTATATTCTTCATACATGTAAAAATGTTCCCACAAAGTTTTGAAACAATTTACTTGCTCGGTTTGAAATTATTATTAAAAAATAACTGTGATTATCGGTTTGATGCAATATTGATGATAAAACGCGGCAACATTTTCTTGGAAATTAAGACCTATTTATATTAAAGAATACTTTGAAGTATGATTTCGTGATTTTTAAAAAGTTTTTGATTTGAATTAGAATTCGTATTCTGCCAAACTTTAATTTTTTGGTACTTTGGATTAACTTTTGAAACAGACGGTTCGTCCAATACACCTTTAATAAAATAACTTTCGAATTGAAGATTTAAAGCTCCTTGCGAACTGTTCTTTAGAAGCAAATGACGAAACATTGTTCATCTTTTAATTTAAAATAAATTTTAAACAATTTTGAATTTTGAATTTTAAAAAATTTTTAATTTGAAATAAATTTTACAAAATTTTGATTCGAAACCTGAAATGCGAATTTAGAAGGTTGTGTATAAAATGACTCACACCATTTTTTTCTGAATGTCCAGTTATAAATTTCATGCGTGGAAAAGTAAAATTATGGAAAAAACTTAGAGGAATTAGTGTCCATTTCGCACTTTTTGCTAACACACAGTTAGAAAAGTGGACGCTCTAATTCTGAATGCGCAGGTAG
The DNA here is from genome assembly GCA_030586385.1 of Camponotus fellah. NCBI lineage: Eukaryota > Metazoa > Arthropoda > Insecta > Hymenoptera > Formicidae > Camponotus > Camponotus fellah. The sequence goes on along the minus strand of JAPIVC010000706.1, from coordinate 687,635 downwards.
TTTTTTTCAAAAATTTTTCACGCCATGATTCAGCCAGTTTCGAACGTTTATTTATATAACTTGTATACATATTTCATCAAGCACACGTTGAATCCTGTTATTCCTTCGTCGAAACTTCACGGGAATTCTTTGTACATTCAAAGAAATTCCATAAACTCAGTCATATTATCATCATCTGTTGTGTTAGTCGTTGCAATCGCACGATGACTTGCGTTATCGATGTTATCGATTCCGTTAGTCAATTTCATACAATTATCTCAATTATAAATTAAAAAAAAAATATACAGTTTAAATTTACATAACTGTAATTTACTGTATCATATTTTTAAAATGAGGCTGCAAAATTAGGTTTAATAATAAAATAATAAAATATTAATAATTAATATAATTAATAATTTTATTAATAATAAAATATTCTTTGATATTCTTTGAAAAAGAAACTTAAGTTTTTGTAACAAGAAGAACTATGTGTATTTTGCTAAACCACTTTTTTATATAATTTCTATGATTGATATTTTTTACAGAATAATTAAATTAATTCGCATTTATATAATTCATATATGTCTTTTTATCAAATAAATCAAGAAATGTGATAGCTTTTCGAAATCAACTATAAATAAAATATAAGACGTTACAAAAAATCGTTTATTCAGAATCTTAATTATCCGGACTTTTAATTGCATTCTTTCAATTGTATTCGTTATATTGTTTCATCTCTTTTATTAATATATTTCGCATCTTCGATTGCAGATAAAAAATATTGTTTACATTTATACGAACGATATCTTGATATCGAGCTCTTTGTTCTGCCAACAAAGTCAATCTGAAATCGTAGATCCTTATCTCTTAGATTAAAACGATGTGTTTTGACATATTCTTGTTTTTTATGTTGCAGGTCAGTATTTGCCGATGAAAATGCCGGGGAAAGTTGTCCATGAAACGGGTAAATAATACATTCGAATGATTAGATTGCTTGAATGGCTTTTATACAAAAGAAAAATATTAATTAAGAAATAAAATGTTTATCTTTTGAATAAAAAAAAAGAATTAAAGATCTTTGAATTTTGGCTTTTGTAAAAAAAGACATTTTATCTTAATTAATATTTTTGAATAAAAAAAAAATTAAAGATCTTTGAATTTTGGCTTCTGTAAAAAGCCAAAATTTTTTCTTTAATTCTTTTTTTTTATTTAAAAGATAAACATTTTATCCTAATTAATGTTTTTGAATAAATATTTTTGAATAAAAAAAAATTTAAAGATCTTTAATTCTTTTTTTTATTTAAAAGATAAACATTTTATCCTAATTAATATTTTTGAATAAATATTTTTGAATAAAAAAAAATTCAAAGATCTTTAATTCTTTTTTTTATTTAAAAGATAAACATTTTATTCTAATTAATATTTTTGAATAAATATTTTTGAATAAAAAAAAATTAAAGATCTTTTTTTTTATTCAAAATTTAAACATTTTATCCTAATTAATATTTTTGAATAAATATTTTTGAATAAAAAAAATTCAAAGATCTTTAATTCTTTTTTTTATTCAATAGAGAAATATTTTATCTGAATTAATATTTTTCTTTAAATTAAATTTATCCATGTAAATATTATATCTTAATAATATGTACATATGATGTTATTAACATGCTACTATTTTTGAATCATTCTGTGCTATGCATTGTCTCGGCGACAAAGATCTATTGCACTCTCTTTTGCGGAAGAAATTTTCAAACTTCAGCTGCCTTTCGAATTGTTGCACGTATTCGGATTGTTCACAGTCAAGGAGATTCGATTACGTGAACGCGAAGTAAAAACTTGAAATCATCCGACGTTGTCGGGCGGCGACGTTTTACAACGCGCAGTGAAACGTCTTACATCATTAACGGCAATCCTTTTACATTTTACGGTCGGTAGCATACGATGCGGTTTTCTATTCGGTAACGCGCAGTTGTTGACGATTAGCTTTCGATGATGATTGTCGGACAGCCAGCGAATAAATGCGAAACGGAACGAAGAGTCGTCAATGCACGAAAGTGATGAGTTTGCTCTATAAACTTTTTTTTTCACGTCAAGTCAACTTTTCCCCTAAGAAAGGTCTAGATTATGAGACTGGGCATTATAGTGACGGGGATAAAAAAAATTAAAGATCTTTTTTTTATTCAAAAGATAAACATTTTATCCTAATTATATTTTGAATAAAAAAATTCAAAGATCTTTAATTCTTTTTTTTATTCAAAAGATAAAAACATTTTATCTTAATTAATATTTTTGAATAAAAAGAAATTAAAGATCTTTGAATTTTGGCTTTTTACAAAATTTTGCTTTTTACAAAAGCCAAAATTCAAAGATCTTTAATTCTTTTTTTTATTCAATAGATAAACATTTTATCTGAATTAATATTTTTCTTTAAATTAAATTTATCCATGTAAATATAATATGTACTTATAATAGTATGTATTTATTATGTACTTATTATTTTATAATATTTATAAAATTATAAAATAATTATATAATATTTTAATTATTATTATTTTATAATATTTATAAAATTATAAAATAATTATATGAAATAATTATATAATATTTTAATTGAAGTTAATAGAAAATTTAAATTTCTTTTTTATTTTCAAAATATAAACTTTAATCAAGTTCTCAACATTAACTCATTAATGTTGATAAAATAAGATTGAATCTAAAATTTTTAATAATAAGATAAAAAATAAAAAATAGATGAAATATAAGATAGATAATAATTGTCTAATAAGAATATAAGGATGCTCAATAATTTGAGCTCCTGCTCATATTAATAAAATAAAGTTATTAATATAAATTCAATAAATAAATTGGTTTAACGGATAAACATATAATGAATTTAGTTTAGAGTTAATAAAGTATAAAATAATAATTGATGAAATAAAATATAAAATAATAATTGATGAAAAAAGGGCAATTATTTCTCCTAATTTGTTGGGAATTGATCCTAGGATAGCATAAGCAAATAAAAAAAGTATCATTCAGGTTGAATATGAATAAGAATAATTATAGGATTAGCAGAGATAAAATTATTAGGATCATTAAATGTATAAGAATTCTAAATTAATGATTATAAATAATAGAATTAAAATTATAAATCCGAAATTATCTTTTATTGTAAAGTAGGGGTGAAAGTATATTTTTTATAAATTTATACAAAACATATAAATAAAGATGAAGAAAATATAAGTGAATAATAACTTGTTTTAGAATAACGAGCTTTCGCGAATTATAAGAATTGAATTTTTTTTTTAAAGAACAAAGAATCTTGTGAAAACATAAAAAGTACAATGGTTAGAATTTTCTGACGCTTTTTGTAATTTAAAAGAGAAAAAAGAGAAAGTTGATATATAATTTAACTTACAAAATTTATATCATAATCGACAGTTTATTTAATATGTTTATTTAATAATTAATTTATTAGAACTATATTTTTGTTTAGAATATTTTCTTGTTTGCTGTTTTAAAAATTCAGATATTAGACAGAAATCTTTCTTCTCTTTCATATTATACTTCTCTTACAATATTATATATCTGATTTTATTTCATTTTTCTTTCTGTAAACATCGAAATTATTTATTAATTTCTTCCTGTAAACATCGAAATCATTTATTACCTTAATTTATTAACTTTCAAATCTGCTCTATTTTCGCGTTTAATACGCCAACAATTTTCCTCGCTATAAATGAATTGCGAAAGAGAATATTCTCACACATTTTGAATCTATCCCGTTATTATTGCATACATCGGAGTCTATAATTCATGCTCGAGAACACAATCGTAGTATCCACATGTGATAGTCACGTCCGTCCAAATTATGTAAACTTACATAATCCTTTGCTTAGTGTATCCTTTCGACGTTGGTCGGTTACCTTTTTGCTGCAGCACATTTAACCCACTAAAGACCGAATGTAAAACAAACTTTTTACGTAGAAGCCATCTCAATTGTTTTAATTTCGTAACAAAATGCATTTATAATTTGCTGGTATCAGTTGTTTTATCTAAGTCTATTGGGCGAAAATTTCTAAGTGCTAGATAAATTTGAATAAATAAAGAACTTGAATAAAGAGCTTGAATGAATAAAGGAAACTGAAAACATACATGGACAATAGACAGGAATGAAATCTTAAATTGGACAATATTTTATATTTTTAGCATATGCATAAAAAAATAAGTGTCAAATCAAAACTTATATACTTATAACTTAAACTAACGTTCATTGTTTCGTATATACGCAATAATTTATAATTTTCTTAGAAGAGTTTAATAATTTTAAATTTCAACAATATTATAATCTTATTTTAATATTGTAATTATCATCCCAAGAATATATAATTATTTAATTCCACTTTAAGAAAATTATAATCTTTGATTTAAAAATGTTATTTTCTATTTAACATTGTTTTTTTTTATTCAAGAACATTAAATCTTAAATCATAAGAATATATTTTTCTCGATTGAACTATATAAAATGGCTTCATTCGAGTAAACAATTATTCAAGCAATTATTTTTCTATAATTAACGCAATATAATCTTATTTCAAGATTTCCACGTTAAAATTAAATATATTTTCAAAATGAAAATGTCTTATTTTCTGTATAACGTGATTATTCCTTAAATTCACAGAAAAAAATAAGTCAAATCAAAACTTAAACTACTTAAACTAACGCGTTCATTGTTTCGTATATACGCAACAATTTATAATTTTCATAGAAAAGTTTAATAATTTTAAATTTCAACAATATTATAGTCTTATTTTAATATTGTAATTGTCATCTCATGAATATATATATAATTATTTAATTCCACTTTAAGAAAATTATAATCTTTGATTTAAAAATGTTATTTTCTGTCTAACATTATTTCTTTTCTATTCAAGAAAATTAAATCTTAAATAAGAATATACTTTTCTCGATTGAACTTCATTCAAGTAAGCAATTATTCAAGCATTTATATTTTTTTTAATTAACGCAATATAATCTCATTTCAAGATTTCCACGTTAAAATTAAATATATTTTCAAAACGAAAATGTCTTATTTTCTGTATAACGCGATTATTCCTTAAATTCACAGAAAAAAATAAGTGTCAAATCAAAACTTATATACTTAAACTAACGCGTTCATTGTTTCGTATATACGCAACAATTTATAATTTTCATAGAAAAGTTTAATAATTTTAAATTTCAACAATATTATAGTCTTATTTTAATATTGTAATTGTCATCTCATGAATATATATATAATTATTTAATTCCACTTTAAGAAAATTATAATCTTTGATTTAAAAATGTTATTTTCTGTCTAACATTATTTCTTTTCTATTCAAGAAAATTAAATCTTAAATAAGAATATACTTTTCTCGATTGAACTTCATTCAAGTAAGCAATTATTCAAGCATTTATATTTTTTTTTAATTAACGCAATATAATCTCATTTCAAGATTTCCACGTTAAAATTAAATATATTTTCAAAACGAAAATGTCTTATTTTCTGTATAACGCGATTATTCCTTAAATTCACAGAAAAAATAAGTGTCAAATCAAAATTTATATACTTAAACTAACGCGTTCATTGTTTCGTATATACGCAACAATTTATAATCTTCTTAGAGGAATATAATAATTTTAAATTTTGACAATATTATAGTCTTATTTTAATATTGTAATTGTCATCCCAAGAATATATAATTATTTAATTCCACTTTAAGAAAATTATAATCTTTGATTTAAAAATGTTATTTTCTGTCTAACATTATTTCTTTTCTATTCAAGAAAATTAAATCTTAAATAAGAATATACTTTTCTCGATTGAACTTCATTCAAGTAAGCAATTATTCAAGCATTTATATTTTTTTTAATTAACGCAATATAATCTCATTTCAAGATTTCCACGTTAAAATTAAATATATTTTCAAAACGAAAATGTCTTATTTTCTGTATAACGCGATTATTCCTTAAATTCACAGAAAAAAATAAGTGTCAAATCAAAATTTATATACTTAAACTAACGCGTTCATTGTTTCGTATATACGCAACAATTTATAATCTTCTTAGAGGAATTTAATAATTTTAAATTTCAACAATATTTATAATCTTATTTTAATGTTGTAATTGTCATTTCATGAATATATAATTATTTAATTTCACTTTAAGAAAATCTATGATTTAAATTATAATCTTTGATTTAAAAATGTTATTTTCTATCTAACATTATTTCTTTTCTATTCAAGAAAATTAAATCTTAAATTATAAGAATATATTTTTCTTGATTGAACTTCATTCAAGTAAGCAATTATTCAAGCAATTATATTTTTCTTTAATTAACGCGATATATAATCTCATTTCAAGATTTCCACGTTAAAACTAAATATATTTCCAAAACAAGAATATCCTTTTTTCTGTATCAAAAAAAAAAAAGAGAAGAAAATATATTTAACATTAAGAATTTATCGATCGTTAATATTTTTAGGAGAATTGTACGATTTCGTTCTTGATTCTGGAGGTTCGCGAGAGAGATAAACTCGATAAGATTGCACTCGAATTGCGACATATCGCTCGTCTTTGCCGCGATCTTCCGATAGGTCAAACCTAAAAAACGCGACTTTCATCCCGAGGCTTTTTCTTGCCTCTCGTCCCGCGGCTCGGAAACTATCAATTTCGGTTTCTACCTTGTGTTTTTGTTACTTTTCACGGTCCGCGTTCGCCTCAATTAGAGAACGGTACTTTTGAGCGGGTCAATGCGTCCGTTCGAAACCGTCGAGCGTGCCCAGAAACAAAGGGGCCGAGTTACACGCTTTTGCGCCAATGTTTCCGGAATAACGTTCGCAGCATATGTATTAATTTTTTACTTCCTCGAACGCGTACAAGGTTCTCTGTTGTTATCATTCTTTCGGGTATTTTTTCCTTTTCCTTTTTTACGAATTCTCGAAGCAACTTGGGTAAAATTCTTTTCAACAAAGAGGAAGATTGTCCGTGGCTTTTAATTTCGGAAAATTATAAGAAACGAGGAGTTGTAAAAATAGAGAAAATGAGAAAATGGATAACGAATCTTTTTATTTAATTTCAGACGAATGAACTTTTTTGAGGTTTGCTTACGAAAATATTCAATGCGGAAAAATTTAACGAGATAGTTCAATCAAATATTTACTGAAGAAAAATGGATTTGAAGTAGGTCAAAGGATAGTTCGAGGACACTTTGTAAAATAAAACGTAGAAAAAAATGTGTTTATCTGGAACAACCGGACTTCCTTTTAATAAAAGGTTATTGCGGTCCAAAGTATTATAATTAAAAAGAATATTTCCACAATTCAGAAGAAATTGAGAGTGATATTTAAATAATTAATGGCCATATTTATAAACTTTAATTAATTCTAATGTTAAAACTAGGGTTGCACGAGATATCAAGTCTTGATATTGTCTGGTCTTGTCTTGATATTGTCTTGTCTGGTCTTGAATTTCAAGACAAGATCAAGACAAGATTTTTAATTATCAAGACTAAAACTGTCAGGATTATAAGTCTTGTCAAGATTATTGGTTCTCAAAAAAACTAAAATATTTATATTTGTAAATGAAAAAAATCACTATATACGAATTTAAAAAAATTTTATTCAATAAAAACATTTATATTGATAAATTTAAAAACTTTTAATATTAATACAATATAACATTTTTATAAATTAGAAATCAAACTCGCAAATTTTAGACATTAAAGAGCATTTCACTCACGAATTGATGCACATTAGTGCCTTTAAAGATTTACTTTGTAATCTGGTTCTATTTTTTGACATAGTCAAAGTTCCTATTGAGAGAAGTATTTCTACTGGCACGGACGAGCAGTTGAATTTAAAATGTCTCGAGCCATTTTTGACAATGGGATAAATATGAACCTGATTTTTTTATCACTCCAAAATATTTATATCCGCACATTCCCTTGGAGTCTGTATAATAGTTATTAATTTCTGTTTTCCAAAACAAGTCTGAAACAATAAATATTTTTTTAAGTAAATAGACGGCATTTATATCGATATAGTAATAATTATAATTAAAATATGATACAATAGTAATAATTATTTCAAATTATATTACAAAAATTATATTACAAAAATTATATTATAAAATTATATTAAATATTATTGAAATAATTTTTTAATATTAGATAAAAAATTGTTAATAAAATCGAGACAAGACAATACAAGACGAGATTTTTGCTACCAATATTCACTCAAGACCAAGACAAGATTTAAATTTTTCAAAATTTTCAATACCAATACAATATTTTTATATTATATTGTCTTTTCTTGGGCCTTGTGCAACTCTAGTTTAGAACTTAATTAATTATTAAGAAATCTCTTGTTGGAATGAAAATTTCACTGAAACAAAAATTCACGAAAAAGCGCGATTAAATGTAAAATTTACTTTTAATAAACTGACAATCTGTTTGAAATATATTTCTAATTATTTCAGTCCGATAACGCTGCTGGTAGCAGTTATCGCGAATCATGATAAAGTATCACGAGCCAATGTGTATTGACAAATTTTAATCCACGTTAAAAATACAGATTATCGAGTCTATTTCAAGCGACTCGGATTGAAATCGTAAAACGAATCGGTCGAGCGGTTCGATAATCGTAATCGACATCCGGGTATCGAATCATCTCCCTGCTCGTGTTCATTACGTTCGCGAGCAAACCGAGTCTTTACGGTCCAGGGATATCCCGTATCGAGTTTGGACGCGACTTACTTAAACGGATTAGCCGGATTAATGTTGCTTGTACTCGCGTGACGGTCAACGTTATTGGATGCATTTACCGTGTACGTTATTGTACGGATTCCTTGCATTAAGATTGGATGGCGCATGTCGCGCGGATAAAGAATAGAAATAGCTCTCGCGACCCTACTTGCGAGATTCCCGTTAAGGAAGGCATTAAACTGATTCCCATCGGAAGCGCGACCGCTCGGCTTCCGCAATTAAGCGCAATTATGCGCCCGATCCAATTATCAATCCGCATTATTCTCCAAGCTACACAGTGTTGGAATACTCCGAGCATTTAGTCCGATATCCATCTTCGGGAAATTTCATCGCATCTCCCTTCCTCCAATATACAATGCGTCATTTCTTCTATATCTTGCAGTTTTCTTCGTTACAAAGATTAATCTCAAGAAAGATAGAAAAAGAAATATTTATCTTTAGATTGAAATATGCACTGAGAAAAAAATCTGGTTGCATTAATTAGAATTCTGATAGATTTAATCAATATATTTGTTAGAAAATGGACAGAATTCTTTTAAGAATTATCAGATGATATGATTAATTTCTTCCTGTTTTAAATTTACCAAATTTTTTTGTTAATAATCCAGATTATTGAATAAATTATTTTAACTTCAGTTTGTTAGAAATTAAACTGATAAACAATACACTGAGAAAAAAATTTGGTTGCATTAATTAGAATTTTGGTAGATTCAATCAATATATCTGTTGGACGAAACAGGATTCTTGTAGGAATTACTAGATAAATATAATTAATTTCTTCCTGTTAAATTTATCAAATTTTCTCATTAATAATACTAAACTCATCAGCATCAAGTCGTCTAAAATTTCTTCCATCTAATTTCAAAAGTCTGTTTAATATTCTGAATTCCAACAAGATTATTGAATAAATTATTTTAAATTCAGTTTGTTAGAAATTAAACTGTTAAACAGTACACTGAGAAAAAATCTGATTGCATAAATTATAATTCTGGTAGATTCAATCAATATATCTGTTAGAAAATAGACGAACCAGGATTCTTGTAGGAATTACTAGATGAATATGATTAATTTCTCTTCCTGTTAAATTTACCAAATTTTCTCATTAATAATACTAAACTCATCAGCATCAAGTCGTCTAAAATTCTTTCCATCTAATTTCAAAAGTCTGTTTAATATTCTGAATTCCAACAAGATTATTGGATAAATTCAATCTAAATTATTGAATAAATTATTTTAAATTCAGTTTGTTAGAAATTAAACTGTTAAACAGTACACTGAAAAAAAATCTGATTGCATAAATTATAATTCTGGTAGATTCAACCAGTATGTCTGTTGGAAAATGGACGAATCAAAATTCTTGTAGGAATTACAAGATGAATATGATTAATTTCTTCCTATTAAATTTACTAAATTTTCGTTATTAATACTAAACTCACCAGCACCAAGTCGTCTAAAATTGTTTTCATCTAATCTCAAAAGTCTGTTTAATATTCTGAATTCCAACAAGATTATTGGATAAATTCAATCCAGATTATTGAATAAATTATTTTAAATTCAATTTGTTAGAAATTAAACTGATAAACAGTGATGCAAAAGAGGATGCAGCTCAAACACAGAAAGCCTGCGTCCTCTTTCTGGCACTACTGCTCGTAAAAAAAAAAAAAAAATATACTTTGGATTTAATGTTAATATTAGTTCTTTATATATTTTTCATGGCAAATATTGAATACGAGTTAAGTTAAGAATGGCAAGTAAAGCAGTTAATGCAACAAGAAATTTATTTTATAGATCCAACCATAAAATACTAACCAAATCCTTATAGTAAAATCAATTATAAACGTTCTAGTTATAAAAAATCGAGTCTTATCATGATAGAAATTGTTTGATTGAACCAAAATGCCTTCAATCATATATCTTGTTGGTACAATCAAACGATTTTTTTCATTGACGAAAATGGGGAAAACTTATATTCCGCGACAATTTTGCTTGATATCGCTCGATGACGATAAAAAACGAGGCTGAAATTTCGCGAAATTTTGAAAGGATTAAATCGCGATCGTACGATTGGGAGTATCGGAATTGCGATATCCGTCTCTTTGGTAAATCCGATACACTGGAAAGTATCAGGCACTCCGGAACAGCGATATCCTAGTCCGGTTACTTGTGCGCGGTCGCGTGGCGGAGCACGTGAATGTGGGTTAGAATGCGGTAGGGTAACCGAGCCACGACGGGCATAAGCAGATAGCAGACGAGGAAGCAGGCGAGCAGCTGACGCGGTGGAATCAATATTCTCACGTGTACGCGTACATATAGCATACGCATGGATCGATCCATGCTTGCAAACGATACGTGCATCCGGGACCCGGGAAAGGTGACGATCATTAGTAGCGATGCCGATTATCGAGAGCGGAATTATTTCGGATAAACACCGTGCGTTTCCCAGATACGATAAATAATAGTCATTGTTCATTGATCGATCGATCCACATTTGCGAACAATATGTGCGATTTGGGAAAGATCGTTGGACAGAGTAATTTTGGATAAACCCTTTTTTAGAGATAGCTAATAATTATTATTCATTGATAATTATATGATGTGTATTAAAAGTGTCGACAAATTATTTTATAAATGATTTTATAAATATTAGACTTGTATAATCGACGAATATTTTTGAAATTATATATGCATATACGATATTTAAAAATATATTTAAATTAAATATATTTAAATTAATTTAGATTTAATTATATAAATTAATATATTTAATTAATATACTTTATTAATTACATATATTATATAATTAAATATATTAATTTAAATATATTTTTAAATATCATATATGCATATATAATTTCAAAAATATTCGTCAATTATACAAGTCTAATATTTATAAAATTATTATAATTAATATATTTAATTAAATTAATAATAATTAATTTAATTAATATAAAATTATTATAAATAATATATTTAATTAATATATATTAAATTAATATGTTTAATTATATTTAATTATATATTTAAAATAATTAAAATATTACTTAATAAAATAAACTTAATTATATATTTAAAAATCAATTTTTCTCTTTATTGATATTATTGGAGAATGTATGTATATGTTGAATAGGATTATAAAATGTAAATTAGTGCTGTGGGAACAAGTATATCTCTATTCTATTTTTACAATCTCTACATTTCTAGGAATACATCATTATTCTGCGATTATAGACATTTAAAAGGGAACAGATGTGTGGTACTTTGAAGCTTGAACATATGTTTGGATGAATCAATCTCGATCAGATTTACGCAAATAATTTTGTTTATTTTCTCTATCGAATAACGCAAGGATTTGTTTTGTGAAAAATAATTTATCAATTATATCTTATGGGAAACGTTACACTTTCGTTCTCTGAAATACGCGTTTGATCGCATTATCAATGACCACGTGGTCGTCTAATATAGCGACGAGATAAGGAATACCGCAAACTTTTCACGCCCTGCTTGAATAAGCAGATAAAAAGAAATTATCGTGTTCTTCGTAGGAATTGCTATCGGTTTCCTGAAATTAGAATCTCGCGTTCGGATGTTAATGAAACCAACTGAAGACAGAGAAATAATCAATACGCATTGCAATTTTTATTATTGCATAGTAAAGTGCAAAATATCACGCATAATAATCTTAAAATTCTCATCAATGTAAAGGAAACGAATATAATTTTAATTTGTTTAAAATCGTTAAAATCGGGTAATTTTCCAAATTTCTCTCTTCTGGGAAGAACAAAAAATCAATTGGCGGAATTAATCAAAAATTATAAATTCCTCTTGTATAAATCCAAGATGTCAGAGTCCGTTGAATTGCGTGTAATATCTTAATGCGGATTAACGTCCGTTACTTCAAACAGCGTGAAATATATTCGCTTATCTATCCCCCCATCTATCGCGGATACTACAATGAGAAAAATCATTTGATTGTATCAACATATGATTGAAGGCATTTTGATTAAATCAAACAAGAATTTCTAGTTATCATGATAAGACACGATTTTTTATAAATGGATTTTTTATAAATGGAATATTTAATAGATTTTACTATAAGGATTTTTACTATAAGGATTAATATTTTCTGATTGAATCTATAAAATTTCTTGTTACATTAACTTTTTTGCTTGACGCTAGGCGACGATCCACTCTTAATTTAACTCGTATTCAATATTTGCCATGAAATATATATAAAGAACTAGTATTAACATTAAATCCAAAGTATATTTTTTTTTCTTATGAGCAGTAGTGCCAGAAAGAGGACGCTGGTTCTCTGATTGTGTATGTTTGAACTGCATCCTCTTCTTGCATCACTGTTTATCCATTTAATTTCTAACAAACTGAATTTAAAATAATTTCTGCAATAATCTGAATTGAATTTATGCAATAATCGTGTTGGAATTCAGAATATTAAACAGACTTTTGAGATTAGATTAGGAAAAAATTTTAGACAACTTGCTGCAGGGAAGTTTAGTATTATTAACGAGAAAATTTGGTAAATTTAATAGGAAGAAATTAATCAGATTCATTTGGTAATTCTTACAAGAAATATAATTCGTGCACTTTCCAACAGACATACTGACTGAATCTATCAAAATTCTAATTAATGCCACAAGATTTTTTCTCAGTGTTTATCAATCTAATTTCTAACAAACTGAATTTAAAATAATTTATTCAATAATCTGAATTGAATTTATCCAATAATCTTAGAATTCAAAATATTAAACAGAGTTTGGAAATTAGATGGAAGAAATTTGAGACGACTTGGTTAGGTGCTAGTGAGTTTAGTATTATTAACGAGAAAATTTGGTAAATTTAATAGGAAGAAATTAATCAGATTCATTTGGTAATTCTTACAAGAAATATGATTCGTGCACTTTCCAACAGACATACTGAATCTACCAAAATTCTAATTAATGCCATCAGATTTTTTTTTTCAGTGCTCTGTTTATAAATTTAATTTCTAACAAACTGAATTTAAAATAATTTCTTCAATAATCTGAATTGAATTTATCCAATAATCTTAGAATTCAAAATATTAAACAGAGTTTGGAAATTAGATGGAAGAAATTTGAGACGACTTGGTTAGGTGCTAGTGAGTTTAGTATTATTAACGAGAAAATTTGGTAAATTTAACAAGAAGAAATTAATCAGATTCATTTGGTAATTCTTACAAGAAATATGATTCGTGCACTTTCCAACAGACATACTGAATCTACCAAAATTCTAATTAATGCCATCAGATTTTTTTCTCAGTGCTCTGTTTATCAATCTAATTTCTAACAAACTGAATTTAAAATAATTTATTCAATAATCTGAATTGAATTTATCCAATAATCTTAGAATTCAAAATATTAAACAGAGTTTGGAAATTAGATGGAAGAAATTTGAGACGACTTGGTTAGGTGCTAATGAGTTTAGTATTATTAACGAGAAAATTTGGTAAATTTAATAGGAAGAAATTAATCAGATTCATTTGGTAATTCTTACAAGAAATATGATTCGTGCACTTTCCAACAGACATACTGAATCTACCAAAATTCTAATTAATGCCATCAGATTTTTTTCTCAGTGCTCTGTTTATCAATCTAATTTCTAACAAACTGAATTTAAAATAATTTCTTCAATAATCTGGATTAAATTTATCCAATAATCTTGTTGGAATTCAGAATATTAAACAGATTTTTGAAATTAGATTGAAAAAATTTTAGACGACTTAGTAATCAGTTTAGTATTATTAACGAGAAAATTTGGCAAATTTAATAGAAAGAAATTAATCATATTCATCTGGTAATTCCTATAAGACTTCTAGGCTTCTGATTCGTCCACTTTCCAACAGACATACTCGTTGAATCAACCAGAATTCTAATTAATGCAACCATTTTTTTTCTCAGCGCATTGTTTATCAGTTTAATTTCTAAAAAACTGAATTTAAAATAATTTCTTCAATAATCTGAATTGAATTTATCCAATAATCTTGTTGGAATAATTCAGAATATTAAACAGACTTTTGAAATTAGAATGAAAAAATTTTAGACGACTTGGTACTGGTCAGTTAGGTATTATTAACGAGAAAATTTGGCAAATTTAACAGGAAGAAATTAATCATATTTTGATAATTCCTAGACAAGACTTCTGATTCGTCCATTTTTCAACAGACATACTGGTTATCTATCAGAATTCTAATTAATACAACCAGATTTTTATCTCACTGTATCCCACTTATATTTCATCGCGCATCGAAACAGCCGATTGATAAATCCCCTGGATCAAGTAGACGCACCCGCCTGCCATCGGAGCCGCGCTAATTTTTAGAAAGCGCGACGAGAAAGGCTGGATCCTTCTCATTTGACCCCCTTCGCATTTAACTCGTTAACGGGGCATTCGCGCATATACGATTCCCCATCATAAATCGCGCTCCATCCAGATCCATAGTCGCGCTTACTTTCAAATCTCGACCGGCCAGAAAGCGGGAGGAGAGAAGAACAGAAAGAAACATAGAAAAAACGATCGAGGGGAAACCTCACCTCCACGAAGGAGAGCGAAGCCCGACGCGACCTGACGCCTGGACGACGCTTGAGCGGGATACTCGCGTCATCGCGCGCGCCGCGCATAGGTGTCCGTCCGTCCGTCCGTCCGCGCGCCGCCATTGGACCGCGACCGGCCGGAGTGGGGGGACGAGGGCGCGCGCCGATTGGCGGCGGAAACAAGGCGCGCGAGGATCGCTCGCGTGAGACGACAGGTCGCGCGTCGGCGCTCAGATGCCCGAGGACCGTGCATCCCGTCGCGTCGCGTCTTCGCCTCGCTCTCCGGCGATCCTTTCGATCATCGGTCGACTCGAGAAACTCCTCTTAAAGTTGAACGAACGCGACCGTCCGACTCCAGAACGCCACGTGGTTGTGCGCGGAAGCTTCCAGAGAACGTGCCCTACTACACCAAAGTGCAACGAAGACAGAGAGAGAGAGAGAAAGAGCGAGAGAGAGAGAGAGGATTAGAAGGAAGAGAGACGCGCGCGCGCGCGCGATCAGGTGACGCGGTCGTCGGACGTTTTCGGGTCTCCTCGTCTCCCCTCGGGGAGCGCTCCCCCTCCCCCTTCCCCCCTTTACCGTGCGCGCCGAAGGAATCGGAATAGTCGGCGCTTGGCATTCGCGCGGGTCGTTTCGTTCGTACGTGTGTGAGTGTGCGTGCGTGCGTGTATGTGCAAGTGTATCTCCCTTGTCTTCTCGCTTCGGAGCTAACGGACGCTTTCCTCGGATTCCACGTCTTTACGATATACAGATGTACTACGGGGGCGCGAAGAACACTTTCCGGATTCTGCTTCCCGATCTGTCGTAAGTGACGTAAGTTTTTCGATATCGAACGAACGAAAGAAGGGAAAGGAAGGAAGGAAGAGAGTGCGAGTGACGTGTTGATGAAAGGGTAGAGGTGAAGAGGGAGAGGCGAGAGCAACAGCATCCTCGAGGCAGAGGGAGGCGATTTGGGAGAGTCGGTGCGCATCGCGCGAGTTATTTCGACAAGAGTGCGTGCTATCTGACACTGACTTGCGCCGAGAGAGTCGCGCTAAAATTGGATATCTTGGCCGCGCGGAGATCGTGCAGCTGACCGCGTCAACCGGACGACGATGCACCACGTCGTGAGGTCTCTCCGCGGACGATAACGAAGGTAGGCATATTTGTATGGCTCTCGCAAACGAGGTGAATACACCGATGGTGTTAATTAAGGATGTTTTGTATGTACAATCTCAGGAAAAAATTGCTGAAAATCAATATTGAATATATTCACTTTTGGTGTATTTTGAGGATTATAAGAAATTGCGTGGAATATTACAATTTGATTTTGGATATAGTGCAGGAATATTTTTTAATATTTATTGAAGTATTCTGAATTTTGTTAATCGAAATGATCAACTTTTGGCAGAGAATTTTGCCTTGTGAGACAGATACATGCCTAACTTTATTGAGTTATATTTAATATCTTTTTAACCAGTTAGTACTTGTATAATATTATTTGAAATATTTCCTCTGTATCTAAATTTTTGAAAATTTTAAACAAATTCTGAATATTATTTCCACGTGTTTTTGTCATTTGAATCGACGTGATTATACGTTTCCCATAAGAACACATGTTAATTCGGTGCAAATTAAAATCCTTATAACTTGGCAACGCTTTAGTAAATCGATTTAAAAATTGTACTGAAGATTCTAAACATATGTAAGGACATTCTGTACAATTTTCATTAAATTCTCAATATTTTGAAAATAGGTACAAAACATCCTTAAAATAATTTTATTTATCTTTGAAGAGATAAAAGATAAAATATTCATGTTGTATCTAACAAGCTTATAAAAATTATTTATTATATTCTTTTATTATTTTTCACAATCTTTTATTATTTATTATTTTTCATAACATATAAGTATTTTTATTCGAAGTAGATCGGTTTGAAAGAAAAAATGTATAACAAGATTCAATTACATTTGATCATTAATAATTTGCATTTCGTTTTAAGGATGTTTTGTATGTACAATCCCAGGAAAAAATAGCTGAAAATCAATATTGAATATGTATATCCACTTCTGATGTATTTTGAAGATTATAAGAAATTGCATGGAATATTATAATTTGATTTTGGCTATTGCAGGAATATTTTTTAATATTTATTGAAGTATTCTGAATTTTGTTAATCGAAATGATTAACTTTTGACAGAGAATTTCGCTTTGTGACAGATACATGGCTAAGTTCATTGAATTATATTTAATATCTTTTCAACCAGTTAGTACTTGTATAATATTATTTGAATCGACATGATTATACGTTTCCCATAAGAACACATGGTAATTCGGTGCAAATTAAAATCCTTATAATTTGGCAACGCTTTATTAAATCGATTTAAAAATTGTACTGAAGATTCTAAACATATGTAAGGACATTCTATACAATTTTCATTAAATTCTCAATATTTTGGAAATAGGTATAAAACAAAATAAAATAATTTTATTCATCTTTGAGGAGATAAAAGATAAAATATTCCGAATTTTGTTAATCGAAATAATTAACTTTTGGCAAAGAATTTCGCCTTGTGACAGATACATGGCTAAGTTCATTGAATTATATTTAATATCTTTTTAACCAGTTCTGTACAATTTTCATTAAATTCTCAATATTTTGAAAATAGGTACAAAACATCCTTAAAGGTGACCGATGCTTCGTTCGTAAGACACAAAACACGCTTACGAAAGCTCGTATAAACGTGAATATGTCGATCTTTGTAGATACTATAATATTGAAATATCTGGTAATGTTTGATAGTAATGTACGTAAGCGTGAATAAAAAACATACTGGAGTAAACAGTTTTTTTTCCACCTGAGAATGAGATCTTTCGTCGTGAAAATGACTTGAATTCTTTTCGATTAATTTACAATTGCTCTGCTTGTAATTCGAATAAATCACTTTTTAATTATCATTTAATAATTATTTAGATATTACAAAAAATCTTGTGTAAATAATTGCTACTTTTATTTCAAATTAACTGTAATAATACTTATCTAATAATATTTTTTCAGATTATGTAGTATCACGTAAATAATAATTTTTCTTTTATTTTTCTCTTCGTAAATGACTATTTCTAATTCAGTTATCTTAATATTCACGCAATTTAACATGAAAATATTTAATATCTATCAGGTACTTATCATGATAATTATTACTAGATTATTACTAGATTAATTCATTATGAATAATTTATTATCACAGATATTCTTTCGTTCTCTCTCATATGAATAACCTATTATCTCACACGTATTGTAAAATATAATAATTAGTGCTTAATTATTATACCATAAAACATTAATTTATTTTAAATCGTCCTCATTGTAGCTCTTAATTGGCTTAATTTAATGATGTCTCGTTAAAATTCCTAATTCGAAGACTTTTAACGCAAATTGTAAATTATTACACAATGTTACAGCTATATTATTATGTCTATTCTTATATCTATATTATATAAAAAAGTGATTTATTCGAGACTCATTCGTACTAATGACTTAACACGTGAAAAGCTGATGCACCTGGCGTACATTATAAATTCCACATAGCAATGGCTCGATCACAAGTGACATAAGATATTCTGCTTATGGCAAGATGGAAAGAGAGCCAATGTTAACGTATACATACATTAAAGAGTTTCAAATGAACGAAATTAAATGTATCTATATCCTCTGCTATTATATCCATTACGTGAATCTAAAGATCTATAGATCTACAGGGTGGCCCCGAACGTTCCAGTCAGACTTTAAGATCTTATAGAAAATTTAATTCTGAAGCAAAAGGTGAAAAGAAAATGAAATAAAAAGAAAATGAAACTAAATAAATTTTTTGAAAAAAAAAAACGATAAAAATAAAAAATAAAAATCTTTTTCTTTTATGAAAATAAAATAAAAGTTAGTTAAAAAAAAATTATTTTATTTTCATGAAAGAAAAAGATTTTTATTTTTTATTTTTATATATTTTTATATATTTTATATATTTTATATATTTTACATATTTTATATATTTCATATATTTTATATATTTTTTATTTTTATATATTTTTATATATTTTATTTTTTATTTATATTTTTTATTTTTACCGTTTCTTTCAAGAAATTTATTTAATTTCATTTTCTTTTTATTTCATTTTCTTTTCACCTTTTCCTTCATCAGAGGTTTTTGAGCGATAACTTCTTAAAGAAACATTTTTCGACCCATGTTTATAAATTTTTGTTCAGAAAAAAAAAATTTCCTATAAGATCTCAAAGTCTGGCTGGAACGTTCGGGGTCACCCTGTATATGTAATGTCATGAGTATTCCTGAAGCTACGTCAAATCTATAGATATTGTTATGTGTTTCTTCATCATACTGTTTCCGGTAAACAAGTTCTGGTAAATTGTTGAAGTACATATCTCGAATTATGTAAAACGTTAGTGATTTATTATCATCAATGATAACGATAAAAAAAAATTTATCATCACTAGAGAAATATTCATTCAAAGAAGTAATTCGAGAAAACTATTCTTAAAAATATCGATTTATTCTATTATTATATATATATTAATTATTTAATACTTAAATATCATTATAATCTTATTATTAATTATTAATATGAAATTAATTATTAATAACCTAAAAAAAAAATTAGAGAAGTATAAATTAATAATAACATATTATTAGTTAAGATATTATAAACAATTAAATACTTTATTAATAGATATTATTAGATATACTTATTAATAGATATTAATAGATATTATTAATGTATCATATATTATATAATTATATAATATATTAAATTATATATTATATTATATAATTTTAAACAAATTTAATTAATAATAAAATTATATTATATTATATATTATATATTATAGATGATGGAAAAACTTATATTTCTTTTTCATTACTAATTTAGTGAAGCATGTCAGATATTTATATGTGAAATTTTTGCACGAGAAGCATAAGAAACTTTTTAATATATGTGTATTATGAATGTATTTCTCCTCCAGATGATAGACTTAAATCGTGTCGATTCTCGGTGTAAAGAAAACGTTTCTAAATCACGATTCAATCTGCGCGGAAACATGAATTTCCACGATTCAATTGCCAAATACTTTGTTTATCTCGGCCGCGCGCCAAGATCTCGCGCGCTTTCGTCGATTTGCAAAATGCTTATGTATCTGCGATCATCATACGGTCTGATTTCTCTCTCCCGAGCGACATCGGTTTCCCTTCGTCGCGATACGCGCTTTCCCATAGAATAGAGAGCGATTTCTGAACGAACGTCATGCATTCTTTATGCGACTAATAATAATAGAAAAACGCGTGTGAAGAGCCCCTCACAGCTTCATGATTTAGCAAGCAATCGAAAGATACACCGAGGAAAAAATTATCTTGAAATAAAAAAATTTTAGTTAACTCAAGAAAGCTATTTATTCGGTGGGTGCTAATCACGTATTTTTATTCGAAACGTCTGTTTGCTTAAGTATTTATTTACATATGTTTAAAAATATATATATATGTTTAAAAAATATAATTTTTAATTAAATATTTTTATTTTAATTTTACAAAGTATTTATTCAAATGCTTCTGTTATTCCCAACAATTTTAAATTTTTTAATTTTAAAAAATAATATATTTAATTTAATAAATTATAATTTAATAAATTCACAGCTTCATGATTTAGCAAGCAATCGAAAGATACACCGAGGAAAAAATTATCTTGAAATAAAAAAATTTTAGTTAACTCAAGAAAGCTATTTATTCGGTGGGTGCTAATCACGTATTTTTATTCGAAACATCTGTTTGCTTAAATTAAGTATTTATTTATACGTTTAAAGAAATATATATGCTTAAAAAATATAATTTTTAATTAAATATTTTTATTTTAGTTTTACAAAATATTTATTTAAGTGCATCTTTTATTCTCAAAAATTTTAAATTTTTTAATTTTAACAAATAATATATTTAATTTAATAAATAGTTTAATAAATTATATAATTTAATAAATTATATAATTTAATTTAATAAATTATAATTTATATAATAATTATATATTTTACGAAAATAGTATTTAAATATAAGAAATATATAAATGAAAATTAATATCACATGCATATTTAATTAAAATTAAATGCTTTTGCTTAAAAATAAACAATTCCTTCCATTTAAAGTAAAAGTTTCAAGCAAACAAATTTATTTGATTTAAAAAAAATTTTTCCCTCAGTGTATTAACCCTTTCAAATCAAATTTTTAATTTGAGAGAACACCTTTTATGTTACTATTTATATTCTAGTTTAAAAAAACCGTGATCGAAAAATTCTTCGTTAAAAATATTGCGTAATATAATTAATATTACGTATTAATCGAAAACGTTCGGCTAAATTTGAAAGGATTAAACAAATATACACGTATTTCTGTTTTATACAATTTAATTAAATTAGGGAAAATATTTCTGGTTTAATTAAATTTAGCGAAAATAAATCTGTACATCTGATCGATTAGATGTATTCAATTTTTAAGCTTTTTGTTAGTTTATTTGTAGATCATAAATAAGATGAATCCCAGTATCGACCATGTGAAACGCAGGTCACGCACTCGATGACTGCGAAAGCAGGCATTATTGTCGACCGGGACCGACGTTCCTTTCCTCTGTGCCAGTCGGCGGGAATTGTCGCTTCGAGATTTTAAGCCGTTAGCATAGAGGTTCCCAAACCGCTCGATCTCACATTCTTTTTGATACTCTGACTTTTACGTCGTGATTAAATATTTAATTGCCTGTAGAATCAAAAATATTCGTTGTAGATACTCGTTATAAAAAAGAAATAAAAAAGAAATAAAAATAAAAACTTCAAATTTTTAAAAAATAAATTAGGTTGTTTTCCTGCATTACTTTAAAAATACATACAGAGTGAGGAAAAAGTATGGAAACTCCTAAATTTTTCGAAAACTATGCATTTTAGAAACAAATGTTTCAGACAAAAGTTGTAAGGTTTCAAGTAATGAATTATGTAGCAATATCAGTATAACCTTGAATAGCACCGTCAAGGTCACATAAAAATTACTTTGTATTTTTTAAATGGAACTCCCTACTTTTTATTATATATTCTTGTAGCTTGTTTCAAGAGCTTTCCAAAACACTATAATAAAGTATTTTTGAGATTTTTCAAGTTATAAGGCTCGAAATAGTTTCTTAATTTTACATAAACCATAAACAATAAAATATTTTTTCTTCAAAACTATGTTTTTTCTTTACACCAATTGATTCTTCACATTATCTTATGCATAAAAGTATGAAGGTGAGATAATAAAAAAATGAATATTTTATTAAATATTTTATGATTTAGGAAAAATTAAGAAATGATTTCAAGCCTCATAACTCGAAAAGTACTCAATGAAGAAACATTTTAATACAGTGCGGAAAGCTCTTGAAACAAGCTATAAGAATGTGTAATAAAAAATAGGGAGTTCCATTTAAAAAATTCGAACTGATTTTTATGTGACCTTGACGGTGCAGTTCAAGCTCATACTGATATTGCTACATAATGCGTTACTTGAAACTCTACAACTTTTGTCTGAAACATTTGTTTCTAAAATGCATAATTTTCGAAAAATTTAAAAGTTTTCACACTTTTTCCTCACCCTGTATAATAGAATTTTATTTCTCGACATACATTTTAAATGTCATTGGAAAATCTTTTAGTTTTTAAATGAAAAAAAAAAATAAAATTTTTCGAACTTTTCCCTCATTTTGGACATCTTTATTTTACATCTGTACTTGGGATAGAACTATATATAATAGATTTTATTTTTCGATATACATTTTTATATGTCGTTGGAAAATCTTTTAATTTTTAAATGAGAAAAAAAATTTTTTTTCGATCTTTTCCTTCATTTTGAACATCTTTATTTTACATCTGTACTTGGGATAGAAATACATATAATAGATTTTATTTTTCGACATACATTTTATATGTCGTTGGAAAATCTTTTAATTTTTAAATGAGAAAAAAAATAAAATTGTTCGAACTTTTCCCTCATTTTGGACATCTTTATTTTTTATTATTTATAATAAATTTTATTTTTCGACATACATTTTATATATCGTTGGAAAATTTTTTAGTTTTTAAATGAGAAAAAAAATAAAATTGTTCGAACTTTTCCCTCATTTAGACATCTTTATTTTTTATTATTTATAATAGATTTTATTTTTCGATATACATTTTTATATGTCGTTGGAAAATCTTTTAATTTTTAAATGAAAAAAAAAAAAAAATAAAATTGTTCGAACTTTTCCCTCATTTTGGACATCTTTATTTTTTTATTATTTATAATAGATTTTATTTTTCGACATACATTTTATATATCGTTGGAAAATCTTTCAGTTTTTAAATGAAAAAAAAAAAAAAAAGGAAATTTTTTTCGAACTTTTCCCTCATGAATATCTTTATTTTACATCTGTGCGTTCAGTTTGGGAACCGATATGTTGGGTTGAAAGATCACAATGCAGAGCGACTGGTCGAGCGAGCGAACCCGAGTGACTCAGAGTTGGAGTATCCGTGGCACAGAAACTCGTGACGGCCATTGTGATCACCTTTCTTTCATCGAGCTTCACAATCTATTCGTGGAATTCCTAATATCGATCGCGACGTACGGGTTTGCCGTTATGACGTTAGGAATGAGACAATCTCGTCGATGCAGCTTATGCGAGATCGTTGCTAGATCACATTCGATTCATGCTCAGAAATATTTTGCGCGATTCCTGTACATTTACAGGATAGTATATCTGCTGTCAATTTAATCGAAAGTCCTTAAAATCTTTTCCGAAGCGTCGAATAATAATCCGAATTTTTTGGATTCTACAGAGATCCTTCTTCTGTGTCCTCGTTGCACGAAGTATTCCCCAAAGTGTTTCTCCTCTCGACCTAAATAACGATTCTGGAAAAGGGAGAACGATGAGCATAACGATAGGGAATCTTTTCAAACGTCATCTCTCGTGTTCGAGCTTCGCTCTGGTTTTCTCTACATACGAGGATTACGTTTGACCTAAATACAGAATTATGCCTGTCTCGCTGTCGGAAATACTATGCAGCGATATCGCTATCAGGAAGATGTCGTCGTGACGATACAAAAGACAGGAATATCGATAACACTGACAGACTATTCGCCCGAGTAACATAGTGTAAGTGCCTCTTCCATTTTCATCGGCTTTTTCCGTGTGTGCGAGTGTATAAACTGTCTAGAATAATGATAACGTCGGCTATAGCGTAGACTTGATTGCTACCGTGTGAAAAGAGCACGAAGAATATAAATAAGTAACAAGGATATAGCATCCTAAAAAAAGATCGCAATCTTTTTAATATATATGAAATTGTAATTCGAAGCATATTTTTTGGTAAATCGAAAAATTGATACGATCTTTATTTAATAGATCTTACAGATGATAAATTTGATTTACTCTGCATATAAATATTTTCATGGATTTAATATTGTGAAAACAGCACAAATATATTTATTAATAAATAAAATATTTCAAAAATTGTTAGCAGTTGTTAAATCGTAAAAAAAATTGCAGAGAAAAGAGAAAGAAATGTTGACGTTAAGAAAATTCCATAAATTCTGTCTAAATTATTTCGTGGAAATTCTATTGCGCAATGATTTCTTTTTGCAACAATGCTTTCGAAAAATTGATATAATCGTTATGTAATAGATATTAAATTTGATTTACTGCATATAAATATTTTCATGGATTTAATATTGTAAAAACAGCACAAATATATTTATCAATAAATAAAATATTTCAAAAATTGTTAGCAATTTTTACATCGTAAAAAAATTGCAGAGAAAAGAGAAAGAAATTTTGACGTTAAGAAAATTCCATAAATTTATCAATAAATAAAATATTTCAAAAATTGTTAGCAGTTGTTAAATCGTAAAAAAAATTGCAGAGAAAAGAGAAAGAAATTTTGACGTTAAGAAAATTCCATAAATTTATCAATAAATAAAATATTTCAAAAATTGTTAGCAGTTGTTAAATCGTAAAAAAAATTGCAGAGAAAAGAGAAAGAAATTTTGACGTTAAGAAAATTCCATAAATTCCGTCTAAATTATTTCATGGAAATTCTACCACGCAATGATTTCTTTTCGCAATAATGCTTTCGAAAAATTGATATAATCGTTATGTAATATATCTTACAGATGATGATTTACTCTGCATATAAATATTTTCATGGATTTAATATTGTGAAAACAGCACAAATATATTTATTAATAAATAAAATATTTCAAAAATTGTTAGCATTTGTTAAATCGTAAAAAAAATTACAGAGAAAAGAGAAAGAAATGTTGACGTTAAGAAAATTCCATAAATTCTGTCTAAATTATTTCGTGGAAATTCTATTGCGCAATGATTTCTTTTTGCAACAATGCTTTCGAAAAATTGATATAATCGTTATGTAATAGATGTTAAATTTGATTTACTCTGCATATAAATATTTTCATGGATTTAATATTGTGAAAACAGCACAAATATATTTATTAATAAATAAAATATTTCAAAAATTGTTAGCAGTTGTTAAATCGTAAAAAAAATTGCAGAGAAAAGAGAAAGAAATTTTGACGTTAAGAAAATTCCATAAATTTATCAATAAATAAAATATTTCAAAAATTGTTAGCAGTTGTTAAATCGTAAAAAAAATTGCAGAGAAAAGAAAGAAATTTTGACGTTAAGAAAATTCCATAAATTTATCAATAAATAAAATATTTCAAAAATTGTTAGCAGTTGTTAAATCGTAAAAAAAATTCCAGAGAAAAGAGAAAGAAATTTTGACGTTAAGAAAATTCCATGAATTCCGTCTAAATTATTTCATAGAAATTCTACCGCGCAATGAATTTTTTTCGCAACAATGCTTTCGAAAAATTGATATAATCGTTATGTAACAGATCTTACAGATAATAAATTTGATTTACTCTGCATATAAATATTTTCATAGATTTAATATTGTGAAAACAGTACAAATATATTTATCAAATAAAATATTTCAAAAATTGTTAGCAGTTGTTAAATCGTAAAAAAAATTGCAGAGAAAAGAGAAAGAAATTTTGACGTTAAGAAAATTCCATAAATTCCGTCTAAATTATTTCATGGAAATTCTACCGCGCAATGATTTCTTTTCGCAACAATGCTTTCGGAAACGATCAATATGAAGTTCTTAAGTTAGCAACGTTATAATACGTGGGAATAATTTTGGTTAATAGAAATACCGCGGATTTTAAAGCGCATAACCCGAAAGCTACAAACTGGCGTGGAAACCGTAGATAGAGAAAGAAAGAAACCTTGCCCTTTCTCCTTCCCTTGACGCTCGTAAATTTTTCGACGGAACGCAGCAGTCGGACTTATTTATTGAAGAATTTTGTGACTACCGGGCAGAATATCATCAGATAAAATGGTTTTTTTATAGCAATATTTTTTATTTGCCTTTTAGAGAATATAGAATATTTTTTTATATTTATTTATATTAGAGCTGGTTATATATTTATTTATTGTTGCAGTTACAGAAGAAATAATAACATTTAATAATAACAATATTAGAATTATTAAATAATAATTTTACTGTATATATAATATTATTATTATTTATTATTATTATTATTTTTATATTATTATTATTATTATTATTATATTATTATTATTATTTATACATATATAATTTATTAATGCAATTTAATATAATATCAAGTATAACACACAACTATTATATCATTATGTTATTGAATGATATTTATATACGTTAATTAGAGAAATAATAAAAACGTCAAAGATGAGACGCGATATATTATAAGCTAAGAATAATCTATAAAAACAAAGTAAAAAGAAAATTTCTATGTGATATTTACATGACATCAGTGAGATGAAATTTTTATCTTTGTAATTTTTATTTTTATTCGGTCAATTTTCTTTCACCAAGTTTCATTTATGAAATTTTTATTTTTGTAATTTTTATTTTTATTTGGTCAATTTTCTTTCACCAAGTTTCGTTTATCAAAGGCAAGGCGAGATTCTTTGGCATTATAAACTGGCGCCTCGAAAACAGGTAAAACACGTAAACAGGTTCTTCGTTGATTTACACGCAATGTGTGAAAATGCGAACGGCTTGGTCGTAAAATTGGACATCTCCGAGTTCGATACGACTATTCCTCGAAACGATTGCGTCTAAAAATACATTGACTCCCAATTGGTTTATTATATGAGCCGCGAGAAAAAATTTCCAATCAGATAAAAAACACAGTCTGATCTATTTCCTAATACAATAGTTTCCACTTGCGTGTCTATCTATTAATTCTTAGATAGAAGTGACATTTTTAATTATATGTACATTAATTAATAATTATATTAATAATTAATTTGTCAATTTCATATATCTATTTCATATTAATTATAATATTAATTATAATATTATATTATTTACGAATAATTTTTTATTAACTTCAATCAACAAATGACTGACTTATTTATTTTTTCGTTTTTTTATTTTAGTAGAAATTTTCAAAAGTGTCGACTATCATGTTTGTGCATACATTTCTATCGATTGCTTTCATCAGATACCAATAAAGTTTCACATATTCCGTTGCATACATTATGAGAATCGAAATTAAAATCTGTTTTTAAATGTAAGTAAATGTTACATATCATGTGTCATCTTAATTTGCGTATTTTCGCCACATTAGTTAAGTTGAGTGTGCGAACTCGGATATTATAAAAGCCAAACAAACAGCTTTTATTTTGACATTGACACAGGATATGCTGTGAAAGCCGTTCCGTCAAATTAAACATTACGTAACAGATCGATTACATCGGAAACAAGTCTTTTTCTCTAGAAATTTTAAAAAAGGATAATAGATAATATTTATGATCTATTTTTAAAACATTACTTTTGTGTTTTTAGAGACATTATTTTTAATTATATTAAACATTATTCTATATATTTTATATATTAAATATAATAGTATTATTATTTTTTTCACACAAAATTATATTTATTATTTTTATATTAAATTTTTATTATTAAATTATTTATTATTAAAATAATATTATTTATTATTATTAAAATTTTTTTTATTATTTTTTGTTATTATAAGTGCGAATTATTCGTCAATATTTATATATACTCAGATCTATTAGAATCTACATATCAGGAGAAATAACAGTTCAACAAAATAATTGTTAAAAAATTTTTAAGTATCAAAATGTACAACATAATTTCGAAATTGTAGCGAATTAAAATCAATTCTGGTAAAAAATTTTCGTTGAAGTTAAACTTATGAAGTTATACATCATTTATTCCTTACACGTTTGAAATCGTTAGCTTTATTGTACGCAAAATATTTCATCCCGTAGAAGTTTCGTTTGCTAAAACTAATTTTACGCGTTATTTTCTTTCGCGAAAATAATATATAAAGGTTAAAGCGTTGAAACAAATATTCAGAATCGATATTTGAAACGTATGTATGTATGTCACTTTGCGAAATGTTCGGCGAAAATTTTGGTCCATAATTAACATTCTGTCAACTGGACTTTATCCTCCTTTCTTCATCTGCAATTTGTTGAGGCATAAATTATATATCGTCGACGGTGAAATGAACGATGACAGAGTTATTACTGTCAGAACTTCATCGTTATGGAGAATAACAATTACCATGCACGCTTTCGCTTTATCTCGTAATAATATATTAATATGCTTAAAGTGGTAGTTTTCATAAACGTTATTTATATTTTTTTTAAGTTTGACATTAGACTTTTATAATATTATTAGTGAGAAACAATAGAGAGAGTTGCAACAATATAACTTGAAGATAAACTTTATATATTTTTATTAAATCTCACACATGTTTAAATAATTTATATATGTATATATATAAATTCTTTCGAAAGTTTTTAGAAATAAGTATGTTGTGTTTGATAGAAATCATAAAATCTTTGAATAATTCCATAATTATTTTTTCTAATTATATTATATTCTTTCATTGATCTTAAAAATTTTCTAAAAAATGTTACAAGTAGTCGATGTTACAAGTAGTAGTTTGTTTAAATTGTTTAAATTTGATTTTGATTTGATCAAACAAATACAATGATTACAATTTGATAGTTTTTAGTCAAAGAATATTAGTTCAAGCGTTCGAAAGTTTTTAGAAATAAGTATGTTTGATAGAAATCATAAAATGCAGATTTAAAATTTTATTTAGTATCATGATATTAATTTTTAATGCAGTAGAAAGAATATTGATACATTATTATTTACAATATATTTTTATTTATTACACATTTATTTTGCACACTGTTTACTCCACTAATTCATGTTGTATGTCTTTGTATAATTCCATAATTATTTTTTCTAATTATATTATATTCTTTCATTGATCTTAAAAATTTTCTAAAAAATGTTACAAGTAGTCGATTTGTTTAAATCATTTAAATTTGATTTTGATTTGATCAAATAAATACGATGATTACAATTTGATAGTTTTTAGTCAAAGAATATTAGTTCAAGCGTTCGAAAGTTTTTAGAAATAAGTATGTTATGTTTGATAGAAATCATAAAATGCAGATTTAAAATTTTATTTAGTATTACGATATTAATTTTTAATGCAATGGAAACGATTTTTCTAATTATATTATACTCTTTCATTGACCTTAAAAATTTTCTAAAAAATGTTACAAATAATCGATTTGTTTAAATTGTTTAAATTTGATTTGATCAAAAAAATACGATGATTACAATTTAATAGTTTTTAATCAAAGAATATTAGTTCAAGCGTTCAAAAGTTTTTAGAAATAAGTATGTTATGTTTGATAGAAATCATAAAATGCAGATTTAAAATTTTATTTAGTATTATGATATTAATTTTTAACGCAGTGGATATTGATACATTACTATTTGCAATATATTTTTATTTATTACACATTTTGCACATTGTGCTCCACTAATTCATGTTGTATGTCTTTGTATAATTCCATAATTATTTTTTCTAATTATATTATATTCTTTCATTGATCTTAAAAATTTTTTTAAAAATATTACAAATAGTCGATTTGTTTAAATTGTTTAAATTTGATTTGAGCAAATAAATACGATAATTGCAATTTGATAGTTTTTAGTCAAAGAATATTAGTTCAAGCGTTCGAAAGTTTTTAGAAATAAGTATGTTATGTTTGATAGAAATCATAAAATGCAGATTTAAAATTTTATTTAATATTACGATATTAATTTTTAATGCAATGGAAACGATTTTTCTAATTATATTATACTCTTTCATTGATCTTAAAAATTTTCTAAAAAATGTTACAAATAATCGATTTGTTTAAATTGTTTAAATTTGATTTGATCAAACAAATACGATGATTACAATTTGATAGTTTTTAGTCAAAGAATATTAGTTCAAGCGTTCGAAAGTTTTTAGAAATAAGTATATTTGATAGAAATCATAAAAAGCAGATTTAAAATTTTATTTAGTATTACGATATTAATTTTTAATGCAATGGAAACGATTTTTTCTAATTATATTATACTCTTTCATTGATCTTAAAAATTTTCTAAAAAATGTTACAAATAATTGATTTGTTTAAATTGTTTAAATTTGATTTGATCAAAAAAATACGATGATTACAATTTGATAGTTTTTAGTCAAAGAATATTAGTTCAAGCGTTCGAAAGTTTTTAGAAATAAGTATATTTGATAGAAATCATAAAATGCAGATTTAAAATTTTATTTAATATTACGATATTAATTTTTAATGCAATGGAAACGATTTTTCTAATTATATTATACTCTTTCATTGATCTTAAAAATTTTCTAAAAAATGTTACAAATAATTGATTTGTTTAAATTGTTTAAATTTGATTTGATCAAAAAAATACGATGATTACAATTTGATAGTTTTTAGTCAAAGAATATTAGTTGAAGCCGTGAATCATACGAATGGCTATCGAAGTGCCGATACATGTACCCTTTTTCATGTAACTTTTGGCACTTGGCCAAAAGCTTCCGATATTAGAAACTTTATCATTTAGTTTCTCCACAAAGGACAAAGCGGCCATTTGTCGAATGGAAACTCTTCGCTTCCACGCTCACCACGTATCGACTATTACCGTTGAAAAAACTTTTTCAATTATTTCGCGTGCCATTTGAAGGAATGCGGTCTTTTGATCGATGGCAGCTACATCTGATATTATTGAACATCGTGAAATTATCCAATGCATTATACGTTTTATATGTGACATAATAATTTCCGTAATTTAATTTAAAATTTCATTCAACGGATGCAATCGAGTCGTCAAACTATTGTAGAAATTAATTATTCAATGGCATTGGTTAACGTGGCAGATCGATAGCATCTCGCTGAGCCAACTGAAAACGCCATGTATGCGATTGTTCGTCTGACACAACATGTCAAGCTCGTCTGTGATATGGAAACAATCAATAGTTTATCAAATAAGCTTCGGAGGAAACAGTAGAATATTCCTATCGTCCTAATTTAATACATTTGTAAATAATGATGTGCAACATTATTTGTTTGCCTATAATTAAAGCATTTCGCAAAAGTTTTGCTCGAAAAGAGAAACATGGATTTGAAAAATGTTTAAAGGAAAATTTTTAATTAAATTATATGCAGATTAAATTAAATCATCTTTTTGGTTTTTTTTTTAATTTCTCATATTTTCAGTAGATGATTTATAAAAGTTTATATTTCTTAATTTTTATTTTTATTTTTATTAGCTATTATATTAAATAATTCAAAAATTAAATTTTGATTGATATTTAAATAGAAAAAAGTCTCTAAATTTAATCTAGTTTCACTTCTTTTTATTCAACCTGTGTGCAATTGTTCGAAACTTCGTAATGCATTTTTTGCAAGATAGAACATGTTTTGCTTAAGTGTAGACCGCACGAGAGCGCATTCCCCCTGTTTGGAGGTAGTTATTTAAGTAAGATGCCAGTCGTAAAATCTTTCTACAGAGAATATCGTGTACTGATGTATTTACATCTCCAAAGGATGAGCCATGTCGGAATCGCTCACGAAGAGACCACCAAGAGAGTGAGAGCATTTTTCTCATAAACTTTTCAAGCGAATTTAT
This sequence comes from Camponotus fellah, assembly GCA_030586385.1. Lineage (NCBI taxonomy): Eukaryota > Metazoa > Arthropoda > Insecta > Hymenoptera > Formicidae > Camponotus > Camponotus fellah. The sequence continues at coordinate 655,149 of JAPIVC010000706.1, read as the reverse complement.
ACGGTTTACTCACAATTATTGTCGTGAATGAATCGGCCAATTTTGTCAATTTTAGTTGATTTTTTAAATAAAGGAATTATTTCGCGTGTATATATTTATTAATATAAAAATAAAATATTATAAGAATAAAAATGTTATTAAGTAAAAAGAAGAGAAATAAAAATACGAAAAAATATATATGTATATAAATAAGAAATTAAATTTTTCATTTTTATTTAATTTTATATTTGATTTTTATATGTTTTATTAACATGTTTGTAGAGACTACTTTTTATGAAACTTTTAAAAAGAAAAAAAATCCACTCGTAAAAATTATTACATAAAGAGTCATTAAAGTTTGGCCTGATATGTACATGTATATAAGATCTTAGATTACATTAAAAATAATTTAATATTATATTTAATAATTATATTTAATATTTTAATATTATATTTAATATTTATATTTAATAATTATATTATATTTAATATTTAAATATTATATTTAATATTTATATTTAATAATTTAATAATTTAATATTTTATATAGATTATTTCACATTATCCTTAAAAGTTTAATTAGTACGTTCGTGTAATTTTTCTGAGAATGACACATTATTTATATATTCTATCCGGAAGCATGGTGGATGTTTATCGAAAGTGTGAAAACGAAAGTATATTTTGAGTTCTTTTAACGCCGATGAGAGATTATTTTTGTGAAAACATTCATTTATCTTTCATCCGCTTTGAACGTTTCATTCAAGATCATCGTCAAAAATGAACCGTGCAAATTCGCCTTTACCTTGTATTTTCCATTTCGCGCTCTCTACCTTTGCCCTCTCTCGTGGATCTCGAACGCGGATCCTGCGAGAAAATCCGTGAGAAAATCAAACAAGACCGAATGCCAAGACCTATTCCACGTCGAGTCGATCCGACAGGGCTCGAAGATCGATCGTGACCTTCGACTTTCTTATCAAAGAAAAGTAATCCGACAGGTATACACACCGTTACGTAAGGCGACTTTTATTCCGTTTTACGTCACATCCGGACTGAATTTGGTACTCTTGCATTGCGAATATTTTCCCGAGATAAATTTAAAATAAAACTTGCGAATGTGTTTTATTATTTTATTGTGATATTTCACAGGAAAACAAATTGCAGATTTATTTCAATTGCATTATTATATGTAAATATTAAAATTATGGAGTAAAATAAATTAATAATTACTTTAAAATAAAATAAATTAATAATTACTTTGAATAATTATTAAAAGTAATTATTATTATTTTATTTTTAAATAATTACTTTAAAAATAAAATAATAATAATTACTTTTAATAATAATAAATGATAGCTTGCAACAGAAATGAAAATGGTCATGTTACACGTAATTATATAATGATTATAATTATGAATATTGAATCATAAAAATCATATTCATTTTCTATTGCTAATTTTATAAAATTTAATAAACTGACATTATTGTTCAATATTTACAACGCAAAGTATTGATTATAAGTATTATCTTTAACTTTATTATCTGTTATTATTATTATTATTCTTTTCATATTTTATTCTCTGTTTACGAATTTCAAACAAGAAGCATAAGATAAAAATAATTAACATATGTCCTGAATAAAAATGTGGGACAAATTTTTCAAATGACGTATGTAAAATAGCACATATAAAATATTAAATAAATTATGTTATAAATTATTAATACATACAGATGATTCAGGTAATTACAATATCCAACATAAAACGTAAAATTTTAAAAAATTTTTAGAATCGATTACGATTACTATCAATTTTTGATTAAACGAAATGTAAGACGGTCATGTTACACGTAATCATATAATAATTATAATTATGAATATTCAACACATAAAAATCATATTCATTTTCTATTGCTAATTTTATAAAATTTAATAAACTGACATTATTGTTCAATATTTACAACGCAAAGTATTGATTATAAGCATTATCTTTAACTTTATTATTGTTCAATATTTACAACGCAAAATATTGATTATAAGCATTATCTTTAACTTTATTATCTGTTATTATTATTATTATATTCTTTTCATATTTTATTCTCTGTTTACGAATTTCAAACAAGAAGTATAAGGTAAAATAATTAACATATATCCTGAATAAAAATGTGCGACAAATTTTTCAAATGACATATGTAAAGTAGCACATATAAAATATTAAATAAGTTATATTATAAATTATTAATACATACACATGACTCAGGTAATTAAAATATCCAATATAGGACATAAAATTTAAAAATCTTCACAATCGATTATTATCAATTTTTTATTAAATGAAATGTAAGACAGTCATGTTACATTTAATCACATAATGATTATAATTGAATATTGAATCATAAAAATCATATTCATTTTCTATTGCTAATTTTATAAAATTTAATAAACTGACATTATTGTTCAATATTTACAACGCAAAGTATTGATTATAAGCATTATCTTTAACTTTATTATCTGTTATTATTATTATTATTCTTTTCATATTTTATTCTCTGTTTACGAATTTCAAACAAGAAGCATAAAATAATTAACGTATATCCTGAATAAAAATGTGCGACAAATTTTTCAAATGACGTATGTAAAATAGCACACATTGAATATTAAATAAATTACATTATAAATTATTATTATAATTATAAATTATTAATAATAACATACATAATTTTTTATCAAACGAAATGTGTATGTGATATTTTTCAAACAACACGTCAATAAAATTTATTTCTACAAGATAAAATCGAGTAATGAATATTTAAATTCAAGACATATTTTTCAGAGTAAAATTTTGCGAGGATATCTTGTATCGAAGAGAGTGCGTATACTTTCTTATCGAATATTTCTTCCGCGCTCGTATCAGTCGCGATATATGTCGCGTTTTCTTTAAAAGCATGGGAGGGGGAGAAATGAGACATTAACGATGTCTACGTTATTTATGCCTACTTGCTTTCGTTTTTATCAATCTTTTTCTAGCAGTACCGAAAGAAACTACGTCAGAAGGATGCATACCTCTGGCACTTTCATCGGTACGATCGACGAGATTTGCAGAAAAACATGTGAGAGCGAAAAGTTTTCAATAGACGTCCACTTTTCCCAGCGGGTCGACCGCTTCGGTCGGTTGGTACTTGGAGCTGCAGTTAATGGAAATCGCTTTTAACGATAAACGTCCATTATAATGGCCGTCTGCCTTTCCCTCCTCTCCTCCTCGATCGGTTAAGTTAAGGGGAAAGTGAAAACTGGGGATTGGTCGCGCTAGTAAAAACAAGAAGAATGTTCCAGCCGAACAAACAACGCGAAGTCCATTATCGACGTAGGGGACGAAAAGTTAATTAATGTCCTCAAATTAGTGTCTCATGAGAGAGAGAGAGAGAGAGAGAGAGAGAGAGAAGGAGAGAGAGGGAGAGAGAGAGAGAGAGAGAGAGAGGAGGAGGAGGAGAGGAGAGAAATTAAATGCATCAGAGTAGCCTCGCAAGAGCATCCGCCTCGTTACCAGCGAAACTGTCTATTAATTATAATCGCGGATCGTAATGTCGGTGATAATAAAATGAGATAATAGCACTAATCGCAGCGTGTAATATTAATGGCGTAACGAACGTGACGGATGTGAATTAAGTGCATCACTGCTTCGCGTTAGCTCGGAGATATTTAAACAATAGGCATTAATTAACCTATATTTTCGTTGCAAGGTGTATTGTATTATTATATTATATTATATCGCGATGCTCGCGACGTATGTAATACGTCCTTTATATCTATTGTTATCTATTATTACTCTATTGCACTAAGAAAAAAATTTGGTGGTATCAATTAGAATTTTGGTAGATTCAATCAATGTGTCTATTGGAAAATGGACGAACCAGAATTTTTGGAAATTATCACATTTGAATCTCATTAATTTCTTCTCCTGTTGAAATTTATCAAATTTCCTGATTAATAATACTAAACTCGCCAGCACCAGTCGTCTAGAATTTTTTCCATCTAATCTCTAAAAAGTCTGTTTCAAGGTCTGTTTAATATTCTGAATTCCAACAAGATTCTTAGATAAATTCGGTCCAGATTATTGAATAAATTATTTTAAAGTCAGTTTGTTAGAAATTAAACTGATAAATTGAAAAACAATGCACTGAGAAAAAAAAGTGGTTGCATTAATTAGAATTCTAATAGATTCAACCAGTATATCAGTTAAAAAAATGGACGAACCAGAATTCTTGTAGGAATTACCAGATGAATTTGATTAATTTCTTTCTGTTAAATTTATCAAATTTTCTGATTAATAATACTAAACTCGCCAGCACCAAGTCGTCTAAAATTTCTTCCATCTGATCTCAAAAGTCTGTTTAATATTCTGAATTCCAACAAGATTATTGGATAAATTCAATCCAGATTATTGAATACATTATTTTAAATTCAGTTTATTAAAAATAAACTCAAACACTGCACTGAGAAAAAATCTAATTGCATTAATTAAAATTCTGGTAGATTCAACGGATATGTCTGTTAAAAAATGGATGAACCAGAATTTTTGTAGGAATTACCAGATGAATCTGATTAATTTCTTTCTGTTAAATTTATCAAATTTTATGATTAATAATACTAAACTCGCCAACACCAAGTCGTCTAAAATTTCTTCCATTTAATCTCAAAAGTCTGTTTAATATTCTGAATTCCAACAAGATTATTGGATAAATTCAGTCCAGATTATTGAACAAATTATTTTAAAGTCAGTTTGTTAGAAATTAAACTGATAAATTGAAAAACAGTGCACTGAGAAAAAAAAGTGGTTGCATTAATTAGAATTCTAATAGATTCAACCAGTATATCAGTTAAAAAAATGGACGAACCAGAATTCTTGTAGGAATTACCAGATGAATCTGATTAATTTCTTTCTGTTAAATTTATCAAATTTTCTGATTAATAAATAATACTAAACTCGCCAGCACCAAGTCGTCTAAAATTTCTTCCATCTGATCTCAAAAGTCTGTTTAATATTCTGAATTCCAACAAGATTATTGGATAAATTCAATCCAGATTATTGAATACATTAATTATTTTAAATTCAGTTTATTAAAAATAAACTCAAACACTGCACTGAGAAAAAAATCTAATTGCATTAATTAAAATTCTGGTAAATTCAACGGATATGTCTGTTAAAAAATGGATGAACCAGAATTTTTGTAGGAATTACCAGATGAATCTGATTAATTTCTTTCTGTTAAATTTATCAAATTTTCTGATTAATAATACTAAACTCGCCAACACCAAGTCGTCTAAAATTTCTTCCATTTAATCTCAAAAGTCTGTTTAATATTCTGAATTCCAACAAGATTATTGGATAAATTCAGTCCAGATTATTGAATAAATTATTTTAAAGTCAGTTTGTTAGAAATTAAACTGATAAATTGAAAAACAGTGCAGAAAAAAAGTGGTTGCATTAATTAGAATTCTAATAGATTCAACCAGTATATCAGTTAAAAAAATGGACGAACTAGAATTCTTGTAGGAATTACCAGATGAATTTGATTAATTTCTTTCTGTTAAATTTATCAAATTTTCTGATTAATAATACTAAACTCGCCAGCACCAAGTTGTCTAAAATTTCTTCCATCTGATCTCAAAAGTCTGTTTAATATTCTGAATTCCAACAAGATTATTGGATAAATTCAATTCAGATTATTGAATACATTCTTTTAAATTCAGTTTATTAAAAATTAAACTCATAAACACTGCACTGAGAAAAAAATTTAATTGCATTAATTAAAATTCTGGTAGATTCAACCGATATGTCTGTTAGAAAATGGACGAACCAGAATTTTTGTAGGAATTACCAGATGAATCTGATTAATTTCTTGCTGTTAAATTTATCAAATTTTCTGATTAATAATACTAAACTCACTAGCACCAAGTCGTCTAAAATTTCTTCCATTTAATCTCAAAAGTCTGTTTAATATTCCGAATTCCAACACGATTATTGCATAAATTTAATCCAGATTATTAAATAAATTATTTTAAATTCAGTTTGTTAGAAATTAAATTGATAAACAGTGCATTGAGAAAGTCGTCTAAAATTCTTTCCATCTAATTTCAAAAGTTTGTTTAATATTCTGAATTCCAACAAGATTATTGGATAAATTCAATCCACATTATTGAATAAATTATTTTAAATTTAATTTGTTAGAAATTAAACTGATAAACAATGGGTGCTTTCCATTTAGCGACACAAGTCGACACAAGCGTCATTCTATCTTTATTTATTGTATTCATTGAAAAAGGATAGAATGACGCTTGTGTCGACTTATGTCGCTAAATGGAAAGCACCCAATGATGCAAGAAGAGGATGCAGCTCAAACACACACAATCAGAGAGCTAATATCCTCTTTCTGGCACTACTGCTCGTAAGAGAAAAAAAATATACTTTGGATTTAACATTAATACTAGTTCTTTATATACATTTCATGGCAAATATTGAATACGAGTTAAATTAAGAGTAGCTAGATGCAAGCAAAGAATAATTTAATGCAACAAGAAATTTTATAGATCCATCCAAAAAAGGCTAATCAAATCTTTATAGTAAAATCTATTAAAACAAATCTATTAAAACAAATCTATTAAACAAATCTATTATTCTAGTTATTAAAAAATCGACTATTATCATGATAACTAGAAATTCTTGTTTGATTTAACCAAAATGCCTTCAATCATATACGTCTTGTTGGTACAATCAAACGATTTTTCTCAATGCGGTTTACGTCCCAGGTTTTTTATTGCTCCTCATCGCTGTGTAACGATGCAACAAAATTGCGTTACTCTATCTTTGCTGCGCCAGTAACTGCAAAATTCGTTGTACAGAACGATGTAGCATTCATTTAGCGACTTTCATTCGCGAACTGAATGAGATTGATAAAATGGCGAAATGGGGCGAATGGGGAGAGAAATAATAGATCAGAAAGAGATGCGATTAAAAAAAAAAAGACTCGATTCGCGCGTAGCATTTTTTCATTCTATTTGACAAGATGATCGAAGAACTGCTGAACAAATGGAGGCAAAGCTCTTATTCAGACAGATCGCGCTATTCTCAACTTCCGACGATTTAGAGGCAGAGATTTATCTCTCGCTGTAGCATCTCGCGTAATTAGTTGGCCCATTGAACATTTTGTTTGCCTCTCAAAAGGAAAATCGAGTGATTTCTAACGTCAAATATTATAATCATGCAAATTACGAGATGATTAAATAGTATTAAAAATTTGTTCGAAAGTATAGAACTTCAAATATATATTATTAAGGCTGCAGAGAGAGTTTTGTTAGCATCAATTATCTCGAATGTTTAATCGAGAATTTTTTTCCTTTTATTTACAAGAATTTTTTCATTTTTTCTTTTTGTATTACAATCGTAAAAATATTCATATTGCGATTTGAAATAAATAGAAAATTAATTAAATATGTAATAAATATAAAAATTTATTAATGAAATGAATAATATAAACTACATGAAATTAAAAATATTTTCTCGTCATTTTTTAAATTTAATTTTTTAATAAAATTTTCAATAGCTTTTAATTAAAAAACTCATGAAACATTCAATGTATAAGTATAATTAGAAACTATAGAAAGATCGAGTTTTAGGAAATTTTGTATGGAATAATTTTATTAATCCACTAATATTAATTCACTTATAATTTTGTTTTAATTCACTTCTCAGAGTCAACGAAATTTGAAGTAAATAATACCTTTTGATATCTCACAGATGAATCGAGTGCAAGACTTATGACCAAATTCATCAAGTTTCCTCAAGCAGATAACGGCCGTTTCATCAACGTCCGTTGATGATTGTTGAAGTCGTTTTAACGAGCCACTAAAAATCGAATTCAACCCTCGTTAACGAGAATTTAAGGGAGATTAATGAAATCAGTCCATAATTTTTATTCTTCAGAAGAAATCTCATCTCTCCCAGCAATCTAAAACCGATCCTTCTTTTATCACAATTTTCCAATCTCCTGTATTAAATATTGCTTGTAACAGCCAGAAACATCTTTAATAAAGTACATTATATTGAACATTGAAAGACCAATATAAATTTCTATTGGTTGATCATCTTCTCGAAACTTATCTATAAGTTTCAGTAGTTAAAAGTGAGATTAATCTTTATTGATGGAGAAATAGACATCGATTATGTCAAAGAAAGTTTCTATCCTCTGATATCTTTTTATAGGATATTCGAAGTAATCCCTTTTAAGCTGACAATTGCACCAATCTCGTAAATAAATCGCTAAATGCAATTAACAATTTATATCCGCATGCGATGATTTAATATCACGTAATCGAGAATGCTAGTCGCCCTCGAATATAATTTTCGATTGAGTCAATCGGTCGATTAAGCTCGGTATTTACGTTATTTAATCTACGATTAAGACGCTAAATATGTGCCTCTCCTAGGATTGCACGAGATACCAAGATTAGTCTTGATATTGTCTTGTCTTGTCTTGAATTTCAAGACCAGATTAAGACAAGATTTTTAATTAGTTATCAAGACAATACCAAGACTAAGACTGTCAAGATTATTAGTCTTGTCAAGATTATTGGTTCTCAAAAAAACTAAAATATTTATATTTGTAAATGAAAAAAAATCACTATATACGAATTTAAAAAAATTTTATCTTTCAATAAAACATTCTCTTCATCTTCTAAAAATTTTATATTTCAATAAAAACATTTATATTAATAAATTTAAAAATTCAATTAAATTTCATATTTAAATTTAATTTCATATTAATACAATATAACATTTTTATAAATTAGAAATCAAACTTGCAAATTTTAGATATTAAGGAGCATTTCACAGGAATTGATGTACATTAGTGCTTTTAAAGATTTTAAAGTAAATGTTTTTTTATGTAAATATGCGGCATTTATATGGATTAAATAATAATAATTATAATTAAAATATAATACAATAGTAATTTCAAGATAAGATTTTTAATTAGCTATCAAGACAATACCAAGACTAAGACTGTCAAGATTATTAGTCTTGTCGAGATTATTGATTCTCAAAAAAACTAAAATATTTATATTTGTAAATGAAAAAAATCACTATATACGAATTTAAAAAAATTTTATTCAATAAAAACATTTATATTGATAAATTTAAAAATATTTAATATTAATACAATATAACATTTTTATAAATTGGAAATCAAACTCGCAAATTTTAGACATTAAAGAGCATTTCACCCAGGAATTGATGCACATCAGTGCTTTTAAAGATTTACTTTGTAATCTGGTTCTATTTTTTGACATAGTCAGAGTTCCTATTGAGAAAAGTCTTTCTACTGGCACGGACGAGGCAGTTGAATTTAAAATGTCTCGAGCCATTTTTGACAATGTGGGATAAATATGAACCTGATTTTTTTACCACTCCAAAATATTTATATCTGCACATTCCCTTGGAGCCTTAAATAGTTATTAATTTCTGTTTTCCATGAAACAATGTTTTTTTAAGTAAATAGACGGCATTTATATCGATTACATAGTAATTATAATTAAAATATAATATACAATAGAAATAATTATTTCAAATGATATTACAAAAATTATGTTAAATATTATTTAAATAATTTTTTAATATTAGATAAAAAATTGTTAACAAAATCGAGACAAGACAATACAAGACGAGATTTTTGCTAGCAATATTCACTCAAGACCAAGATTTAAATTTTTGAAAATTTTCAATACCAATACGATATTTTTACGAATATTATCTTGTGCAATCCTAGCCTTTCCCGAGGCTAACGCACTTACGACATCGTATCGTTGTTTACTCAGCCATCGAACGAGTATAATCTCACGTAAAACGCGCCGATAAAGATAATGGCATGACAGTTGTGGGTGGTGAATCATGCTGTTGCCATCGTCGCAAAGTGCAACGCAGGTGCGTTGCATCGTACGATCGATATACTGTAATATTCACTTGCGAATTTCTTACGTAAGGAAAGATTTATTATACGTCAGCGTGAGATCGCGCGACATGATTGCTAAAATTCCGAGAAATAAATTTTCAATCGGTAGATCGAGAGCATTTCCGTGCTGGAAGGCTTATTTAATATCGCTTCATCCATTATGACGAAGACCTACATAGAACCTACATAGAAGATAAGAGTATAGACTGTAATTTAAGAAGAGCATCACACAATTAAGCAAATGGTTTAATACTTGATTGGATTTTTTTAATAGATAATGGAACGCATGAAAAGACGAATAAATATTTACAACTTTAATTCTTCCTTCCAGATTTAATTAATTTGATGATCACGTGTGTTTATAATATTAAATATAATATTTTATAATATTAAATATAATTTTAAAAAAATTAAATGTTACAGTATATTTTGCTTATAAATTGAGAGATATAATTTCAGCAGAGCATATTATGTAGGACGTTTTTTTCTCACGTTTGATTTATGTTCACTTATATAAGATGGCATCGATATCGCAGCAATAAAATAGAAAACTCAAGAAGCCTTCTCAAGTGTATCTCTCCCCACGGCTTTACGGATTATCCTCGTAGAAAATCGTTACAACGGCGACTGTGGATTAAAAATATCTTTTCATTCATAAATTTATTACACTCCCGTCTCGTCTTCCAACGCATGCTGCAAAATAAACTACCTGCGCGACGCTAAGCAAAAAATGCATAAAAATAGATTTGTGCTTACTTAAGGATGTTTCGTACTTATTTTCAAAATATTGAGAATTTAATGAAAATTGCTTGTGAATCTCTGCACTGTAGCTAAGATCAAATTGTAATATTCCACAATAATAATTTCTCATATTCAAAAAGTGGATATATTCATCAATATTGATTTCTTAGCTTTTTGCTGGGATTGTACGTATAAAATATCGTAAAAACGAAATGCAAATTATTAATGATCAAATTGAATCTTGTTATACATTTTTTCTTTCAAATCGATTTACTTCAAATAAAAATACTTATACGTTATGGAAAACAATAAATAATAAATAATAAACAATAAATAATAAAAGATTGTGAAAAATAATAAAAGAATATAGTAAATAATTTTTATAAACTTGTTAGATGTGACATGAATATTTTATTTTTTATCTTCTCAAAGATAAATAAAATTATTTTAAGGATGTTTTGTACGTATTTTCAAAATATTCAGAATTTAATGAAAATTGTACAGAATGTCCTTACATATGTTTAGAATCTTCGGTACAATTTTTAAATCGATTTATTAAAGCGTTCACAAATTATAAGGATTTTAATTTGCTGAATCAACATGTGTTCTTATGGGAAACGTATAACCACATCGATTCAAATGATAAAAACACATGGAAATAATATTCAGAATTTGTTTAAAATTTGCAAAAGTTTAGATACAAAGGAAATATTTGGTCAAATAATATTATACAAATACTGACTGGTTAAAAAGATATTAAATATAATTCAATGAAGTTAGCCATGTATCTGTCATAAGGCAAAATTTTCTGCCAAAAGTTGATCATTCACAAAATTCGGAATATTTCAGTAAAAATGCAATAAATTCCACATAATTTCTCATACTTGAAATATACCAAAAGTGGATATTCAATATAGATTTTCAGCTACTTTTTGCTGGATTGTACAAAACATCCTTAAATGCACTCGTGTGCGATTGCACTGTCAGTCGAATTTGTCATTAGCTTTTCTATTGTCTGAGAACAATGAGAAACACATCGAAGCGTTATTTAACGTGAGAATAGATATAATTTTCGATGAGTCGTCGTTTTATTTGTTCTGCAATGACGGAAGATATAAAATTGATTTTTTTTATATTAATTATTTAATTTTTGTATTACGTTGCAGAAGTGCATATGAACAATTCGATTATCATTTTAAAGTTTGCTGTGTCAAAATTGAATTTTTATTTGAAATTCTAGTTGATACTTTAACTTTCAAATAAGGTACTATGTGAATAATGCATGCTAGAAATAAGTTATCTACATAGATACAGATGCACGATCCACAGGATCGTCGCGCTTCTTAACGAAATTTTAAGTAAAAAATTTTTCGACGAAAATTTCAATTAATCGTTAGCCTTTCTCTCTCTTTTACAATTTTCCTGCAATTTTTATTTTTAATATTAAACACATTAAAATATATATATATATATATATATATATAAACTGATGCAAATAAAAATTATATAATATTATAAATTATATAAATTTGTAAATTCGAATTTTCTTAAAATTAATTGACAGATAATTTCGCTTATTCCGAAATTATAAATTTCCAACGAGCAATTTTTTAAATATCTTTTTTTATATTTTTATATCATTTTTATGTTTTATTTTTATGTTTTATATTTTTATATCATTTTTATGTTTTATATCATTTTTATATTTTATATTGTTTATTTATAGATTTCCATTATACACATGTTATTATATAAATAAATTGATGCAGATTAAAATTATATAATATTATAAATTCGAATTTTCTTAAAATTAATTGACAGATAATTTCGCTTATTCCGAAATTATAAATCTTCAACGAGCGATTTTTTAAATATCTTTTTTTTATATTTTTATATCATTTTTATGTTTTATATCATTTTTATTTATGTTTTATATCATTTTTATGTTTTATATTGTTTATTTATAGATTTCCGTTACACACATGTTATTACATATATTACATATATAAATTGATGCAGATAAAAATTATATAATATTATAAACTATATAATATTATAAATTCGAATTTTCTTAAAATTAATTGACAGATAATTTCGCTTATTCCGAAATTATAAATCCCCAACGAGCGATTTTTTAAATATCTTTTTTTATATTTTTATATCATTTTTATGTTTTATATCATTTTTATTTATGTTTTATATCATTTTTATGTTTTATATTATTTATTTATAGATTTCCGTTACACACATGTTATTATATATATATATATAAACTTGATGCAGATAAGAATTATATAATATTATAAACTATACGATATTATAAATTCGAATTTTCTTAAAATTAATTAATTATTTTGACAGATAATTTCGCTTATTCCGATTATAAATCTTATTATAAATCTCCAACGAGCGATTTTTTAAATATCTCTTTTTATATTTTTATCATTTTATAATTTATATTGTTTATTTATAGATTTCCGTTACACACATGTTATTATATTCAATTATAGCTCGTCTTCGTCGAGCAAGAAACAGATATCTACCTCTCTCTTTCTCTCTCTCTCTCTCTCTCTTCGTTTTGCGTCTCTCGCGCTTCCATGTTGCTTTTTTATATTTGTAACCATAAATCATTTCCTTGTCAAAACCTGCTCCGATCATCCGCGATCGCGCGGAGATGCGTCTTTGCGTTACGTGGGGTGGCTTCGATGTCGAAACGAGACTCGCGCGCGCGCTCGTTTCTAATTCAGGCGGGCATTAATCATAGGGACACTATCGCGCTCACCGCCATTACGTTGTTCCTGGCATCGAGATATAGTACATCAGTAATATCTCTACGTGCAATTACGGCCGCATCGTTGTCTCGCGATGTATCTCGATGTCCATCACACCTTTTCTCAGCCGGTTGGATAAGACCTTGTCGCTACATATGTGTACGTCGGCTAGGATAATGTGGCACGCTCACGTATGATGACGTAAAATCGTAGATATAATCGTAGAAACATCTTTGTGTCGGCGAACCTCAAATATTATTTCATTCGAATTTCATGATTTTTTCATGCTTGATTTTTTTCAGTATGAAATTTAAGTTTCTTGTAATCAGTCAATCAAGATATTTATGTGAAATATGATTTCATCTTGTCTTTGCAATTTGTAATTTTTTGAGAAATTTTAATTTTTTTATACAACTCTTTTTACTTTCTTTCTCTCTATCTTTGAAATTTTTGAATATTGTATTTTTTAATCTTACGCACTGAGAAAAATTGTTTGATTGTATCCAACAAGATGTATATGATTGAAGGCATTTTGGATAAATCAAACAAGAATTTCTAGTTATCATGATATGATTCGATTTTTTATAACTAGAACGTCGTTTATAATTGATTTTACTATAAAGATTTGGTTAGTATTTTCTGATTGAATCTATAAAATTTCTTGTTATATTAATTTCGTTCAACTTTTAATTTAACTCGTTATTCAATATTTGCCATGAAATGTATATAAAGAACTAGTATTAACATTAAATCCAAAGTATTTTTTTTCTTTTTACGAGCAATAGTGCGAGGACGATGGTTCTCTGATTGTGTGTTTGAGCTGCATCCTCTTCTTGCATCACTGTTTATCAGTTTAATTTCTAACAAACTGAATTTAAAATAATTTATTCAATAATCAAATATTAATTCAATAACAAAATTATTAGATAAATTCAATAAATAATTTTGGAATTCAGAATATTAAACAGACTTTTGAAATTAAATGGAAAAAAAATTTAAACGACTTGGTGCTAGTGAATTTAGTATTATTAACAAGAATATTTGGTAAATTTAACAGGAAGAAATTAATCAGAATCATCTGGTAATTCCCACAAAAATTCTGGTTCATCCATTTTCCAACAGATATATCGGTTGAATTTACCAGAATTTTAATTAATGCAATTAGATTTTTTTCTCAGTACACTGTTTATCAGTTTAATTTCTAACAAACTGAATTTAAAATAATTTATTCAATAATCTGGATTGAATTTATCCAATAATCTTGTTGAAATTCAGAATATTACACAGACTTTTGAAATTAGATGGAAAGAATTTTAGACGACTTGATGCTGGCGAGTTTAGTATTATTAAAATTTGATAAATTTAACAGGAAGAAATTAATCATATTCATCTAGTAATTCCTACAAAAATTCTGGTTGATCCATTTTCCAACAGACATATTGGTTGAATCTACCATAATTCTAATTAATGGTATCAGATTTTTTTCTCAGTGCACTGTTTATCAGTTTAATTTCTAACAAACTGAATTTAAAATAATTTATTCAATAATCTGGATTTAATTCAATAATCTGGATCTAATAATCTTGTTGGAATTTAGAATATTAAACAGACTTTTGAAATTAGATGGAAAGAATTTTAGACGACTTAGTGCTGGCGAGTTTAGTATTATTAACGAGAAAATTTGATAAATTTAACAGTAAGAAATTAATCATATTCCTACAAAAATTCTGGTTTGTCCATTTTCCAACAGACATACCTGTTGAATCTACCATAATTCTAATTAATGCAACAAGATTTTTTCTCAGTGTGGGAAAGAAGAAGAATTATATGTTTATTGATTACTTCTTCTATCAAGTGACATATCTTCTATCAATTCTAGAATTTTATGTTGCTTGAATTTCTGAAGTCGTTAATGTCGAATGATTTCAATTTCCCGTTTTGATATTAATAAGTTTCTCTCGTGCAAATGCGAAGAAGTCGATATCACATACACACGCACTGCTGAAAATACAGCGCAAAAGGTGCAAAATAAGATTTTCGAGGTTGCGACGCGTGTCTATCTATTTCCACCGCTGTAATTCGATGCAGATCTTCCTTCCCTCTCTCCTCGATGATTTCGAACATTTGCATTTATTGCCGTCTGCCTATTTCTCCCCTCCCCTCCCCCTATCTTTTCTCCTTCCCCTTTTTCCGCGTCTATTCATACTGTCTCTTGTATGAGTCGTTGGAACGTGATCAAACCGAGGTTTCACTTTCACACGATTTCTCGTCGAAGTTCAATGAGTCGTCATCCGCGTATCCGCGTTGCATTCAAGGTGCATCTACCGCATGTTCACAATGAACGTAATTGTGAACGATACACTTCCGGTATGCTTAGCGTGTAGTATCCGGGCTGTGAATGCAACGGCTATGCTGCTTCTTCTCTCGTAGGATTGCACGAGATACTAAGATTAATCTTGATATTGTCTTGTCTTGTCTTGAATTTCAAGACAAGATCAAGACAAGATTTTTAATTAGTTATCAAGACAATACCAAGACTAAGACTGTCAAGATTATTAATCTTGTCAAGATTATTGGTTCTCAAAAAAATTAAAATATTTATATTTGTAAATGAAAAATAATCACTATATACGAATTTAAAAAAAAATTTTATTCAATAAAAACATTTATATTGATAAATTTAAAAACTTTTAATATTAATACAATATAACATTTTTATAAATTAGAAATCAAACTCGCAAATTTTAGACATTAAAGAGCATTTCACTCACGAATTGATGCACATTAGTGCTTTTGAAGATTTACTTTGTAATCTGGTTCTATTTTTTGACATAGTCAGAGTTCCTTTTGAGAAAAGTCTACTGGCACGGACGAGGCAGTTGAACTTAAAATGTCTTGAGCCATTTTTGACAATGTGGGATAAATATGAATCTGATTTTTTACCACTCCAAAATACTTATATCTGCACATTCCCTTGGAGCCTGTAATAGTTATTAATTTTTGTTTTCCATGAAACAGTAAATGTTTTTTTATGTAAATAGACGGCATTTATATGGATTAAATAGTAATAATTATAATTAAAATATAATATAATAGTAATTTCAAAACAAGATCGAGACAAGATTTTTAATTATCGAGACAATACCAAGACTAAGACTGTCAAGATTATTAGTCTTGTCAAGATTATTGGTTCTCAAAAAAACTAAAACATTTATATTTGTAAATGAAAAAAATCACTATATACGAATTTAAAAAAATTGTATTCAATAAAAACATTTATATTGATAAATTTAAAAACATTTAATATTAATACAATATAACATTTTTATAAATTAGAAATCAAACTCGCAAATTTTAGACATTAAAGAGCATTTCACCCAGGAATTGATGCACATTAGTGCTTTTAAAAACTTACTTTGTAATCTGGTTCTATTTTTTGACATAGTCAGAGTTCCTTTTGAGAAAAGTCTTTCTACTGGCACGGACGAGGCAGTTGAACTTAAAATGACTGGAGCCATTTTTGACAATGTGGGATAAATATGAACCTGATTTTTTTACTCCAAAATATTTATATTTGCACATTCCTTTGGAGTCTGTAAATAGTTATTTCTGTTTTTCATGAACAGTAAATGTTTTTTTATGTAAATAGACGGCATTTATATGGATTAAATAGTAATAATTATAATTAAAATATAATATAATACTAATTTCAAGACAAGATCGAGACAAGATTTTTAATTATCGAGACAATACCAAGACTAAGACTGTCAAGATTATTAGTCTTGTCAAGATTATTAGTCTTGTCAAGATTATTGGTTCTCAAAGAAACTAAAATATTTATATTTGTAAATGAAAAAAATCACTATATACGAATTTAAAAAAATTGTATTCAATAAAAACATTTATATTGATAAATTTAAAAACATTTAATATTAATACAATATAACATTTTTATAAATTAGAAATCAAACTCGCAAATTTTAGACATTAAAGAGCATTTCACCCAGGAATTGATGCACATTAGTGCTTTTAAAAACTTACTTTGTAATCTGGTTCTATTTTTTGACATAGTCAGAGTTCCTTTTGAGAAAAGTCTTTCTACTGGCACGGACGAGGCAGTTGAACTTAAAATGACTGGAGCCATTTTTGACAATGTGGGATAAATATGAATCAGATTTTTTTACTCCAAAATATTTATATTTGCACATTCCTTTGGAGTCTGTAAATAGTTATTAATTTCTGTTTTTCATGAACAGTAAATGTTTTTTTATGTAAATAGACGGCATTTATATCGATTACATAATAATAATTATAATTAAAATATAATACAATAATAATGATTAATTCAAATTATATTACAAAAATTATATTAAATATTATTTAAATAATTTTTTAATATTAGATAAAACATTGTTAATAAAATCGAGACAAGACAATACAAGACGAGATTTTTGCTACCAATATTCACTCAAGATCAAGACAAGATTTAAATTTTTGAAAATTTTCAATACCAATACAATATTTTTACGAATATTGTCTTGGGTCTTGCGCAACCCTATTCTCTCGTGTGAGCGAGAGAGAGATTGGTCGGGCTCCAACTTTCTGCACTCGACATAACGTGCGTTGCCGTCTGCGATATTAATTAAGATGGCGTCGCGAATGCGACAAACAAATTTCGCCGACTGAAATTAAATGGCCGACGACAGAAATACATTTGCTTCGATCGATACGACTCAGCGCAGCATCCGGTGATTAATATTCATACTCACATTTGATGCCGTATTTAGCTCCGGCTAATTTCCAACTCCGAGTCTTTCTACATTATCTGTTCGTTACTCGGCGTTATTTTTCTTTGTTCCTTTTTCCGCAAAATTAAACTGTTAGTTAAAGCGTATAAAATAAACAGTCCGCAAATTTTTCATGCTGGTCCTTCAAATCTAATTGCAAGAGGTTTTTTATCGTCGAAATATTTAATTAAAAAAAAATTTCCACGTTAAAAATCTGTGTTATTAGCAAATTTTACGTCAAAATTATGGAATGTACGATTGGGGGAAAATATCCGGTGCTTCGAAAAAATTTAATTTCATGAAAACACATTTTTCTCTCTCTCGCTCAAATACCTTTAACTGCGTAACCTTATGTAAACGTAAAGCAAATTTTTCGTTAATCTCGTTGAGAAAGTGTACTTTTGTATATCACACTTTCGGTTAATTTAATAAGCTTTAATTTAATTAATTAGTATCTAACAGTTAATACGAAGTGGTCGCGACGCTATCCTCGGCTTCTTTCATCATCGTCGGATGTATTCACGATTAGCATCGTCGTCGTCGGCCAGTGTCTATTTTCGCATGCTCCACCGGTCGATAGTAGACTAGATCCAATTACCGGTTGCCTCGCACGTGGCTACGTTCATCAAGTATAACCACGCGTGTAACTACACACACATGTATGTGTGTGTGTGCGCGCGTGCGCGTGTGTGTGTGTGCGTGTGTTGAGCTCACGTGGCAAACGCAACGCTCGCGAGTTATTAAACAACTAATTATCATAATTAATATAGTTTACATTGTACATCACGAAATATATATTAAATCGCGCACAGTGTTTTCTGGTATTAAATAATTTGTAGGAAAACACGAAGCCGATGAAATTGATTCGATGAAATTATTGTAGAAATGTATAGTCTTTTTTTATTATTTTATTAGACTTAAGGATGTTTTGGATGTTTTGTTTGTAGTGAATCAATTTAAAAATTGTACTGAAGATTCTAAACATATGTAAAGACATTCTGTAGAATTTTCATTAAATTCTCAATATTTTGAAAATAGGTACAAAACATCCTTAAAATAATTTTATTCATCTTTGAGGA
This sequence comes from Camponotus fellah, assembly GCA_030586385.1. Classification (NCBI taxonomy): domain Eukaryota; kingdom Metazoa; phylum Arthropoda; class Insecta; order Hymenoptera; family Formicidae; genus Camponotus; species Camponotus fellah. The sequence continues at coordinate 635,793 of JAPIVC010000706.1, read as the reverse complement.
GATAAAAGATAAAATATTCATGTCGTATCTAATAAGTCTATAAAAATTACTTATTATATTCTTTTATTATTTTTCACAATCTTTTATTATTTATTGTTGCTTTTCATAACATATAAGTATTTTTATTTGAAAGTCGATTTGAAAGAAAAAATATATAACAAGATTCAATTACATTTGATCATTAATAATTTGCATTTCGTTTTAAGGATGTTTTGTATGTACAATTCCAGCAAAATGTAGCTGAAAATCAATATTGACGAATATATCCACTTTTGGTGTATCTTGAGTATGAGAAATTGTGTGGAATATTACAATTTGATCTTAGCTACAGTGCAGAGATGTATTTTTTAATATTCATTGCGTTTTTACTGAAATATTCCAAATTTTGTTAATCGAAATGATTAATTTTTGGCAGAGAATTTCGCCTTGTGACAGATACATGGCTAACTTCATTGAATTATATTTAATATCTTTTTAACCAGTTAGTACTTGTATAATATTATTTGACCAAATATTTCCTCTGTAACTAAACTTAACTTTTGCAAATTTTAAACAAATTCTGAATATTATTTCCATGTGTTTTTGTCATTTTAATCGATGTAGTTATACGTTTCTTATAAGAACACATGTTAATTCGGTGCAAATTAAAATTCTTATAACTTGTGAACGTTTTAGTGAATCGATTTAAAAATTGTACTGAAGATTCTAAACATATGTAAGGACATTCTGTACAATTTTCATTAAATTTTCAATATTTTGGAAATAGATACAAAACACCCTTAAAATAATTTTATTCATTTTTCAAGAGATAAAAGATAAAATATTCATGTCGTATTTAACAAGCCTGTAAAAATTATTTATTCTTTTTATTCTTTTATTATTTTTCACAATCTTTTATTATTTATTATTGCTTTTCATAACATATAAGTATTTTTATTTGAAGTAGGTCGATTTGAAAGAAAAAATGTATAACAAAATTCAATTACATTTGATCATTAATAATTTGCATTTCGTTTTAAGAATGTTTTGTATGTACAAGCAAAAAAATCTTTATAACTTGTGAACGCTTTAGTGAATCGATTTAAAAATTGTACTGAAGATTTTAAACAAATGTAAGGACATTCTGTACAATTTTCATTAAAATCTCAATATTTTGAAAATAGGTACAAAATATCCTTAAAATAATTTTATTCATCTTTGAGGAGATAAAAGATAAAATATTCATGTATCTAACAAGCCTTTAAAAATTATTTATTATATTCTTTTATTTTTCACAATCTTTTATTTATTATTGCTTCTCATAACGTATAAGTTTTTTATTTGAAGTAGATCGATTTGAAAGAAAAAATGTATAACAAGATTCAATTACATTTGATCATTAATAAATAATTTGTATTTCGTTTTAAGGATGTTTTGTATGTACAAGCAAAAAATCCTTATAACTTGTGAACGCTTTAGTGAATCGATTTAAAAATTGTACTGAAGATTTTAAACAAATGTAAGGACATTCTGTACAATTTTCATTAAAATCTCAATATTTTGAAAATAGGTACAAAATATCCTTAAAATAATTTTATTCATCTTTGAGGAGATAAAAGATAAAATATTCATGTATCTAACAAGCCTTTAAAAATTATTTATTATATTCTTTTATTTTTCACAATCTTTTATTTATTATTGCTTCTCATAACGTATAAGTTTTTTTATTTGAAGTAGATCGATTTGAAAGAAAAAATGTATAACAAGATTCAATTACATTTGATCATTAATAATTTGCATTTCGTTTTAAGAATGTTTTATATGTACAAGCAAAAAAATCCTTATAACTTGTGAACGCTTTAGTGAATCGATTTAAAAATTGTACTGAAGATTTGAAACATATGTAAGGACATTCTGTACAATTTTCATTAAATTCTCAATATTTTGAGAATAGATACAAAACATCCTTAACTAAAAAACGCACATTTGTGCGCGATATATCTATTTACAATTAAATACTTCTTCATGAATTATGCAATTATAATTGTTTGACTTTTCTCTCTAATCACAAATTAGATTTCTCTATTTCACTGAACTTCCTTGATTCCGTTAGCACAATCAGCTCAATTCTAATAATATTATCGCTTACACCTTGAATCCATTTCCGACGCGGTGTATCGATGATTTAACAAGATTAGTTTCACATTTTCCGCTTTCAAATTAAATTACTTCTATATCTAATCCATTCACCTGTCTTGTTTATTTCCATATGCGTGTAAGCGATCCGGAAGAACACGGCAACGCCGTGTTTCTTTATGGTCAGTTTTCATTTCATCGCAGTTTGATCGACACTATTTGTGGACAGCGTAGCGGAAGGGATACGTTTTTACTATGTACACCCAGTCCCTCGTATTTCGCACGTGAGCGCTTTTTTTTGTCTGCCCAAAGCGAAAGCACGAACGATATTTATGCTCGCGAGATCTGACGCGATCTAGTCTATTCTTTTTTTTTTCCTCGTATCCCTCTATATCCTTCTCTTTTTCTTTTTTCCTTTTGTTCTCCCCGCATTTTTGTTCTTCTCTCACCTCAATTGCAGGTATCGATGTCGCCGACTATTATTCGCTTCTGCGATGGAATGCGAAATATTCCACGGAAATAGACTGCCGCGGAATTCGTATGCGCGTATTAAAACGCGAAAATAGTACCTGGCTTTTCTCACAATAATCGTGCCAGCAATATGCTTAGCCATTTCATTTTTTTTTTTTAATTTTTTTTTCCAGCCTCGATTTATCAATTTTAATTTTCGTGTAATTTTCATTCGGATAAAAATCTGTTACTTTGGAAAAGATATTTTATTTTTTGAAATAATTTTTTAGCAGCAATATGCTTAGTCATTTCACTTTTTTTCAATTTTATTATTCAAAATTGATTACATTACTAAATTAAATAATTACATAATAAACAATTAATGATAAACATGATTATTTAAATGAATAATGTAATCAATTTGAATTTTCGTGTAATTTCCATTCGGATAAAAATCTGTTACTTTGGAAAAGATATTTTATTTTTTGAAATAATTTTTTAGCAGCAATATGCTTAGTCATTTCACTTTTTTCAATTTTATTATTCAAAATTGATTACATTACTAAATTAAATAATTACATAATAAACAATTAATGATAAACATGATTATTTAATTGAATAATGTAATCAATTTGAATTTTCGTGTAATTTCCATTCGGATAAAAATCTGTTACTTTGGAAAAGATATTTTATTTTTTGAAATAATTTTTTAGCAGCAATATGCTTAGTCATTTCACTTTTTTTCAATTTTATTATTCAAAATTGATTACATTACTAAATTAAATAAACATATAAACAATTAGATAAACATGGACTCCTTGAAATATTTTATTTTGAAATAATTTTTAGCAGCATTCTAGCCATTTCATTTTTTTTCAATTTTATTTTCAACTTCGATTTATCAATGAGATGATGCGACATCTCATTGATAAATCGAAGCTGAAAATAAAATTGAAAAAAAATGAAATGGCTAAGCATATTGCTGCTAAAAAATTATTTCAAAAAATAAAATATCTTTTCCAAAGTAACAGATTTTTATCCGAATGGAAATTACACGAAAATTTAAAATTGATTACATTATTAAATTAAATAATTATGTTTACATAATTATCAATTAAATAATTATGTTTACATATCGCAATACAATATCGCAAATATCGTAAATTCTTTCCACGGAATTAGTTATCCCAATTTAATATTGGAAATTTTCACTTGTTTAATCGAACCGTATCGCATAAAAAAAGGCAGAAAGAAATTATTTCTAAAAATAAAATATCTTTTCCAAAGTAACAGATTTTTATCCGAATGGAAATTACACGAAAATTCAAAATTGATTACATTATTCAATTAAATATTAAATTATTTAATTGAATAACTATAATAAATAAGTTACTTTGGAAAAGATATTTTATTTTTAGAAATAATTTCTTTCTGCCTTTTTTTTATGCGATACGGTTCGATTAAACAAGTGACAATTTCCAATATTAAATTGGGATAACTATATATTTGCTCGTGGAAAGAGATATTTAACGATATTTGCGATATTCAATATATAAAGCCAGACATTCCGCTGGAAGAAAACTATTGAACATTTTACACTGCAGCTTATACAAATAGTACTACGCAGTCGAAATGCTCGCCGAGAGTCGTGATAAACATAGACTCACGTGCCTGCGAACTAATTAAGCCGGCTTCTCTCGTTGGCTGCAAATAAAATAAACTAAAGCCTGTAACATGCAGTATATTTCGGTGATCGTCTCTACGAAATAACGTGTACGTTTATTCAAAATTAGTCCGAATTTTGGAATTAACACTATCAGTACTTTGTAGGGTTGCGAGATACCAAGATTAATCTTGATATTGTCTTGTCTTGTCTTGAATTTCAAGACAAGAACAAGACAAGATTTTTAATTAGTTATCAAGACAAGACTAAGACTGTCAAGATTATTAATCTTGTCAAGATTATTGATTCTCAAAAAAGCTAAAATATTTATATTTGTAAATGAAAAAAATCACTATATACGAATCTAAAAAAATTTTATTCAATAAAAACATTTATATTGATACATTTAAAAACATTTAATATTAATACAATATAACATTTTTATAAATTAGAAATCAAACTCGCAAATTTTAGACATTAAAGAGCATCCAGGAATTGATGCACATTAGTGCTTTTGAAGATTTACTTTGTAATCTGGTTCTATTTTTCGACATAGTCAGAGTTTCTATTGAGAAAAGTCTTTCTACTGGAATGGACGAGGCAGTTGAATTTAAAATGTCTCGAGCCATTTTTGACAATGTGGGATAAATATGAACCTGATTTTTTTATCACTCCAAAATATTTATATCTGCACATTCCCTTGGAGCCTGTAAATAGTTATTAATTTCTGTTTTTTATGACACAGTAAATGTTTTTAAGTAAATAGACGACATTTATATCGATTACATAGTAATAATTATAATTAAAATATAATACAATAGTAATAATTATTTCAAATTATATTATAAAAATTATGTCAAATATTATTTACATAATTTTTAATATTAGATAAAAAATTGTTAATAAAATCGAGACAAGACAATATAAGACGAGATTTTTGCTACCAATATTCACTCAAGACCAAGACAAGATTTAAATTTTTGAAAATTTTCAATACTAATACAATATTTTTATGAATATTGTCTTGTCTTAGATCTTATGCAATCCTAGTACTTTGACAGAAAGAGAGAGAGAGAGAGAGACATCTTCATTTTATTAATATTGAATGCGATTTTTATGTAAATTAAAATTAATAATGTGCAAAAATTTAGGAATCGTGGTTGATATTTAAAGCAAATTTGTAGTAGAAATAATAATTTCATTTAGTAGTAGAATTAATCTTTTAATAATGTGATGCTCTCATTTACTCTTGCACATGTTTCTTCAAAGTACGAAGCGTATTTCTCATCTCGATGATGGAATTCGATTGCGACTATTGATTAAGTCATTGTCACGTTATCGAGTGTATTCCATCTTCATGAATGGCCGTGAAGAAATAATCTTGTTGCTTCTCGAATGTGTGCAGAGTATCCTCAGTGGAACTCGAATTGTATTATTCTTCCTAGTGTCTACTAGTAATGTCGTCTATAATATGATAGACAAATGACCATAGTATTGACAAAAAGCATTATATTCTGAACAACGTAATTTAATAAGAATCTCACGAAATATTCCTCGATTTAAATATCTTTTTTTTATGATAATTATAAAAATATTTTTAATATTTTTTTTATTAATATAATTATATAAAAAGTATGTATAATTATATTAATAAAAAATATTAAAAATATTTTTATCGTTATAATTTATAAAAATAGATTAAATATATTTAAAAACAAATCTTAATTTTATGGAAAAATAAATATCTATAAATATTTATAGATAATTTTGTTATTATATTAACATTGAGATTTATATACTCTTTTTTTGAAAGTAATACATTTATAATTTGGACTAATTTTAGACACGTATATCTTGCAACTTAAAAAAGAAGTTCATTGTATTTCTCAAGGTTTAACAAGATCTCCTTATAAAAAATGTATTCTACAAAAGAAAAATTATTTCTTCCCTCTACTTTTTATTAAACGCTCTTTAAAAAAATGATGGAGATCAGGCTTGCTTATATTCTATTTTTAATAAAAAGTATTGAAAATATTTTTATTGTTATAATTTATAAAAATAGATTAAATATATTTAAAAACAAATCTTAATTTTATGAAAAATAAATATCTATAAATATTTATAGATAATTTTGTTATTATATTAACATTGAGATTTATATATTCTTTTTTCTGAATGTAATATATGCTTTATAATTTGAACCAATTTTAGATATACATATATTATATCTTGCAACTTAAAAAAGAAGTCTATTGCATTTCTCAAGGTAACAAGATTTCCTTATAAAAAATGTATTCTACAAAAGAAAAATTAATTCTTCCCTCTACTTTTTATTAAACGCTCTTAAAAAAAGTGATGCAGATCAGGCTTGCGAAGAAACGGCGATTTCGATGATTTAAGCGAGATCTCTCGCGAGGAATTTTCCATCGTAATCGTATGATTCCCACGGCGGTTTTTATGGAGTACCGACATTTCGTGACGAGAGGTCTAACCGAGAAACGGCAGGGTTAAGATGGAGTCGTAAGAAAGGGAAAAGAAATAGGAAATGAGAAAAGAGAGTAAAGAGGCGGGACACGCATCAATGCTCCTTGTCTGCCTCGTGCTCTCTCTCTCTCTCTCTCTCTCTCTCTCTCTCTCTCTCTCTCTCTCTCTCTCTCTCTCTCTCCCTTTCTTTCCCGTTCCCTCTCTTTCTTCTCCTCGTGTTATCCATTGTTCCTCGAGATGGATGGTGGTAGTCTCGCCATCATGTCGCACTCTCGGCTCTCGCCAAAGATTCGCGTTCGTATACTCGGCAAATTAAACTTCAACTCAACCCGAAGTGTTCCTCGCTAGCCTGCCTAGTGAGACGCTCGCAAACCTGCACTCAATTTATTCGCGTAATAACCAAAGTTTCTCCGTTACCGAAGAATTCGGCGTTTTCGAAGCAGATCTGATGAGATACAATCCGCGGTATTAATTCTGGAATAACGAGAGAAACGCAACATCGCCCGTCATTGAAATATATTGCCGAATAATAATATATTATTGATATTATCGATTGAACATTAGTTTAATTACGATTCTAACATAATTATTAATACTTGACCTTAAGAAGAATAAAATATTGATAAATAATTTTAAAAGAATGAAATTTTGATAAATAATTTTAAAAGAATGAAATATTGATAAATAATTTACATATAAATTGTAAATACTTGATCTTAATAAGAATAAAATATTGATAAATAATTTTAAAAGAATAAAATATTGATAAATAATTTTAAAAGAATAAAATATTGATAAATAATTTTAAAAGAATGAAATTTTGATAAATAATTTTAAAAGAATGAAATATTGATAAATAATTTACATATAAATTGTAAATACTTGATCTTAATAAGAATAAAATATTGATAAATAATTTTAAAAGAATAAAATATTGATAAATAATTTACATATAAATTATAAATACTTGATTTTAATAAGAATAAAAAATTGATAAATAATTTTAAAAGAATAAAATATTGATAAATAATTTTAAAAGAATGAAATATTGATAAATAATTTTAAAAGAATGAAATATTGATAAATAATTTACATATAAATTGTAAATACTTGATCTTAATAAGAATAAAATATTGATAAATAATTTACATATAAATTGTAAATACTTGATCTTATAATAAGAATAAAATATTGATAAATAATTTTAAAAGAATAAAATATTGATAAATAATTTTAAAAGAATAAAATATTGATAAATAATTTACATATTTAAAAAAACGAATGCAAACGAAAAACGAATATCAAACGGCAGAACTGGAAGAGAAAAATGGAACCTATTAAAATAGTAAAAATTAATTAAACGATGCTTTTATATAAATGTCAGCCGCATATAACGAAATTATTTTCCATAAAAGCAAATTTTTAACGTAGACTGAAATGTTAGTTGTTTAAATAAAATTCTTTTCCATAAAATGTTCGAGTAATTAAATAAATTGTATTAAATATGTATATAAATCTGAATATATAAAATTAAATTAATTTCTATTCTATGCTCGAAATATAAAAATAAATACCGTATTTGTAACGTTATTCTATAAAACGGAAGCGTTTGCTATTTTTACAGTTGCAGTTCTACGATTTCTTCAGCTCGATTACAACTCTCAATATAATTTGATAGAGTTCTCGAGAGGTAATTAATCGAGCTAAATCATTCATCGATGAATCCACGCAATTTATTTTTACATCCATCCATCAGGGAATATTATTATTCGAAAACAATGGATTGGAAACGTTCCTTGGAAAGACAAACATGCGAATTATTTTCACTAACTAAAATAATCCAACACAATTTTCCACAGTCATATAATTTTAACTCGCATTGTTGTAGCAATTACCGCAATGAAACAACATGGAATAACATGTAACAGTTTTCCGATGGAACTTTACAAAAACATTGAGTGAGGGAACAATTTCCCTCAGTGCAGAAAAAAATACATTGTATTTTAATTATATATTTTTCCTCGCATTTATTCGAGGAACACGAGATATTCTGCATCTAATTAGTGACGTACAGATAGCAGTTCTTTAACTTCGTGAATTAAATCTAAATAACATCGTATGTAATCATATACAGGGTGGCCCCGAACGTTCCAGCCAGACTTTGATATCTTATAGAAAATTTAATTCCGAACAAAAAATTTTCCTATAAACATGGATCGAAAAAGCTTCCTTAAGAAGTTATCGCTCGAAAACCTCTGAGGAAGGAAGAGCAAAAGGTGAAAAGAAAATGAAATAAAAAGAAAGTGAAATTAAATAAATTTCTTGAAAAAAAAAACGATAAAAATAAAAAATATAAATAAAAAATAAAATATATAAAAATATATAAAAATAAAAAATATATAAAATATGTAAAATATGTAAAATATGTAAAATATATAAAATATATAAACTATATAAAATATATAAAATATATGAAAATATATAAAAATAAAAAATAAAAAATCTTTTTCTTTCATGAAAATAAAATAATTTTTTTTTAACTAACTTTTATTTTATTTTCAAAAAAAAAAAAAGATTTTTATTTTTATTTTTATCATTTTTTTTTTTTTTTTTTCAAGAAATTTATTTAGTTTCATTTTCTTTTATTTTATTTTCTTTTTTATTTCATTTTCTTTTTATTTCATTTTCTTTTTATTTCATTTTCTTTTCACCTTTTGCTCTTCCTTCAGAGGTTTTCGAGCGATAACTTTTTAAGGAAGCATTTTTTGACCCATGTTTATAGGAAATTTTTTGTTCGAAATTAAAGATCCTTTCTAAGATCTCAAAGTCTGGCTGGAACGTTCGGAGCCACCCTGTATATTCCACGTATAATCGTACATATTCATCTCATCAGGAAGTGGAAAGCATATCTACGTATGTATCAGGAAGTAAAAAGCTTTTTCCATTTTGTTAATGTACACTAGTTAATTAAATATCTCTTGCACTCTACTATTTTTTTTTCCAGTCGTTTGCATCTGTCTGTGGAACTTAACACCAGCGCGATCGTGTATTATGTAACGGATGTCGCAGAGAAGCCCTGCTCCGGTGTTAACCAATAGAGAGAAAGCTAGTACTTTTGCGCGTATGTGTATATATATGTACACGGTGGCGATTTCTACCGGCCTTGGTATTATTTGTTCGATAATCGCGTTACAACATGTCCAAACTAACCGCGTTACATCAGCGACACGAAAATATTTCAGTGTGAATGCACTTCTAGAAAATTATCAAAACGCAAACGATGTGAAATTTTAAGTCAATCAATAATCCAAGAATTTTACACTGAGGGAAAAATTTTTTTAAATCAAAAATAAATTTGTTTTCTTTTGAAACTTTTGCTTGAAATGCAAGGAATTGTTTATTTCATTTAAGCAAAAGTATTTAATTTTAATTAAATATGCATGTTATTAAGTACGTTATTTTCATTTATATTTTTTTTATATTTAAATACTATTTTCGTAAAATATATACTGTAATTTATTGAATTAAATATATTATTTTTTAAAATTGAAAAATTTAAAATCGTTGGGAATAAAAGTGCATTTTAATAAATATTTTGTAAAATTAAAATAAAAATATTTAATTAGAAATTATATTTTTTTAAGCATATATAAATAAATACTTAAGCAAACAGACGTTTTGAATACAAGTAAATACGTGATTATATTCACCGAATAAATAGCTTTCTTGAGTTAACTAAAATTTTTTATTTTTTTTTATTTTTATTTTTAATTTTTATTTTAAATTTTTTATTTTATTTAAGATAATTTTTTTCTCAGTGTATGTATTGACTTTTGAAATATTGAAGTTTTAAAATCGTAGATCGTTTTTCCTTCGTTTTTATCTGCTTTTTAAGAGTTTTCGTTTCTCCTCTTTTCAAAAATAGATTATTCATTTGTGATATAATTACTCCCTTTTTTCAATTTCTTTTCTATCACACACGCACATACACTTTTTTATTTATTTTCAAAAAAGATTAATTTATTTTTACAAAGGATATTTTATTTTTAAAAAGAATTATTTTAATTTAAATAATTAATTTTTCAATAATATTTTAAACAATTAATTCTTTTAAAACTACTTTTTGGATATAATAATATTTTATATATATATAATTTATTTTTATTGTAAATTCAAAATAGTTTAGATATACATCTATGTCCGAATGATTAATTCTCGATTAAACCGCACTCATCCTTATTTCTCTTTATATAATTCTGTTATTCCGATGTTCTTGAATGTCACTCCGCTGAAAATAGACGAGAGACGAGCAAAGGATCCGTGATCCTCTTCGTCTCTCGTGCATCCGCCGATTTGTACGACCGATCCGGCAAGAAGTGTTGTGACCGTTATTTACGGTTATCCTCGCTCCGAGCAAGTAGGTTGATCGTGTGCATAATGCGCACGCGATATGCGAGGGATCGTCTTTTTGCATCATAAAATCGATTTTCCGTATCTTTCTTTCTCTCCCCGTCTCTCCCTTTCTTCTTATCTCTCTCTTTATCACGAAGAAGAAATCACCACCGCGTGAGAATCGTCACGTTGCCGGCCATGGTGAACCGGCGATTAACGAAATGTGGGTCGAAACTTACCCTTAAGCAAATTCTGCACTGAGAAAAAATCTGATTGCATTAATTAGAATTCTAGTAGATTCAACCAATATGTCTGTTGGAAAATGGAATCAGAAATATTGTAGAAATATTGTTGAATTACCAGATGAATATGATTAATTTCTTCTTGTTAAATTTGTCAAATTTTCTCATTAATAATACTAAACTCATCAGTATCAAATCATCTAAAATTTCTTCCATCTAATCCCAAAAGTTTGTTTAATATTCTAATTCCAACAAGATTATTGGATAAATGCAATCCAAATTATTGAATAAATTATTTTAAGTTTAGTTTGTTAGAAATTAAACTGATAAACAGTGCACTGAGAAAATAATCTGGTTGCATTAATTAGAATTCTGGTAGTTTCTTTCTGTTAAATTTATCAAATTTTCTCATTAATAATATTAAACTTTAGTACCAAATCATCTAAAATTTCTTCCATCTAATCTCAAAAGTCTGTTTAATATTTTAATTCCAAGAAGATTATTAGATAAATGCAATCCAGATTATTGAATAAATTATTTTAAGTTCAGTTTGTTAGAAATTAAACTGATAAACAGTGCACTGGGAAAAAATCCGGATGCATTAATTAGAATTCTAGTAGATTTAACCAATATGTCTGTTAGAAAATGGACGAACCAGAATTATTGTAGGAATTACCAGATGAATATGATTAATTTCTTCCTGTTAAATTTATCAAATTTTCTCGTTAATAATACTAAACTCACCAGCATTAAGTCGTCTAAAATTCTTTCCATTTAATTTCAAAAGTCTGTTTAATATTCTGAATTTTAACAGGATTATTCGATAAATTCAATCAAGATTATTGAATAAATTATTTCAAATTCAGTTTGTTAGAAATTAAATTGATAAACAGTGCACTGAGAAAAAATCTGGATGCATTAATTAGAATTCTTAGTAGATTTAACCAATATGTCTGTTGGAAAATGGACGAACCAGAATTATTGTAGAAATTACCAGATGAATATGATTAATTTCTTCCTGTTAAATTTATCAAATTTTCTCGTTAATATTAAACTCACCAGTACCAAATCAACTAAAATTTTTTCCATCTAATCTCAAAAGTCTATTTAATATTCTAATTCTAACAAAATTATTCGATAAATTCAATCCAGATTATTGAATAAATTATTTTAAGTTCAGTTTGTTAAAAATTAAACTGATAAACAGTGTGCTGAGAAAAAATCTGGTTGCATTAATTAGAATTCTGATAGATTCAACCAATATGTTTATTGGAAAATGCACGGACCAAAATTCTTGTAGAAATTATCAGATGAATTTGATTAATTTCTTTCTATTAAATTTATCAAATTTTCTGATTAATGATACTAAGCTCACCAGCACCAAGTCGTCTAAAATTCTTTCCATCTAATTTCAAAAGTCTGTTTAATATTCTGAATTCCAACAAGATTATTAAATAAATGCAATCCAGATTAATGAATAAATTATTTTAAGTTCAGTTTCTTAGAAATTAAATTAATAAACAGTGCACTGAGAAAAAATCTGGATGCATTAATTAGAATTTTGGTAGATTCAACCAATATGTCTGTCGGAAAATGGACGAACCAGAATTCTTGTAGAAATTATCAGATGAATCTGATTAATTTCTTTCTGTTAAATTTACCAAATTTTCTCATTAATAATACTGAACTCACCAACATCAAATCGTCTAAAATTTTTTCCATCTAATTTCAAAAGTCTGTTTAATAAAAAGTCTGAATTCCAATAAGATTCTTGGATAAATTCAATCCAGATTATTGAATAAATTATTTTAAATTGAATTTGTTAGAAATTAAACTGATAAACAGTGATGCAACAAGAGCCTGCAGCTCAAACACACACAATCAGAGAGTTAGCGTTCTCTTTCTGGCACTACTGCTCGTAAAAGAAAAAGAATATACTTTGGATTTAACGTTAATACTAGTTCTTTATATATATTTCATGACAAATATTGAATACGAGTTAAGAGTGACAAGCAAAGAAATTAATGCGACAAGAAATTTTATAGATCCAACCAGAAAATACTAACCAAATTCTTATAGTAAAATCTATTAAACGTTCTAGTTATAAAAAATCGAATATTATCATGATAACTAGAAATTCTTATTTGATTTAATCAAAATGTCTTCAGTTATATACGTCTTGTTGATACAATAAAACGATTTTTCTCAGTGCGGAAACAAGATTGTGTCTTATCGTAAATGAAATTGAATAGAATGCACGACGTTCGGTAAATTGATATCGAATTATTAAGAACACCGAGGAAATACATGCAAGAGATACAGATATATCTTACATCTTCTTCACGACCGCTTTTATACAAGGTAGAGCAGCGGAGTATTATTCGAACGAATAATAGATTATCCATTTCATATGTTATGTCTCCGTAAAAGAACCATTATACGTGGATTCTAAAGGAAGCGATTTTAAACTTTCACGCCACTTTTGTTCGACTTGAATTCTTTTATCTTCCAAAGTTAAAAAAGTATGACGTGGACCAGTGTTCCGCGTAAAATTCTCTGCTTTATTCATTCGTTTCGAGCAAGAGAAGCGCTTATCTACACGTGCATTCATTTTTATTTAACGATATATTTTACGAAGATGATGAACCTGCCGTTTTCTTCCTCGTCCCATTCTTATCGCGACTTCCTGATGATGTCCCTTTTCGCGCACGCACGCAATAAGTAGAGCAAATAGACACATATCTTCTGGGGCTGCGGCTTTAATGTAACTCGTAATATAATCAGGATGGATCGCGTTATAACATTGTTGCGTGCCAAACGAATCGGCAAATGTCACGGGAGTCTCGGTTCGAAAATTGCGGGAAATAGCGAAATTTTAACGGTGCGAAATTTTAGGGTTACACGAGATACCAAGATTAGTCTTGATATTGTCTTGAATTTCAAGACAAAATCAAGACAAGATTTTTAATTGGTTATCAAGACAATACCAAGACTAAGACTGTTCAAGATTATTAGTCTTGTCAAGATTATTGGTTCTCAAAAAAACTAAATTAAAATTAAACTAAAATATTTATATTTGTAAATGAAAAAAATCGCTGTATACGAATTTTAAAAAATTTTATTCAATAAAAATATTTATATTGATAAATTTAAAAACATTTAATATTAATACAATATAATATTTTTATAAATTAGAAATCAAACTCGCAAATTTTAGACATTAAAGAGCGTTTTACCCAGGAATTGATGCACATTAGTGCTTTTAAAGATTTGCTTTGTAATCAGGTTCTATTTTTTGACATAGTCAGAGTTCCTATTGAGAAAAGTCTTTCTACTGGCATGGACGAGGCAGTTGAACTTAAAATGTCTCGAGCCATTTTTAACAATGTGGGATAAATATGAACCTGACTTTTTTACCACTCCAAAATATTTATATCTGCACATTCCCTTGGAGCCTGTAAATAGTTATTAATTTCTGTTTTCCATGAAACAGTAAATGTTCTTTTATGTAAATAGACGACATTTATATCGATTACATAATAATAATTATAATTATAATATAATACAATAGAAATAATTATTTCAAATTATATTACAAAAATTATGTTAAATATTATTGAAATAATTTTTTAATATTACATAAAAAATTGTTAATAAAATCGAGACAAGACAATACAAGACGAGATTTTTGCTACCAATATTCACTCAAGACCAAGACAAGATTTAAATTTTTGAAAATTTTTAATACCAATAAAATATTTTTATGAATATTGTCTTGTCTTAAGTCTTGTGCAACCGTGCATTACATCATCAGAATTGCCACGAATCTGTAAAATTGAAGATTGAACGGTGGGTGGGGGAGGATAAATTCATTCTATTCGCTGCGAAATAAAATTGCAAAAATTTCGCGTCGACAATTATTATTTAATCGATGTTTAAGGATGTATTGGACGAATCGTCTGTCTCAAAAGTTAATCCAAAGTACCAAAAAATTAAAGTTGGGCAGAATACGAATTCTAATTGATCAAAAATTTTTTAAAAATCACGAAATTTGATATAAATAGGTCTTAATTTCCAAGAAAATGTTGCCACGTTTTATCACCATTATTGCGTCAAACCGATAATCACAGTTATTTTTTAATAATAATTTCAAAACGAGCAAATAAATCATTTTAAAACTTTGTAGGAACATTTTTACATGTATGAAGAATATAATATTACAAAATGAAATTTTTATCATTGTTTCTTTATAGTTTGTGAAGAATTTATTACCTGTCTCTTGAACGTTTACATAAGATCCTATGTCAAAATCGCAAAATTCAAAAATTAATAACTTTTAAAGGGGCAAGTAAGAAAAATTGAAATAATTCATGACGATTTAGAATGTTATTAAGAATGTTAAATTAAAAATTCACGGCGATCTCATTGATTGTAATATATATCCAATACATCCTTAAGAAATGTGAACATAAAACTTTAAATTGCATCTTCTACTCATTAATTTTAAAATACAAATTATATTAAATAATTTAAGGATGTATTGGACGGACCATCTGTCTGAAAAGTTAATTCAAAGTATCAAAAAATTAAAGTTGGGCAGAATACGAATTCTAATTGATCAAAAATTTTTTAAAAATCATGAAATCATACTTCAAAGTATTCTTTAATATAAATAGATCTTAATTTCCAAGAAAATGTTGTGAAACATTTTATCATCAATATTGCGTCAAACCGATAATCACAGTTATTTTTTAATAATAATTTCAAAACGAGCAAATAAATCGTTTTAAAACTTTATGGGAACATTTTTACATGTATGAAGAATATAATATTACAAAATGAAATTTTTATCATTGTTTCTTTATAGTTTGTGAAGAATTTATTACCTGTCTCTTGAACGTTTACATAAGATTCTATGTCAAAATCGCAAAATTCAAAAATTAATAACTTTTAAAGGAGCAAGTAAGAAAAATTGAAATAAATTTTAAAACTTTGGGAACATTTTTACATGTGTAAAGAATATAATTTTACAAAATGAAATTTTTATCATTGTTTCTTTATAGTTTGTGAAGAATTTATTACCTGTCTCTTGAACGTTTACATAAGATCCTATGTCAAAATCGCAAAATTCAAAAATTAATAACTTTTAAAGGGGCAAGTAAGAAAAATTGAAATAAATTTTAAAACTTTGGGAATATTTTTACATGTGTGAAGAATATAATATTACAAAATGAAATTTTTATCATTGTTTCTTTATAGTTTATGAAGAATTTATTACCTGTCTCTTGAACGTTTACATAAGATCCTATGTTAAAATCGCAAAATTCAAAAATTAATAACTTTTAAAGGAGCAAGTAAGAAAAATTGAAATAAATTTTAAAACTTTGGGAACATTTTTTACATGTGTGAAGAATATAATTTTACAAAATGAAATTTTTATCATTGTTTCTTTATAGTTTATGAAGAATTTATTACCTGTCTCTTGAACGTTTACATAAGATCCTATGTCAAAATCGCAAAATTCAAAAATTAATAACTTTTAAAGGGGCAAGTAAGAAAAATTGAAATAAATTTTAAAACTTTGGGAACATTTTTACATGTGTAAAGAATATAATTTTACAAAATGAAATTTTTATCATTGTTTCTTTATAGTTTGTGAATAATTTATTATCTGTGTCTTGAACGTTTACATAAGATCCTATGTCAAAATCGCAAAATTCAAAAATTAATAACTTTTAAAGGAGCAAGTAAGAAAAATTGAAATAATTCATAACGATTTAGAATAGTTATTAAGAATATTAAATGAAAAATTCACGGCGATCTCATTGATTGTAATATATCTCCAATACATCTTTAAACACGTGTTTCAAAATAACACTACCGCGTTACGTTTTATGAAGGATAACTACCACTATCGACGGAATGTTATTTTCTGAGTGCACAGCTGCACGGGCAGCTTTAATCGCGCGCTGACGTCGACGTTTCACGGGCGGGCGATTATTTGCATGAGTCCGCGACACAAAAAAAAAAAAAGAAGCCGGCGCAATGCGAAACGCCTCGCGTCTCCGCATTAAAATAAATATCGGCGGCGCGCGGACTGCGTTTGTCGCCGTTATTTAATGAGCATCAAGGCTAAACATCGCGGCGTAAATGTGCGGCATTGTTGCATGCGACTCCGGTCAAATGCTGTTTGTCCCTGTGATTCACCCACGCTTCGTTGCCATTTAAGGCCTGGAGACTCGCTTTACGGTTCCTACGTTCTACTTTGGAGGCACACATATGATTCTTTCTCTCCTGAAACGTGACCCCCTGAAACGCGTCTCCCTGAAATTAATTGTGACGTGACGTCTCGGTTTACTCTGCTCCGATAACGGAACGCTCCGTCATATCCTGCTGAAAGAATTCGCGCATTCCGCATATATCTTTAATGTATATACATTCGGTATACAAAGAATTCTTTGCGAAAGGAGAGCGAAAAAATATCTCCTTTCAAAATAGATTTTAATACGTTAGATTTAATATCAGAGAAGTTAGGATATTTTTAAAATGAATTATTTTGAATGATTATTAATTTTGTAATAATAATAATAATAATAATAAGAGAAGAATGTGCGAATATGTGTTACAAAATAATATTTTCTAATATTTCAAAAATTCAGTTCTCAAATTCTTTTTTTATAAGATTTTTAATATTTCAAATTCAGTTTTCATTTTTTTTTTTTTTTTGTAGAAATTTAATGATTTATTGCAACTCTTTCATTTGATTAAAATTTTCAATCTTTGCAAACTTAATTAATGAAATCTTTTCATTTTTAAGTAATTTTATAATTAAGTTCCTTAAGGATGTTTTGTATGAACAATCCCAGGAAAAAGTATCTGAAAATCAATATTGACGAATATCCACTTTTGGTTTTGAATATGAAATTGTGTGGAATATTAATTTGATCTTAGCTACAGTGCAGAGATGTATTTTTTAATATTTATTGCGTTTTTGACTGAAATATTCCGAATTTTGTCAATCGAAATGATTAACTTTTGACAGAGAATTTCGCCTTGTGACAGATACATGGTTAACTTCATTGAATTATATTCAATATCTTTAATATCTTTTTAATATTTAATTATCTTTTTAATATTTAATATTTATTATTTAATATCTTTAATATCTTTAATATCTTTTTAATATTTAATTTTTCATATTTAATATCTTTTTAACCAGTTAGCACTTGCCTAATATTATTTGACCAAATATTTTCTCTGTATCTAAACTTTTGCAAATTTTAAACAAATTCTGAATATTATTTCCATGTGTTTTTATCATTTGATTCGACGTGGTTATACGTTTCCATAAGAACACATATTAATTCGGTGCAAATTAAAATCCTTATAACTTGTGAACGCTTTAGTGAATCGATTTAAACATTGTACTGAAGATTCTAAACATATATAAGGACATTCTGTATATACAATTTTCATTAAATTTTCAATATTTTAAAAATAGATACAAAACATCCTTAAGATTTAATTTTCTTGAATGGAAAGGAAACAATGTCAGGTAGAAAATAACATTTTCAAGCCAAAGATTATATAATTTTCCTAAAGTAGAATTAAATAATTATATATATTTATTATATATTTATTATTTATTATATATTTATTATATATTTATTATATATATTTATTATATATTTATTGTTTATTATATATTTATTATATATAATTATTATTATATAATAATTCTTGAGATGACAACTATATTGAAATAAGATCATAATATCGTTAAAATTTGAAATTATTAAATTTCTCTAAGAAGATTATAGATTGTTACGTATATATAAAACAATAAATTAAATTAAGTATATAAGTTTTATATACTTAAAATAAATATATTAAAATAAATTTTATATTAAAGTATATAAATATATATGTTAATTCGGTACAAATTAAAATCCTTATAACTTGTGAATTCCTTAATGAATCGATTTAAAAATTGTACTATTGAAGATTCTAAACATATGTAAGGACATTCTGTACAATTTTCATTAAATTCTCAATATTTTGAAAAACAGGTACAAAACATCCTTAATCTATATTTATTGCGAAAAAATAAAATAAACGAAATCCCTCGATAAAATTTAAATCTGAAACGAGCTACATTCGATATCCTCGATATTGTTTATAAAAACTTTTGCACTCATTGACTCATGACGGATTGGAAATGAATAAGCGTATTATAGTTTACATGATAAAGCGGAACATACGTGCCTTTATAACTTGTTTTTATCATTCGATAACATTTCTTTCTCGCTGTTGAATATTTTCTGTTGTATATTATTTCGACGTTTGACAATCTTTATTAATTCGTCGATATTTTTAAAGTAGACTAAATAGAATAAATAATTCTGCAATAATTTATAGCAACTAAGATCGCGCTTAATCTTGATTAATTCTCGATACATGATAGCATATGAAGATGATGTGTACACAATCCACACTATGCACATGTGTGCTTCACGTCATCGAGTTTGTTTACACGTTCTATAACTCATGTTACTCGCGTGATGGCAATTAATAGACATTTATCCCATCACTTAAAACGAATTACGCCCACGTGTGATAGATGCAAGGAGCCTTCTTGAAAACGTATATAAAATTTGTACGTAAGAACCTGTTGACTTCCGCAGATTTTTCACATGAAATCATGGAGTGAAATGCAAGGATCTCTATTTTTAATTCAGTTAAACACGTGTCATCATTTATATCACTCGTTTGTATTATATATCAAAAGATTTAGTTACTGACTAATTTTATTTCAGATTCGTTATCGATAACAGTAGATAAAAATAGATAAAAATAGAGAAATATGATAAAAATGAAGAATGAATTCGTGTATAATTTAACAATTTTCTAAATCACATAAAAATTTATAAAATTCAATATTAATATTACTAAACTATTAATTAATTTTAATATTAATATTATTAAACTATTAATTTTAATATTAATATTACTAAACTATTAATTTTAATATTAATATTATATTTTAATTTTAATATTAATATTAATTAATTATAACTATTAATTATAATGTTAATATAATATTATTATAATATTAATTATAACTATTAATTACAATATTAATATTAATTAATTATAACTATTAATTTTAATATTAATTAATTTTAATATTAATATTACTAAACAATTAATTTTAATATCAAATTGTTTCGCAAATATTTCGTATTTTTATATCTTATGTTTAAGATATATATGAAATTTGAAAAATATCGAGAAAAAATATAATGGCAATGTTAATAAATTAAAATATAAATAAGAGAAGTATTTTCAATTTGGCTGTCACACGAACGTTCTTTTCGAATTTGTCGATATATAAAAGTGTCTGCGAAACCGGAGCAATCAATATCATTCTGGTAGAAGGACAAATGTCATACGTCCGCGTATATGATATTAATCAATCCACCTACAGATCCTAACGCATTCTGAATACATGATATACACATCACGTAACTATCTTCCAAAAGTTTCTCGTTAAAACGAAGCGACAACGGTTGTTTTAGACCCATTTTTTGCTACAAAAGTCAGAAATGGAACGTGTCGAATTAACCGGGAAATAAGCGTCCGCTTTTAGTTGAACGCATTGTTTCCCGGGCATGTATCATATAATTAATACGATGTCCGAGATAATTAACGTCTGGTATAGTTATGATAGCGCGATATTCCTGACACGAACGCGTCTAATCAACGCTCATAAAGTAAACCGCAAGGGGAAACTCTCGTATCTGGGTCCACCAGGTTGCACCTCGGGCCATCGAATCTTTCTCTACTGCATTGCAGATGAAATTATGTATTAATGCCGAAATGTGGCAATTTCTGTATTAATTTTTCTGTTGGTTTATCCTCGATATTTTAAGGATGTATTGGAGATATATTTTACAATCAATGAGATCGCCGTGAATTTTTAATTTAACGTTCTTAACATAACATTCTTAAATAACATTCTAAATCGTCATGAATTATTTCCAATTTTTTCACTTGCTCCTTTAAAAGTTATTAATATTTGAATTTTGCTATTTTAACATAGGATCTTACGTAAACGTTCAAGAGACATTATTTTTTATTCTACTCTCGAATTACTGTTTCTGATTCATTTTAAAATGTGAAACTCGAAACCAATATTAGATTAATCTATTATTTTTCATATTGCATAAGAAAATTATTATCGAAAATTATTTTACAAATATTTTACAATCAATGTGAGATCGCTGAATTTTAATTTAACATTCTTAATAATATTCTAAATCATCATGAATTATTTCCAATTTTTTTTACTTGCTCCTTTAAAAGTTATTAATATTTGAATTTTGCTATTTTAACATAGGATCTTATGTAAACGTTCAAGAGACATTATTTTTTATTCTACTCTCGAATTACTGTTTCTGATTCATTTTTAAAAATGTGAAACTCGAAACCAATATTAGATTAATCTATTATTTTTCATATTGCATAAGAAAATTATTATCGAAAATTATTTTACAAATATTTTACGATCAATGTGAGATCGCTGAATTTTTAATTTAACATTCTTAATAATATTCTAAATCGTCATGAATTATTTCCAATTTTTTTACTTGCTCCTTTAAAAGTTATTAATATTTGAATTTTGCTATTTTAACATAGGATCTTATGTAAACGTTCAAGAGACATTATTTTTTATTCTACTCTCGAATTACTGTTTCTGATTCATTTTTAAAAATTGTGAAACTCGAAACCAATATTAGATTAATCTATTATTTTTCACATTGCATAAGAAAATTATTATTATCGAAAATTATTTTACAAATATTTTACAATCAATGAGATCGCTGAATTTTTAATTTAACATTCTTAATAACATTCTAAATCGTCATGAATTATTTCCAATTTTTTTACTTGCTCCTTTAAAAGTTATTAATATTTGAATTTTGCTATTTTAACATAGGATCTTATGTAAACGTTCAAGAGACATTATTTTTTATTCTACTTTCGAATTACTGTTTCTGATTCATTTTTAAAAATGTGAAACTCGAAACCAATATTAGATTAATCTATTATTTTTCATATTGCATAAGAAAATTATTATCGAAAATTATTTTACAAATATTTTACAATCAATGTGAGATCGCTGAATTTTTAATTTAACATTCTTAATAACATTCTAAATCGTCATGAATTATTTCCAATTTTTTTCACTTGCTCCTTAAAAGTTTAATATTTGATTGCTATTTAACATAGGACTTATGTAAACGTTCAGACATTATTTTTATCTTCTCAGACTTAAAATTGTGAACTGAAACCAATTTAGATTAATCTATATTTCACATGCATAAGAAAATTTTATCAATATACATCATCGAGATCGCGAATTTTTATTAACATTCTTAATAACATCTAAATCGTCATGAATTATTTCCAATTTTTTTACTTGCTCCTTTAAAAGTTATTAATATTTGAATTTTGCTATTTTAACATAGGATCTTATGTAAATGTTCAAGAGACAATATTTTTTATTCTACTTTCGAATTACTGTTTCTGATTCATTTTTAAAAATGTGAAACTCGAAACCAATATTAGATTAATCTATTATTTTTCACATTGCATAAGAAAATTATTATTATCGAAAATTATTATTTCATATTGCATAAGAAAATTATTATTATATTATTATTATTTAAGGATGTGTTGGATATATATTACAATCAATGAGATCGCCGTGAATTTTTAATTTAACATTCTTAATAACATTCTAAATCGTCATGAATTATTTCAAATTTTTTTACTTGCTTCTTTAAAAGTTATTAATTTTTGAATTTTGCGATTTTAACATAGGATCTTATGTAAACGTTCAAGAAACAGATAATAAATTATTCACAAACTATAAAAAAACAATGATAAAAATTTCATTTTGTAATATTATATTCTTCATATATGTAAAAATGTTCCCACAAAGTTTTAAAACGATTTACTTGCTCGTTTTGAAATTATTATTAAAAAATAACTGTGATTATTGGTTTGACGCAATATTGATGATAAAACGTGGCAACATTTTCTTGGAAATTAAGACCTATTTAAATTAAAGAATACTCTGAAGTATGATTTCGTGATTTTTAAAAAGTTTTTGATCAATTAGAATTCGTATTCTGCTCAACTTTAATTTTTTGCTACTTTGCATTAACTTTTGAGACAAACGGTTCGTCCAATATATCCTTAAGGATCTTTTTGAACTAAAAACCTTAAGATAATTTTAGACAAGATTTTTCTGATATATTTACACGCGGAATATATTACACAATATATTACACTGAGGAAAAAATTATCTTGAAATAAAAAAATTTTGATTAAGAAAGCTATTTATTCGGTAGATTAATCACGTATTTACTTGCATTCAAAACGTCTGTTTGCTTAAGTTCAGTATTTATTTACGTATGTTTAAAAAAATATATGTGCTTAGAAAGTATAATTCTTAATTAAATATTTTTATATTTTAATTTTACAAAATATTTATTAAAATGCATTTTTTGTTCCCAAGAATTTTAAATTTTTTAATTAAAAAAAATAATATATTTAATTCAATAAATTATAGTATATATTTTACGAAAATATTTAAATATAAAAATTAATAATATTTAAATATTTAAATATAAATATAAAAATATTTAAATAAAAAATATATAAATGAAAATAATGTACTTAATATAACATATTTAATTAAAATTAAATACTTTTGCTTAAATGAAATAAACAATTCCTTCCATTCCAAAAGTTTCAAGAAAACAAATTTATTTGATTTTTCCCTCGGTGTATTAATGACATTGCATCACGTTGTAGTTGCATATCGACTATATAATCTTCTCGTACGTAGAACTATGTGTATTAATTGGCAATTATTTCGCGATAACGTTTGTGGGATCAATACTGCTTGCTAAGTATCACTGATCCTATTGAACCAAGAGTCCCGAAACAAATAGATACACGGCAAATTAACGCAAATTAATGTACTTTGTCATTAAACTAACAGAGTTTGTGTGCTGTAGCCATTAAATCAATCCACAGAGTTTCTCTTGTTATAAAAAAAAGACTTAGCCAAGATACGGGGTGTTTCTAAAAAATCGGTATTTGTCTAGTTTCATGAATATTTATACGAATTAAATTTTTTGGCAAGTGCGTCAAAGCACATTTATGGAAGCGTAAAATATTGTCGTGTTTACGCAAAAGAAATATACACTGAGAAAAAAATTATCTTGAAATAAAAAAATTTTAGTTAACTCAAGAAAGCTATTTTTTTATTCGGTGGGTACTAATCACGTATTCACTTGCATTCAAAACGTCTGTTTGCTTAAGTTAAGTATTTATTTATATATCCTTGAAAAAATATAATTTCTAATTAAATATTTTTATTTTAATTTTATAAAATATTTATTAAAATGCATTTTTATTCCTAAAAATTTTAAATTTTTTAATTTAAAAAAATATATTTAATTCCATAAATTATAGTATATATTTTACGAAAATAGTTAAATATAAAAAATATATAAATGAAAATAATGTGCTTAATATAACATGCATATTTAATTAAAATTAAATGCTTTTGCTTAAATGAAATAAACAATTCCTTGCATTTCAAGCAAAAGTTTCAAGAAAACAAATTTATTTGATTTAAAAAAATGTTTCCCTCAGTGTACGATATTATTTAACAAAACGGATCTCCTTATAACTCATTTATGTATTTGTAGTATCTGCAACGTACACGTGTGTGCGCATGTTATGCGTGATTGCGTAATAATGATTCATTCGATGACACCACGCGATGTCCTCGAAATAAGTGTCCCTCGCGAAGAACCATCGTTTACGTTATGGTAAACATACTTGGCATGTGATTATGAGATATGTCATTCTTTTAAGCCGGACGAGAGATTTGTCGCTCCATCAATTCGACTGATAACGTAATGACACTTCCGTTATTGCTTTAAATGTATCCAGCAAGGACTTACTTTGTACAGCATCAAGAATTCATGCAGCTCTGCCTTTTATATAAATATATATAATTTATATGATATAATTATATAAAATATAATTAAATTATAAAAATTATATAAATTATATAAATTATAAAAATTATATAAATTATATAAATTATAAAAATTATATAAATTATATAAATATAAAATTATATGAATTATATAAATTATATAAATATAAAATTATATAAATTATGTAAATTATAAAAATTATATAAATTATATAAATTATAATTAAAAATTAAATTATATAAAATATAATTTAACATGATTATTTATAACGTGATGTGTTCACGCATTTATTTCTTACTGCATAATTTTATTGTGCATTCTTTTTTAACTACATTATTAATTTTTAAATTTCTCTCCCTTTTAAAAAATGCAGAAGCTGAATTAAGAGAGTATATAATTTGATTAAGATTTCTAATAATTAATAAGAATTAAGGGAATATTTTATGACGAGATAAAATCACGCATGTATAATGTAATGATTATTATAGCTCCATTATTAGTATTACACCTCTTTTATTCTCTAAAAGCGATTGTTCTAAATATTATATACATATTTTAATTATATACAACCACAAAACTACGAAGATAACGAGTTAGGATAATAGCCTCGTGCAACACAATTGTGAATTAACATCTGTTGTAAAGCTCTTCACGGTTGGCGTCATTAACTTAAAAATTTAACATGAAGTCATAAGCAGATCCCTGCTTATTATATAACATTATGAAACGCGCAATTAACAAAAGATCCCTTTGAATTGCGACAAACCTGTTCTGTCGAGCATTAAAATTGTAATTAGGTCATTTTGAGCACCTGTCATGAGCCACTTAATTCTGAATTGCACTCAAGTGTCAAAGAAAAGTGTAGAAACAATGTCGCGATATACCAGATTGAATCACAAGGAAATATATTCCATTAACTCCCTTTACTTTTCTGTTAATGAAAAGGGGGTATTCACTTGAAGTATTCAATAGTAGGTTTTCCAATGAAAAAGAATAGGAAGCATAATACGAGAATATCTTGTTTATTTTCATGAAATTCCAATTTTTTTATTCAATTTCTTATACATTAATAATGACATAAATATTAAATAGTAATAGAATTATTTTGATATCATACTTTTTGTGTAGTATAATTTTGTAACTTGCCTTATATGTAAAATAAATGTGAATATGATGTGTTTGTGTGAAATGCTGATTGATTTTTGGGGTAGATTTTGGGGTAGTTAAGAATAGTCAGATATAAATCGACTCTCTTTAACCAGTATAATACGAGAGCATCTTGTTTATTTTCATGAAATTCCAATTTTCTATTTAATTTTTTATACATTAATATAATGACATAAATATTAAATATTAATAGAATTATTTTGATATCATACTTTTTAGGTAGTATAATTTTCTAACTTGCCTTATATATAAAATAAATGTGAATATGACGTGTTTGTATGAAATGATGATTGATTTTTTGGGGTAGATTTTGGGGTAGTTAAGAATAATCAGATATAAATCGACTCTCTTTAACCAGTATAATACGAGAGTATCTTGTTTATTTTCATGAAATTCCAATTTTTTTATTCAATTTCTTATACATTAATAATGACATAAATATTAAATAGTAATAGAATTATTTTGATATCATACTTTTTGGGTAGTATAATTTTCTAACTTGCCTTATATATAAAATAAATGTGAATATGACATGTTTGTATGAAATGATGATTGATTTTTGGGGTAAATTTTGGGGTAGTTAAGAATAATCAGATATAAATCGACTCTCTTTAACCAGTATAATACGAGAGTATCTTGTTTATTTTCATGAAATTCCAATTTTATTCAATTTCTTATACATTAATAATGACATAAATATTAAATATTAATAGAATTATTTTGATATCATACTTTTTGGATAGTATAATTTTCTAACTTGCCTTATATATAAAATAAATGTGAATGATGTGTTTGTAGAAAATGCTGATTGATTTTTGGGGTGGATTTTGGGGTAGTTAAGAATAGTCAGATATAAATCGACTCTCTTTAACCAGTATAATACGAGAGTATCTTGTTTATTTTCATGAAATTCCAATTTTTTATTCAATTTCTTATACATTAATAATGACATAAATATTAAATAGTAATAGAATTATTTTGATATCATACTTTTTGGATAGTATAATTTTCTAACTTGCCTTATATGTAAAATAAATGTGAATATGATGTGTTTGTGTGAAATGCTGATTGATTTTTGGAGTGGATTTTGGGGTAGTTAAGAATAGTCAGATATAAATCGACTCTCTTTAACCAGTTCACTGGTACATTCGAAATCAATGTTTTGTGCCAAAACTGGTGAGAGCAAATAAATTCGTATAAAAAATTCGTATAATAAATTTTATATGAAAGTTTATCTGTAAGAGGTTTTTTGCGTCGCTGATGACGAATTAAAAAAAAATTCGTTAAACAAAAAAATTTAACAAAAAAAAATTAATTAGCAAAAAAATTTAACAAAAAAAATTAATTAAATTTAAAATGGCGAATCCAATATTAATGACTAATTATATTTCATTATGGAGAAGATCAAATTCGATATGCTCGCGTTTTTCGAGTCTCTTATGATGAATCTATAGATAAAATTGCAAAATTTAAATCGCCATA
Organism: Camponotus fellah; assembly: GCA_030586385.1. Lineage (NCBI taxonomy): Eukaryota > Metazoa > Arthropoda > Insecta > Hymenoptera > Formicidae > Camponotus > Camponotus fellah. The sequence continues at coordinate 607,711 of JAPIVC010000706.1, read as the reverse complement.
TTGGATCTGCCAGTTTTAATTTTGCAATTTTATCTATAGATTTAAATTGTAATTCTGCAATTTTATCAAATTTATAAAGCACACTTGGTTTTCTTGGTTACAGATAATGGATTAGTTCAAGACATTCAAACTTGAACATCTCGAATTGGAATCTTCTCTAATGGAAATATTACAAATATAATAATAGAATTATAAAATTAATTCACTATATTAAATCCGCCATTTTGAATTTAAAATTTCGATCCCAAATTTGTCATCAGCGACCCGAAAAATGTGGATGTATCAAGTTTCATGCAAATCCGTTGAAAATTGGCAAAGTTATTCATAGTGGACATATATGGGCCACTTTTTTTTTAGCCATATATTGACATTACCAGTAAACTGGTTAATTCGTCCTAGATTTTTATTGATTCTTCACAAAGCTAAGTTTCAAAATTAAAAAGTTATTAATGTATATTCTCTCATAAAAAAAAAAACCACTATCCGATAATTATTCCAAATCAGTTAATGAATATTCGGAATTTATATAAAAAGAAATTAATTTATGAAAGCACTATTATTATAAATCTATATCCAAGGATTAGAAAACTTTTTATAATTTCATCTGTTAAAATACTTACAGAGACACAAAATACATTAATACATATAATATAAAAATAAAATATAAAAAAAATAATATAATATAAAAATAAAATATAAAAAAATAATATAATATAAAAATAAAATATAAAAAAATAATAATAAAAATAATAAAAATAATGAAATATAATATAAATATCAATTAATTCCAAATATATCAGTCATATCGAATGTTGACGTCACAAATTTATTTTGTCATAACAAAAAATAGTGTTGTAAGGAGTGGAATTTTTTAAAATCCCTTCGCAATTATATGACGTTCCTCTTTTTCCCACATTCGAATACAAACGTGCGATCTAAGCCTATAATCGCCTCAGGGCAATTTGCTCACTATTCGCATTCATAATGTTCCGTCATCATTCATGGATGTGCAATTCTTCATCGGTTTTTCTTTTCTCTGAAAAAGTAGTAATGTTCACACGCAGTCATACGTTATCATGTAAAGCGCAATATACGATAAATCTTTTGTCTAAAGTTTACTTTTCCAAGCGCGAATATAGAAGATGAATATAGATTATCTTAGATGCGTTCCTCATAAATTTTCCAAATAACGCTGATAACGATTATAATTTTGCTGAATTTTTTCTGAATATTCGGAATTTATATAAAAAGAAATTAATTTATAAAAGCATGCAATATACGATAAATTTTTTGTCTAAAGTTTACTTTTTCAAACGCGAATATAGAAGATGAATATAGATTATCTTAGATGCGTCCCTCATAAATTTTTTAAATAAAATTTAGAATTTTTTCTGAATATTCAGAATTTATATAAAAAAAAAAATTAATTTATAAAAGCACTATTATGATAAATCTTATGATATCCAAGGAGGAAATTTTTAGAAAACTTTTTATAATTCCATCTGTTAAAATATTTACAGAGGCATAAAATACATTAATACATATAATATAAAAATAAAATATAAAAAGATAATATAATAAAAATAATAAAATATAATAAAAGATAATAAAAATAAATATAATAATAAAATATAATAAAAATAAAAAAGATAATATAATTAAAAAATATAATATAAAAAGAGAAAATAGAAATATATAATTTAAAATGATAGAGAAATAAATGTTGAAATAAATTCGCTTTTTCTCTGAGAACTTTAAATATAAAATTTTAAATGTATTACAATTCGTATATTTATATTACTAGAAATATAAAACCCCCGAGCTAAATTCATTTAAATTTTAAATGTCTACTTTTATTAAAAAATGTAACGAATATTTTATCTTTCTACCTTCTCTTTTCTATAAATGGAAAAATAAATATATGAAATAGTTTAAATATATATAGTCATTTTGACAGGACTATTTTATTAATTAGTACGGAAATAACTGATATCATCTGGCTCGATATTTCGTTCAACGAGCTGATGTCATTCACCTCCTATCGCTCTCATTCGATATTTTATCGACAATATATATAGAAAATCGCGTTAAGATTCAAAGTTGTTAATTCTTGAAATTTACAAACACACAATGACCTTCTTTTCTTGTTTGTTTCAGGGGTGCTGGAGATGGCGGCCACCGAGAGCACGATCCGATTTAGTGGCCACACGTTGGACAAGGCGACCAAGGCCAAGGTGAGTTTCAATTTAATTTCAACTTGATTATTTTATCAAGATAGCTGTTCTGCTCATCAATCCATTTCGCGATAGATGATTCTGTAAGATATTAAGTATTATAGAAAAATTGACACGATTACAGCAACATGGCGTTCGTTGATTAATTTTGCAGATATTATTCTGCAAAAGATAATTTGATTAAGCAAAATTTAACATTTAATAACTCATAAAGGTTGATTATTTTTTTTATTTGAGATTAAACGAAAAATAAAACCTTATTTAGATTCCTTTAATTTTTAGTTGTACATAAAGAATATTTTACAATAAATAATACTGTAAACATAACAACTTAATAATTAATTTAATTCTAATTTGAGGTCACGTGTCGTTGAAAGACAATCGATTATTAAAAGGATTATTGCAATATAACTGATAATTTAATATTCGAGTTCTTAATCGTTACTACTCTGTGAAGAACCTTGAGAATATCCAGGTACGTTTATATAAGCAAGAGAAATGTAGGTCAACATCAGGACAATCCAACCGTCGTATGTAGAGGCAATATCGACGAGCTATGTTGCTAATTAATGGTCGCCGTTTTTCAACAAGATAAATATCGCAATGTTCTATATATCCACATAATTAAATTTAATCCATCAGGATTACCATTTAGGATTAAGATTAATAATGAATTCGCGATTTCACTTGTTTAGTGTATGGTTATAAATAAAATTATAATTAATGTACAGTAGTTTCTATTCATAATATTTTCGCAAGTCTCGCAAAATATTTGAATACTTTGTAAAATATAAATTTACATTTAAAACCATTATTTCTCTTAGTAATATTTGTATCTGAATTTGTAGATGTTTTAGTGTTGCCGTAGAAAAATTTATATTGTATTGGTTGAAGTTTTCTTGCGAATTTAATTAGAAAAAAAAATGTAATATTGATTACATTTCGCGAGTTAATGTTTTTGATGAATCACATGTTGCCTGCCGAATTGCGAAATTTTCCGCTTTAATCTGATATACTTGGCAGTTAATAATTGCTTACGTTTTTCTGAGAAAAATTGCTAAAAATTGCACAACTCTTCCGGTTGTTACTCATCGATTGCTCAACAATTGTAACATTTATTAATTATTGCCGAAGACAATAACTCTGTTGATAATCGCAGAAAGCAATTTCTTATCAGATATTAGCGTATTGCGCGATACGGAGAAAGTTGGCAAAAGTTTCCGGAAAATGTCAGAAAATTAAAAATCTTTGAGAAAAATTCCTTTTTCTGTATTTGCCTTCATTTTATTTTGCTCTCTTTGAATTTCAATTTGAATTACAATAGTAGATATTTACATTAATGAACGGAGCTAGAAATTTAATTAAAATAAGATTTTTAATTGACAATCGATTATTTTAATTTGGAAAAATTCAAGAATAACATTCTAGAAAATTTGAAATATTTTGCAAAAAACTTATGGAGTTTGCTGTTCCGATGATGTAGAATTCAAATAATATATCATTTAATCAACAGTAATCATTAAAGTGTCCATATTGCAAACATTATTATAAATATTATTTTAAAGATAATATAAAAATATTTTTCTTCGTTTTTTGTATTTGCTTCATTTTATTTTTTTTTTAATTTCAATTTGAATTACAATATTAGATATTTACATTAATGAACGGAGCTAGAAATTTAATTAAAATAAGATTTTTAATTGATTATTTTAATTTGGAAAAATTCAAGAATGACACTCTAAAAAATTTGAAATATTTTGCAAAAAACTTATAGAGTTTGCTGCTCCGATGATGTAGACTTCAAATAATATTTCATTTAATCAACAATAATCATTAAAGTGTCCGTATATTGCAAACATTATTATAAATATTATTTTAAAGATAATATAAGAAATATTTTTCTCCGTTTTCTGTATTTGCCTTCATTTTATTTTTTTTTAATTTCAATTTAAATTACAATATTAGATATTTACATTTATGAACGAAGCTAGAAATTTAATTAAAATAAGATTTTTAATTGATTATTTTAATTTGGAAAAATTCAAGAATGACACTCTAGAAAATTTGAAATATTTCGCAAAAAACTTATGGAGTTTGCTGCTCCGATGATGTAGACTTCAAATAATATCTCATTTAATCAATAATAATCATTAAAATGTTCGTATATTGCAAACATTATTATAAATATTATTTTAAAGATAATATAAGAAATATTTTTCTTCGTTTTTTATATTTGCTTCATTTTATTTTTTTTTTAATTTCAATTTGAATTACAATATTAGATATTTACATTAATGAACGGAGCTAGAAATTTAATTAAAATAGATTAAAAAGATTTTTAATTGATTATTTTAATTTGGAAAAATTCAAGAATGACACTCTAGAAAAAAATTTGAAATATTTCGCAAAAAACTTATGGAGTTTGCTACTCCGATGTAGACTTCAAATAATATTTCATTTAATCAACAATAATCATTAAAGTGCCCGTATATTGCAAACATTATTATAAATATTATTTTAAAGATAATATAAGAAATATAATAAAATATTTTCCTCCTTTTTCTATTTGCCTTCATTTTATTTTTTTTTGAATTTTAACTTGAATTACAATGTTAAATATTTACATTAATGAAAGGAGCTTGAAATTTAATTAAAATAAGATTTTTAATTGACAATTGATTATTTTAATTTGGAAAAATTCAAGAATGACACTCTAAAAAATTTGAAATATTTTGCAAAAAACTTATAGAGTTTGCTGCTCCGATGATGTAGACTTCAAATAATATCTCATTTAATCAATAATAATCATTAAAATGTTCATATATTGCAAACATTATTATAAATATTATTTTAAAGATAATATAAGAAATATTTTTCTCCGTTTTCTGTATTTGCCTTCATTTTATTTTTTTTAATTTCAATTTGAATTACAATATTAAATATTTACATTAATGAATGGAGCTAGAAATTTAATTAAAATAGATTAAAAAGATTTTTAATTGATTATTTTAATCTGAAAAATTCAAGAATGACACTTAGAAAAAAATTTGAAATATTTCGCAAAAAAACTTATGGAGTTTGCTACTCCGATGTAGACTTCAAATAATATTTCATTTAATCAACAATAATCATTAAAGTGCCCGTATATTGCAAACATTATTATAAATATTATTTTAAAGATAATATAAGAAATATAATAAAATATTTTTCTCCGTTTTTTGTATTTGCCTTCATTTTATTTCTTTTTGAATTTCAATTTGAATTACAATATTAAATATTTACATTAATGAACGGAGCTAGAAATTTAATTAAAATAAGATTTTTAATTGATTATTTTAATTTGAAAAAATTCAAGAAAAAACGACACTCTAGAAAATTTGAAATATTTTGCAAGTTTTATTCTCTACGGCTTCTGACGAAAAATAACATTGGCACCAAAGTGTTTCGCGACGGTGAATGCAAACTTGATCTCGGAAAGCGTAATAATCGCACCAGCTGTGAGGCAGTCGCATGTGGCCAGCGGAAGTGGTTTTGTTGCACAAGATAAAACGTTATCGATCGCATTACGTCGAGTTCTCGTGACGAGAGGAGGAGGAGGAGGAAAATGATGATGATATCATGCGGGTTTGATACAATGATAATCGGAGCATTGCATGGTAAATATATATTGCATTTTGTCTTTTCCAGGTAACATTGGAGAACTATTACAGCAATCTAATAGCGCAACATATCGAGCGGAAGCAGAGGCTGGCGAAGCTCGAGGAGTCCCTCAAGGATGAGGGCCTTTCGGAGCAGCAGAAGCAGGAAAAGAGGCTGCAGCATGCCCAAAAGGAGACCGAGTTCCTTCGACTCAAGCGATCCAGGCTCGGCGTCGAGGATTTCGAGCCCCTCAAAGTCATCGGTAGAGGTGCCTTTGGCGAGGTAAAGAAGGACCGATAATGCATAATGATGCTAATGAGCGAGCGAGTTTCGGGAAGTCCGGTATTAGTTTAATTGCCAAATTGGCTACAGTTTGAGATATGAGTAATTTCAAAGCGAAATTCCCTCTGCGAGGAAACGGGGATGAAATCTGATAGATGTAATATCGTGCGTGTAATTAATGTAAATTAATGTAATTTATTATGTAATTAATTTTAAGTAATTTCATTTATTTAATTGTGAGTAATTTAATTTATTCACAGTTCGTACTTTTAGGTAATTTGAAAAATTGAGAAGAATTTGAATTTAATTCTATCATTTTCCAAGTTAGATATGTCTTTCAAATTGTACAGAAAAAAATGTCAAATCAAAACTTATATATTTAAATTAAAGTGTTCGTTGTTTCGTGTATACGCAACAATTTATAATCTTCTTAGAAGAATTTGATAATTTTAAATTTCAACAATATTATAGTCTTATTTTAATATTGTACAATAATTATAGTCTTATTTTAATATTGTAATTGTCATCCCAAAAATACATAATTATTTAATTCTATTTTAAGAAAATTATAAATTATTTAATTCTATTTTAAGAAAATTATAAATTTATTAAATATATTTTTGGGATGATAATTACAATATTAAAATAAGACTATAATTATTGTTGAAATTTAAAATTATCAAATTGATTTAAAAATGTTATTTTGAAATTTAAAATTATCAATTTGATTTAAAAATGTTATTTTCTATCTAACATTGTTTTTTTTTCTATTCGAGAAAATTAAAACTTAAATTATAAGAATATATTTTTCTTGATTGAACTATATAAAATGACTTCATTCAAGTAAGCAATTATTCAAGCAATTATATTTTTCTTTAATTGATTAAAATTAAAGTTATGTAATCTTAATAATAATTAAATTTTAAATTTTAATAAGTAAATAATTTTAATTTTTCTTTAATTAACGCAATATAATCTCATTTCAAAATTTCCATGTTAAAACTTTCCATGTTAAAATATATTTTCAAAACAAGAATGTCCTTTTTTCTGTGCAGTTTGTGATATTCATTGATACTTCTTGATGATTTAAATGACATCTTAAATTCATCGTATAAATAATTATATTCATCGTATAAATAATATATTTATCGTGTATATTATGCGTGTATACATAAATTACTCGTAATTTACATGACATTTTGAGTACATTAGAGACGAAGATTGAGCTTCGCTTGTAGTTAGAAGAATTACAATAATAACGGAAATACGAAGCCTCTCACAGGCAGTGATCACGTCTACGAGAGAGCGAAATCTCTCATTATTTCTCAAGAAAAGTAGTACTTCTCCTCGCTTCGCGAAGCAAGTGGAATCCCTTTCACACAAAGATCTGAAATTAGAGAATGCTTTTAATCGTTCGCGACAGGAATCTTGTCGGAATTTTCACTTGAAACACTTTTCTTTATGAAATAAACAGGTGAGACTCGTGCAAAAGAAGGACACGGGACACGTGTACGCGATGAAGATCCTCCGGAAAGCGGATATGCTTGAGAAGGAGC
>JAPIVC010000705.1:0-31488 GCA_030586385.1 Camponotus fellah | reverse complement strand
TTATTATTTAATTTGTAGATTTAAATTTTAAATATATTTATTGAACTATTTATTATTTGATTGTGACAAGTATTTTGTGTAGTTAGAAAGAGAAAAATCTAAGGAACTTAATATAATTTTTCTTATTATTTAATTTGTAGATTTAAATTTTAAATATATTTATTGAACTATTTATTATTTGATTGTGACAATATTTTGTATAGTTAGAAAGAGAAAAATCTAAGGAACTTAATATAATTTTTTTATTATTTAATTTCTGGATTTAAATTTTAAATATATTTATTCAACTATTAATTGCTTGATTATGAAAGTATAATCTAATAATAATGCACTTTGTACATAACACATTACGCTATTGAAAAACGCGAGAAAATGTAAGAAGGAAAGTACCTTTTACGCGCACCTTTTTCTTCCATCTAGATACACGTGTGGTACCAGCTCTGACGTAGCTCGCGCATGCGCATGGACGCTCTGGGAAAAATCTCCCGACAGCGCATCGTTTCCGGGCCGGCTCCAACGGCCGCTTACTCGTCCTGTATCCTTCGAGGGTGGTTGTCGTGTTGGTCCAACGTGCTCGCTGCGTAGTTCGGCTCGCCGAGGAGATGGGCTGCTTACAAGGCATAAGGGTAAGTCAACTGCGAATATTAAAAAATTTAAAATAAAAATATCAAAAATATAAAAAAATGTGAAATAAAAATATAAACAATTTATAACACATGATGTAAATCGAAGATTACGTTGTTCGAAGAATACCGGCCGGTTAATACGCATGGGGCGGATATTTTTTTTTTTTTCTTTGATTCTCGGTCGCGCCGCGATATTTCGAGACTAACTTTACGCGTTTACATTTTATATCATATTATGTGTTTTCGAATAAGTTCGTCCTTTATCCTTAAATTATTATTTATCTCTTCCGAGAAATCGCGGCTTAGTCTGTTTCCTCGAAATATTTATATTGTGAATTATTTATCTCTCCCCCTCTCTTGCTTGCAGAAAAACGTCTAATATAAATTTTATATTAATTCTAAATATAATACTAATTTTATATTGAGTCTAAAAATTTTCTAATAAATCGAACGATACAAGACATCGCGGCTTAGTCTGTTTCCTCGAAATATTGTGAATTATTTATCTCTCCCCCTCCCTCCTCTCTTGCTTGCAGAAAAACGCCTAATAAATATAAATATAAATTTTATATTAATTCTAAATTTAATTCTAATTTTATATTAATTCTAAAAATTTTTCTAATCGAACAATGATATAAAACATCCGAGAAAATCGCGGCTTCGTCTGTTTCCTCGAAATATATATACTATTACGCTTCGCGTTTTGGGATGAGACGTATAGTGCGAAGTAAAACAAAGAGATCGTTGTAATTCGAGCATGATAATATGCCGGTATTTTGCCGGTAAGTTTTTATCAGGGAATTCGAGCTTTTATCAGGGAATCCAAGCTTGAAAATGATAGTATATATGATATTTCGAGGAAAGAGACTAAGCCGCGATTTCTCAGAAGTCTTGTATCGTTGTTCGATTAGAAAAATTTTTAGAATCAATATAAAATTAGAATTAAATTTAGAATTAATATTAAATTTATATTAGACGTTTTTCAGCAAGCAAGAGAGGGGGGAGGGGAAGAGATAAATAATAATTTGTATAAATAATAATTCACAATATAATATTTCAAGGAAAGAGACTAAGCCGCGATTTCTCGGAAGTTTTGTATCATTGTTCGATTTATTAGAAAAATTTTTAGAATTAATATAAAATTAGAATTAAATTTAGAATTAATATAAAATTTATATTAGGCATTTTCGGCAAGCAAGAGAGGGGGGATGGGGAGAGATAAATAATAATTTGTATAAATTATTTGTACAAATTCACAATATAATATTTCGAGGAAACAGACCAAGCCGCGATTTCTCGGAAGAGATAAATAATAATTTAATAAATAATATAAATAATATAAATATGTATAAATAATATAAGTTTGTATAAATAATAATTCACAATATAATATTTCGAGGAAACAGACTAAGTCGCGATTTTTCGGAAGTCTTGTATCGTTGTTCGATTTATTAGAAAAATTTTTAGAATCAATATAAAATTAGAATTAAAGTTAGAATTAATATAAAATTTATATTAGGCATTTTTTAGCAAGCAAGAGAGGTGGGAGGGGGAGAGATAAATAATAATTTGTAATAATAATTCAAAATATAAAATAATAGTATAAACAATAATTCAAAATATTTGCCAAAAATCGTGATTTTATAAAGATTCCTGCTTTATAGAAGTAAATAATGTATGTTTCTCAGCAAGGAACACAGAGGACACAGTACAACACAATGAATGAAAAAAATGAAAACATTCTTATCCACATTCTTGCTTTCTTGCTTAGATCATTGTTTACATTTGGCAGACAAGGGCAAAGTGATTCATTGTGTTACACTGTCCTTTGTGTTCCTTCATTATATTTGCTAAACGGAATAATTGAAAACGTTTGATCCGTATATTTATATAATTTTATTGAATTTTAATAATATGTATTTATTTTTTTGCAGTGGCACATTTCAAAGGAGTCCCTACCTAGTTCCTACTCGAAATCCGCTTCTGATGAAGAGTTAAAAAAGCGAGGAGAACTGCGAGAGAGCAATGTCAAGGAAAAAGATAGATATTGAAAGTCGGTAAGTTTTTACATAATCCTGTGTTAAAATAAAAATAATCATAATCATATTAATATATAAATTATTGAAGAGATATTACATATAAGAAATATGAATAAATTATATTTTCTTATATAACAATGGAAAAACTGCATATTTATTATTCTCGTATTACAGTTTGATATATTTTTTGGTCACATTTTCAGATTTGAAATCATGGTCATTGGAAAATGTGACCAAAAAATATGTCAAATTGTAATGCGAGAAATAATAAATATGCAGTCTTTCCATTGTTATAACAAAATATAATATATTCATATTTCTTACATGTAATATCTTTTCAATAATTTATATATTAATATGATTGATTATTTCCAAAAATATGTTAATACAAAATTTTTCTTAAATGCAATTGCTTCGTTATTAGAAGCATTAGATCATATACGGAGAGTACTCTGTCATGAAAATGTCATGAAAATTTTTTATGGAAGATAATCTCGTCTCCGGTAGGTTTATTGTTTCGATGCAGAAAAAATTCTCATGCATATTCTCAATCCCTGTGGAAGGGTCGGGGATTAAATGTTAATAATTTGTGCCAAAATGTTACCTAAAAAATCCTTAAGGGGTCTTCTCGTGTTTTACCGTGGAAAACATGCGAGAATAATAGACATATTTTTCTGTGACATATATTTCCCCTGATTCGAGATAATTCTCTGGAGACTCTCAAAAATAGAGAACTCCTAATTCCGTATAAAACTTGTTAAGCCATGAAACGGAGATATCGCCCTGCGATGCCTTTATTATATAAGAGCGATGTCGCGATCGGAGATTGCCCATTAAGAGTCTGACTCGCTCGGGCGTCAGAATTTCTGAAACTTCATAGTCTCAATAGGATTATCCTTTCGGGGGTGTTCACATTGCGGAGGGAAAAGAGCAGCTGCTTCGGGCTTTCTCCTCATTCAAAATTATTTTTAACGATAACGGCGTTTATTATATTCGCTAAACGAAATAATTGCAAACGTTCAATCAGTATGTTCATAATTTTATTGCATTTTAATAATATGTTTACTTTTTTACAGTTCTCAAGGGAGACTTTTCTCTATCGACCAGTTTCTGCTCGCCTACTCGAAGTTAAATCTGATGATGAGCCACGAAAAAAAGAGAAGCAAGAGCTACGAAAAGGAAAAAGATAGATATTGAAAGTCGGTAAGTTTTTACATAATCCTGTCTTAAAATAAAAATAAATAATCAGTATATTTCATATATATATATATATATATATATATATATATATATATATATATATACATACACTCTCTAAAAGTGAATCAATGTACTGTCACTGGAAAACAGTAAATAGTCACTAATGATAATAGTTATGTCACTGAAAGAATTAGTTAATAATATTAACTGTTTCAATCAGTAATATTAATTGCTAGAAATAGTGGCTTTGATCAGCAAAATCAGTAATATTAATTGCTAAAAACAGTGACTTTGAACAGTAAAATCAGTAATATTAAACTGCTCAGAAACAGTGGTTTTAAACATCAAAATCAGTAATGTAAGCTATTCAAATCAATGAATGTCCCTGCAAACACTAATTAATAGCAATAATCTTAATATATTATAATTTTTTATTCAACACTTTATTAAATTTTCTAAATTATTAGAAAATTTTCGCTATATTGTTAATGGAACTCTATCGTTTCAAGGATTAGAAAAAAAGATAATTTTTATGTGAACTTTTTCGGAAATTATGCAAATGATTCAAATTTTATATATAATAATACATATTTTATTTGTAATTAGAAATTTTTGCAAATAAAAATAACAAAAGTCATAATAGTTATAAGAATTCATTCTCGAATACACATTGTCGGACAATTTATAATAAAGTCTAGATATTCAATGATCTGAAACAAAAAAGTCAAATTATTAATCTGCAGATGTTCAGTTACCGTTAGAATTAGCAGAATTAAAATATGTTAATTTTTCTTTTTATTTTTAATTCGATTATTGTGGCAATTTTGTAAATGGAATTTTTGCACGTCTTAAAATAATTAAACAAATAGTTCGTCTTTTATGATCTTAGTTTCAATGATAACTGAACATTTGCAGTTTAATAATCTTATTCACTTTTTTGTCTTTTAGTCACAGAGTATCACAAAGTATTATTTTAAGGTTTTATTGTAACCGTAAAAAATTTTTTAAATATACATAAAATATACAAAGTTATATATGTAATATGCAAAGTTATTACATTAAATATACAATGTTATTACTTAAGTTATATACAAATTTTAAAATAAATCGTTCATTTACTTTTAGAAAAATTAACATAAGAATAATTTTTTCTTCTAATCATCGAAGCGATATAACTCTATAATGATAAGGCCTTTTAAGAATGATTTTCTTATATTGTAACTTATCTAAATTAAAAGATATACGATTTGGCAAAGCGAGGCAAACTAATTGTGAGGATATAAAACAGATTCACTGAAAAAAAGCTGTCCATCCGATATGCGACGTACGACTGTGATCCTGTTAGTATCCGTACCTTTTTTTTTTACATGTGCTAGCGACACATATTGTGGTATTTATCGCAACAAATACGAAATCATTACCGACAGATAAATAACTGATTTTACAATAAAGTTTTATTTCACTGACCATAATCAGTGAGAAATAAGATAAAAAAGCAAAAAATCGACTTCTCGACTGAAGATCAGTCAAATGCTCACTGATTCTCAGTAATGAAATCCTATTTTACTGTTTATATTAATAATTATATTTTCACTGATTCACTTTTAGAGAGTAGGATATAAAAACATAAATATACATATTGGTGTTCGAATTAAGTACATTTTGGCTTCACCATAAATTTTACCGTTTTGTCGCTTGTTATTCTCAAATTTTGTCCATTAAACTTTTGTATGTTAAGTTTCCACTTAATTAATTATTTGGTATTATTTGAAGTCCGTCTTCGAATTCGATTACAATTGCATAAAATTTATCAATCATTCTGTGTTAAAAAATATGAATAAATTATATTTTATTATAAAAAATTTTCATGACATTTTAGAGTACTCTCAGTATGATCTAATGCTTTTAATAACGAATCATTCTGTTTAAGAAATTTTCATTAACCTACTTGAAAATAATCATAATCATATTAATTATATGAAGAGATATCATATAAGAAAATGAATAAATTATATTTTGTTATATAACAATGGAAAAACTGCATATTTATTATTCTCGTATTACAATTTGACATATTTTTGGTCACATTTTCAGATTTGAAATCATGGTCATTGGAAAATGTGACAAAAAATATGTCAAATTGTAATGCAGAATAATAAATATGCAGTCTTTCCATTGTTATATAACAAAATATAATTTATTCATATTTCTTATAGTAATATCTCTTCAATAATTTATATTATATGATTATGATTGATTATTTTCAAAAGTATGTTAATGCAAAATTTTTCTTAAACAGAATTGTTTCGTTATTAGAAACATTAGATCATATACTGAAAGTACTCTAAAATGTCATGAAAATTTTTTATGGAAGATAATCTCGTTTACGGTAGGTTTATTGTTTCGATGCAGAAAAAATTCTCATGGATATTCTCAATCCCTGGAGAGGGATTATGCCAAAATGTTACCGGCTAAAAAATCCTTAAGGGATCTTTCCGTGTGGAAAGCGAAGATAATAGACATATTGCGTGCACAGGGAGTCGCGGAGAGTTGCAAACGCTTGTTCTTGTTCCGGGTTCCACTTGAATTCTCTATCCTTTTTAGTAATTCTGTAAGGGGGAACGCTAATTTAGAGAAATTCGGGATAAATCGGCGATAATAACCCGCGAGGCCTAGGAATTGTTTGATGTTTTTTGCGTGTTTCGGTCTGGGAAAATCTTTAACCGCGCGGATTTTCTCGGGATCCGGTTTCACTCCTTTATCGCTAATAATGTGGCCCAAGTACCCGACCTCTTTTCTTAAGAATTCGCATTTGTCGGGCTGTAGCCTTAGGTTGGCTCTTTTTAATCTTTCCGCTAGTTTGTTGAATTTAAGTTCATGCTCGCGCAAGGAGCTTGCGTACAGTACGATGTCGTCCAGATAGACGAAGAGTTCGGTTCCTTGTAAACCCGATAGAACCTGGTCCATGAGTCGCTGGAACGTCGCGGGTGCATTTTTCAAACCGAAGGGCATGCGATTAAACTCATAATGCCCGTGAGGAGTAGAGAACGCGGTTTTCTTTGCATGCATTTTGTCCATCGGTATCTGATGGAACCCTGATGCGAGATCGAAAACGCTAAAATACTTCGCACTGCCTAATTGATCTAGTATTTCAGCGATGTTTGGGAGGGGATATGCGTCGCCTATGGTTTTTTCATTTAACGCACGATAATCTATTACCATGCGCCATCTCTTATTGCCTTTAGAGTCGGGTTTTTTGGGGACTATCCAGAGAGGAGAATTATAGGGAGAGTTGGATGGTTTAATAACATCGTTGTTTAGGAGTTCTGTGATTTGTTTATTTATTTCTTCTTTATGGATTGGTGGGAAGCGATATTGTTTCGTGTTGATGGGATGTTCGTCGGTTGTGGGAATTTTATGTGATATGACAGAGGTGTTCTAGCTTATCGGTCGGTAGTCAAATAAGCTATGATGCTTTTGAATTAGTTGCGACACGTGATTAGCTTCTTGGTTTAAGTGTTCTAGGCGAAGCGAGTCTCGGATGGCCTGAAGTCGGTCATGATTTTCCGAGGTTGGTTCGGCAGAGACCGCCAGCACTCCGCTGGTTATTGTATGTTCGGTCTCGCTTTTAACGAGTGGGTCATCCGACGTGATCTCTATTTCCTGTAGTTCGACCGTCGGTACGATCAATTTCTTGTCAGTGTCACTGGAATTGACCGCGTGTAGGTATGCTTTACCATTTTGATTCGTCATTAATGCTTCTCCTAGGTAAACATCCTTGTCGACGCTAAGTCGCGGGATGTATCCTGTCGTGACTTCTGGATTTTGTACCTTGACGTAAAAGGTTGCACGCGACCCGGCAGGCTTTGTTAAATTGCGACAGGGGAATATTATACCCGTCAAAACTAGGAACTGAATCCGTGGCTTCGCGAAAAGAGACCTTTAGGGATTTGCGTCGATCCTGAGGAAAGATCATATTGATATTCCTGGGAATCGCGTAGAGGGAACCCTTGTCCGGAATGTCGCGATGTTGGATGGTTTTCCCTACGAAGCTGCTCGAGTTCCCGGCGCATATGTTCTACTTCGCGTAATAATTCGTCGCTCGCGACTCGCGAGGCGTCATTGCCTATGGCAACCGTTTTGCGCGTTTCATTATCCATTTGCTCACGATATTTATTAAGATCTCGCACGTTTCTTTCGTATTCTTCCCGCTGTTCTTTCAAAAGCGCTGTTTCCTCCTTTAGTCTTTCGTCTTTTTCGTTAAGCTTAACTTGTATCGGTTCGATTTCCGCTTCGGTCAACGGTTTGGCCATAGCCTTTCCGCTGCGGGTGTCCGGCATATCAGACTAATTTTTTCCGAGTTCTTCTCGTATCCCACCGCTGTCACCAAATTTGTTACGTCCCGGGGTGTCGCGGGTCTAAAAGATAAGTCGGACACTACGAGACTCGATCGCTTTTTCGGGTCTGGCAAACCTAGGCGGTTCTCCCCGGGGATACGCGCGTTTTCGGCACTCGCTGATTTCGTGTCCGAGATTTTTGCAATACCTGCATTGTTTTACTTCTTGACCTGCGTCTGGGCGGTCAGTTGCCCTTGAGGGAGGGTCGCGGGATGTGCTGGTGGAATAGTTATTATTGCTAGGAAAGGTGTTAGTGCGCGAGTATTCGTCTCGTGAGCGCGCCTGATTGAGGTGCGTTGCGTGAGGTTTCCGCGCGTGAATAGCTGCTTTGTGAGCGATCAAATCGCGAATATTCATATGGTGAACGGTCGCTGCGGGGGTGGTTTGCTCGAGAGCTCATCATTGGAGACGCACGGTTTGATCTGGGGTCACTATATCGTTCTCGCGGAGGCGAGGGAGGTGCATATTGCCTCCTGCTAAAATTCGTATTACCGTTTTCTTAGTTTAATTGGTTGCGCGTACCAAATCGATTTTTATCTAGTTCTTGTTCCTTCGCGATCATCTTGGCGGCTGAGAAAGCTTCAAAAGGTTTATAATAAAGATTTTCTCCCATTTGAGCAAACACTAATTAATAGCAATAATCTTAATATATTATAATTTTTTATTCAACAATTTATTAGTTAAATTTTCTAAATTACTAGAAAATTTTCGCTATATTGTTTAGAGGAACATTATCGTTTCAAAGATTAGAAAAAAAAGATAATTTTTATGTGAACTTTTTCGGAAATTATGCAAATGATTCAAATTTTATATAATAATACATATTTTATTTGTAATTAGAAATAAAAATAATAAAAATCATAATAGTTGTAAGAATTCATCGAATCAATTCTCGAATACACATTGTCGGACAGTTCATAATAAAGTCTAGATATTCAATGATCTGAAACAAAAAAGTCAATTAAATTATTAATCTGCAGATGTTCAATTACCATTAGAATTAGCGGAATTAAAATATGTTAATTTTTATTATTATTTTTAACTGTTCGATTATTGTGGTAATTTTGTGAATGAAATTTTTGCACATCTTAAAATAATTAAACAAATAATTCATCTTTTATAATCATAGTTTCAATGATAACTTAAAATTTACGGATTAATAAGCTTATTCACTTTTTTGTCTGTGTCACAGAGTATCACAAATTGTTATTTACGTTTTATTGTAGCCGTAAATAAATTTTTAAATTATAATAAATAATAAATTTAATTTTGTAATAAATTTTTATACATACATAAGATATACAAAGTTATATATGTAATATGCGAAGTTATTACATTAAAATTAATTATGTAACATTATGTAATATGCAAAGTTATTACATTAAATATACAAAGTTATTACATAAGTTATATACGAATTTTAAAATAAATCGTTCACTTACTTTTAGAAAAAAATTTACATAACAACTTTTTCTTCTAATCATCGAAGCGATATAATTCTATAATGATAATGCCTCTTAAGAATGATTTTCTTATATTGTAACTTATCTAAATTAAAAGATATACGATTTGACAAAGCGAGGTAAACTAATTGTGAGGATATAAAACAGATTCACTGGAAAAGCTGTCCATCCGATATGCGACGTACGACTGTGATCCTGTTAGTATCCGTACCTTTTTTTTTTACATGTGCTAGCGACACATATTGCGGTATTTATCGCAACAAATACGAAATCATTACCGACAGATAAATAACTGATTTTACAGTAAAGTTTTATTTCACTGACCATAATCAGTGAGAAATAAGATAAAAAAGCAAAACTTCTCGACTGAAGATCAGTCAAATGCTCACTGATTCTCAGTGATGAATTCCTATTTTACTGTTTATATTAATAATTATATTTTCACTGATTCACTTTTAGAGAGTAGGATATAAAAACATAAATATACATATTGGTGTTCGAATTAAGTACATTTTGGCTTCTCCTAAATTTTACCGTTTTGTCGCTTGTTATTCTCAAATTTTGTCCATTAAACTTTTGTATGTTAAGTTTCCATTTAATTAATTATTTGGTATTATTTGAAGTCCGTCTTCGAATTCGATTACAATGGCATAAAATTTATCGATCATTCTGTGTTAAAAAATATGAATAAATTATATTTTATTATAAAAAATTTTCAGGACATTTTAGAGTACTCTCAGTATGATCTAATGCTTTTAATAACATTTTCAGATTTGAAATCATGGTCATTGGAAAATGTGATCAAAAAATATGTCAAATTGTAATGCGAGAATAATAAATGTGCAGTCTTTCCATTGTTATATAACAAAATATAATTTATTCATATTTCTTATATGTAATATCTCTTCAATAATTTATATATTAATATGATTATGATTATTTTCAAAAGTATGTTAATGCAAAATTTTTCTTAAACAGAATTGTTTCGTTATTAGAAACATTAGATCATATACTGAAAGTACTCTAAAATGTCATGAAAATTTTTTATGGAAGATAATCTCGTTTACGATAGGTTTATTGTTTCGATGCAGAAAAAATTCTCATTGATATTCTCAATCCCTGGAGAGGGATTATGCCAAAATGTTACCGGCTAAAAAATCCTTAAGGGATCTTTCCGTGTTTTACTGTGGAAAGCGAGGATAATAGACATATTCTTCTGTGTATTTCCCCCCATTAGAGATATTTTTCTCGAGACCTTCATAAATAGGAAACTCCTAATTCCGTATAAAATTTGTTAAGCTACGGGGATATCGCCTTACGATGCCTTTATTGTATGAGAGCGATGTCGCGATCGGAGATTTCCCATTAAGAGTCTGACTCGCTCGGGCGGCAGAATCTCTGTGAAACTTCATGGTCTCAGTAGGATTATCTCTTCGGGGATGTTCACGTTGCGGAAGGGAAAGAGCAGCTGCTTCGGGCTTTTTCCTCATTTAAAATTATTTTCTGCGCACATAATCTAACGGCAGATTGACAGCAGAAATCGAACAGGATCTGCGCACATATTCTGACGGCAAATTGACAGCAGAAATTGAACAGGATTTGCCGTTTTCACTTAAACTGCTATGTTATTAGGGTCCGGTTGTATAAACGTTATTTAACTTTAATCTTAGCTTACCTCATTCTTCGTCTCTTTTTGCCTCCTTGTTCAGGAAGAAATGAAGAGTGAGATAAGCTAATGGCTGCGTTCAGCAGAAAAAGCTGCTTTGCAACTTTTGTAAAATTCGTGAGCCTGATTGGTGTATGCTTTTAATTTTGGCTGAATCTAAGAGCATATATCAATCAGATTCACGAATTTTACAACTGTTGCAAAGCAACATTTTCTGCTGAACGCAGCGAATGTTAAAGTTAAGCAACATTTATGCAACCGGGCCCTAATAGCATTGTTTAAATGGAAACAGCATGGAATTTATTGGTCTTTAATGTTATTAAAATGAGAATCCTTATGATTTTGAATGAATATAAAAATACGCTTATATTTTATTATATATGTAATACTAATGTATAATACTGTTTATATAATTTAATGAATATAAAAATACGCTTTTATTTTATTATATATGTAATACTAATTATATATTTATATATTTATAATTAAAGTTATATAATTTATATATTAAATATATAATTAAAGCTATATAATTTATATAATTAAAGCATAGACTTACTAGAATAGACTGCTCATGAGCGCAAATTTTGGTAATGGGGGTATCCATCATTGAGAAAAGGGGATAACTGTCGTTAATATGTTAATATGAATTTCCATCTCTTTCTAATGGGCGTGACTTACGTAGCAGAGTGTGCGCGTTGTATGCGTGACTCTAGCGGTTTACAGCATAGCAAATGTGCATCAAATTTGTTAGAATTATGTATATATAAGAGGTTAAAAATATAATGTTTTAACATTATATATATATATATGTGTGTATATGTGTATATAAAATATTTTAGCATGTAGCTTATAGTTTTAATAATGTTTAATACTATTCAATATTTTGTTTCCTGTTGTTATATCTTATAGTTATACATATATATATATATATATATAATTATAAAATAAAAAAGTCTAACAACTATAAGATATAATAGAAAACAAAATATTGAACAGTATTAAACATTATTAAAACTATAATAAGCTAAATGCTAAAATATAATTTTCTTATTACAAGTTCCATCAAAGAAGTTTAGTTTTTATTATATTTTTGTCAACTGTAAAATGTAGAAAAACTGCCAAAAAATTATGAAATAATAAAAAAGACTGTAACAACATATAAAATGGTTTAGTCCAAATTTATTCAAAACATATTTCAATATTTATAAAAAAAGATACATATATCTATGTTATTGCAAAATAATAAAAGAATGCATTTTCTTATATAGTGTTATTTTACACTTTTTAGTTTTTTGGTTAAAATTTGATTAAAATATAAATACGTTTGTGCAACTGTTAAAAAACATATTTTCTTATCAACTTTTCAATATATTTCGCTTTTTATATTTGATAAAATATGCAATAAAACAAAAATAAAACTTATAATAACATAAGTAAAAAGAGGACCAATAAGTCTATTGACCCTTAAATAAAACTAATTTTGTATTTTTCGATCTTATACGAGTTGTATTTTCTAATGAATTTGTTTCGTGATGTAAACGTATCTTAAAATATTGATGTAATATCAATCATATGAGTTGATTACGATGATCAGTTAATGGCACTTGATCATACATATGTTCATTATCTAAAAATAAGCTATTTATAGGAAGTAAATGAAGCGCACTAATATTCATTTGTTGCAAAATATTTGGAATATTTAAATTATGTTTATAATGGCGCACAATAGTTTCAGCTATTTTACAAATGTGTATAACATCCTTGGAAGCAGATATAAAATTTCCATAAGCCTTTCTACGTTGAAGCAACGATTCTGACTGTTGGCCTTTCTTAACTATTAAACTATTTTTGCAAATATCACAACTAATTTTTTTATTAATTGTTTTAACAATAGCTCCACTGATATAACTGATAATATCCTCAAGATAATTATTAAAAGTCACATCAGAAATTGAAGTGTAATCGTGATCAAAATAAGTTTGTCCTATGTTGTTTGTATCATTATTTTTATCTGACAAACATAAAGTTTGATCTTTTAAAGTATCATTTTGGTTTAAATTTTTTAAAATGTTATCTTCTTGTAAAAGAAGTGTGTCATCTTTTGGTATGCAATTGGCTGTTAATGGTACGCTAATATTAACATGCGTTAAAAGCTTTTTATAAGCACTTTTGAATTGTCTAGCCATAGGATTGTTATTAAATCCACCGCAACGTCTAATACAAGAAAAAAATGTTTCTAGATGATCTTGTGATAATTTATAGGTAAGAAAAAATGTAATCTTTTTTTCTTCTAATAAATCTCTTGCTAATAAAACTACGTTTTTTAAATCAATTATAAATCCAAAAAATGGAACTTTTCTACTAGTTTGTAAAATATTAACATTATTTATTTTTAGATTTTCAATATATGTAATATATGAATTTACTTTTTCTTTTGTTCAAAATTTGTATTTGTTATATCTTGTTTAGTTGGGTTTTTATTATATAAATTTTTTGAATTTAGCAAATCAAAAATATCATTAAATATTTGACAAAATCGGCTAGTACCAAATGCACCAGTAAACTGAGAAAGCTTTAAATCTTGTTCACAAAATTGTAATGCTTTAGATGTGCTACAACTTAATGTTTGAGCTGCAAGATTAACTTTCATCTTCTCATTTCGAAAATCTGTATGTCTTTTACGTAGTTTGGTTGCAACGTGTAAACCTTGTTCATCTTGTAATTTAACTGATTTACAAATATATTGCCAATTAATAACATTTCCTTGATCATCTGTAATTAAATAATCCGCAAACATATTGCGTATTAACTTAAGTATATGACATGCATCCAACATAACATACAGATTTTTTTTGTGTAAGGATTCTGAATATATGTCTTGGAGTTGTTTTCAAAAAGATTAACTCCAAAATTTCTAATTATTAAAATATTAGAGGACGCACCATCGAACGTTATATTTCTGACATCTATATTAAAATCGTATAAAGCATGTAAAATGTTATCTAGAATGTTTTTTTTTCCAAACCTGTTAAACTATTTATTAAGTAATACGCGATTGGAATTTTAAAACTTTGATTTATACGTTAACATAAAAACAAAAGCATTTGATGCTTGTAACATATTATTGTTATTGTTTTTTAAATTATTAGTATTCTGTATGCCTAAATCTACGTATCCATGAAATTCTCTTCCATTCCATTCGACACGTTTACGTATTGCCATTTCATCTAAAGTTAAATTAAAATAAAGTTTCTTATTTTCTGTTTCGGCTTTCGTTATTAGACGATTTACAATACTTAATGCTTCTTGAGAAATTCCAGGTTTATAACAAACTGATAAGAGCCATCTACGCAAAGATGATGGATGCGGTAATCTTTTCAAGAAATATTTTCATGCATATAAATATGCACTTGGTGAATAAAAATAAAGAGTTAAAGCAAAGTTCCTTAACTCAGACGGAAATTTTTGACTTCTTTTTTTTTATCAACTCCTCCAACAAATAATTAACATGAGACGGAAGGTTACTCTAAAAAAGATTTAAAAAATAAAAACGATAAACATATTTCATAAAAAATAAATAAAATAAAAAATAAAAAAAAAGGATAAAAAGGATATTTAAGGATATTTAAGGATTAATTAAAATAATTTAAGTTTTTACTTGTAACATTTTTTTTGCTTGATTCGATAATAACTCCTTTTCTTGAAGTGTTTTTAATAAATATTTAACAGTATTTTCTTGCTTTTTTATTCTTTTCATTCTACGTAATGTAGTATCTTTATGTGTTCTTGTAGCTTTAACAAAGTGTAAAAATTTCTCCCAACTTTTCTGTGATGTAAAATCATCCTTCGAGAACCATTCTGTTTGATTTTGTATAGTGATTTTAAACTTTTTATGTGAAAATATTAATGATGTGTTTTTCCTGAAATCAAATTGCACAATAAAAATTTTATAAAAGAACAAACATAATAAAAAAAAGAATTATTTTACCTTTTTCTTGACACTTTATTACTTGTATCCCCCTCAGGATTCTCTTCATCTCTATAAATACAAATAATATAGTTATAAATAATAGAGTTCCGTTTTAAAATTTTTTAAATGTAATATATATACAATGCATATATATTTAAAAATTGTTCTTTTGTATACCTTGTATATATTATTGCATTTAAAGAAATTAGAAAGTCTTACATTATTTGATAAATTGTTGAATACTTTTATTGCTTAGAAAATGTCATTATTTAATAAGAAAAAAAATATTGATAAATAAGGAATTATCAAAATATGCAATGCATTTTATTAAGTTACTCACTCTATAAATTCGGATGGTTGTATATCATCTATATCATCCTTCATATCATCTGTGATATCATCCACTTGTGAATTCCTGAAATAGAAGAAAACAATTATATATATATATTTTTATATAGCATACATACACGTATATACACAATATATATATGATATTATGTTATTCTTATACTTCAAAAATCGAAGGGATGCTGCCTTTTATCAATCTTTTTCGTAAAGTATGTTTTGATGGCAAACTCCTAGTAAAATCTTCTAATGAAAAATGGTCACTACATACAACCGCTTTGAATTAACAAAGCCGATTTATTTTAACGGAAGGATTGCTCCAAACAACAAAATATGCAATGTAATGAAACAAGAATTTAGTTATATTGATACAAATTTAATTGAAATTTATATTTATGGAATTATAAAGCAACTAAAATTGTTATTTACACTAAATTTATGCTCTCTGTATATAAATATATAATCGAAATAAGAAAATATTAATTAAACAGAAGTGAATGTCTTGTTTAATGGATTAAATATACTGTTTATATATTTATTAACTCAATTAAAGGAAAAATGTCGATAATTAGTATATTCGAATATTTTGTTATTTTAAAATTTTTATCAAGACAACACAAATTCATTTTATTTAAATAAAAAATTTGTTAAGATCATAAAATATTAACTAAAAAAATTTTCAATTTATTTAAAGAGATAAAATATATGAAGCGTATAGCAAAATATAAAGTAGAAAGCAACTGAATACTTCTTTGATATAAACAAATATTTCATCACATGAATGAAAGATATGATTGATACATCTCTAGGAACACATCATTTATCTGAATATTTCAGAATATTGGCAGACAATAGAATTTTGTTGATATAAGTATAGATTCACATGAATGAAAAAAAAATTGTAATTTATGTACTGATACACTTGCGGTTTCAAATAAAACTTTTGTTAAATTAATAAAGGCTCAGTTTGCCAAATCAAAGAATGTGTTGAAAAAATACAATATAGAAGTTAAATAATATAAATCGTATAATTCGAGAAACTAAATAGTATGTTAAGCTGACATAATAATAATTTTGTTCTCTTTGTAAATTCATTTAGTTAATCCTTCCCAATGATGTTTTATTACAACTAAATATTTTTTTTCAATGGAGCCTTATAGCTGATTGATGGAACTTTTAATTTTGTAGGATAATAGGATAGTTTAGTTTGCAAAAATATTAACTGTGTTTCTGAAATCAAAATTATGAATAAAAAGATACAGAGAATATTATAAAATATATATTTTTATTATAAATATATAATCTTATTAATTACAGTTACAAATATACAGTTACAAATATATATTTTTATTAATTACAGTATAAATTACATCTAAAAAAAACATGAAACATATAAAAAACATTTATATAATATGTAATATAGATAATAATTGTATTTAGTCAAATAAAATATATAAATTACCATCAGTCATTGCAATCACATTTTGAGTGAGGATCATACATGAATAAATCTTTTAATCTAATAAGTTTCCAAACACATGTTTCTGTTACTTCATATGCGCAATAATGTCTGTCACTACCTTTAGTATGAAACTCTACATATATAAATAATATTTGGTCCATATTATCAATAATTATATAACGAATTTTACCAAACACGATATTATTATTATCTAAATGTGTAGCTATAGCTATATCTTTACGATAAATAATACCATTGTTTTTAACCTAAGTATCAAGTACATGTTTGCATTGGATGTCTAATGGAAGAACATGTTTAAAGTTACAGTAATTTTCAAGATCATTTGTTCTTTGGTTTAATGTAGACTCCCAGCTTAATCTATTAGAGAATCCTTTTCCAGAAAGAAATCTATGACATAAAGCGAGTTGGTGTTTCAATGCCAAAGTATAAGGACAATTTGTACGTGACATTATCATTTTAGCATTGTCTTTGAATGTTTTATGTTTTGCTTTGAAACGCATGCTCGATAAATGTTTGAGTGGCCCTAATTATTTTAAAGGTCGCGGATAATGAAGTAAAAGATGATGTTTAGGTTTAAGTGACTCGGCAAAAACTTCCAAATACAGCGAATGGTGTTCGAATATCAATGTTTCGAGTAATTCGGTTGCAGATGTAAACGCTGAACTCATTACGATACTGATAATTTCACGCAAAGTCAAGAAAACTTCCCAAGCTGTGATTTACAGGGACGAAATCACCGATGAGAATATGAAATGTTGGAAGAAAAACCATTTCCGATGCTGAGATTATCAAATATTGCGTTTTAAGAGCATTGTTTGAAATTGAAACTGGTACATTTTTTGAAAAGTTTCGACCACAATCAATATGATGCAAGCGCTCATTTAAAATTTTTTTTTTTAATGAGAGAAAAAAACGTTCTTTAGTGATAAAAATATTTAAAATTTTTGCAATCTCATATCTACATATCCCTTCAAAAACATCATGCATGATATCAGCAGTTGCGTTTTCTATAATATGAAAGTTTGGAATTTCGTTAAAAATACACTCAGTTTTAATGCCAGTAGAATAATTTTTACAGTGCTGTCTATAATTTTCAACAGTTCGTAACATGTGAGGTTTTCTTTAGCTTGACTTTGTGTTTCGATTTTGTTCATTGTACATATTCTGCATCAATTTTGTGAGTTGAAGCTGGTCACAAAACCGAAAATATTGTTGCGCTCGAGGCGAGGACTTCGATATATATCGAAGGGCGCGCGCTAAAGAAATCGGCCGTCGCGAGTCGCGGGAAATGAACGAACACTTTTTAAAGGGAACACGGGAACTTTATTAAACAACACAATAACACAGAACACAAAGAATAATAACACAACGGAACGGCTCGTATGTAAAACGCGTCCGGATAGCTTGACAGCTATTTTCCGACTCCAAATGACAGCCGCTACTGTCAACAACCTCTTAGCAACGCGATCTTCAGCCGAACGTCACGGGTGTCCAAGTTATCCGCAGGAAAGGAACACGGGGACGCAACAATATCATTTATCGCTAGATTATCACCAACAACTGCAACAAGTAATGAGAAATATATCGTTCGTTCCTGCCCATCTACCTTTACTATCAATCCATTTTTTGAAAGATCGGTGATTTGGTCAACGATATTGCGAAATACTTTTATATTACCGGCAAATTTGTGATCACTTGAGTTATTGAGTTGTGCAAGAAAAATATTTTCCAGTATACTGCTATATTCATATGGAATACATGCTAATGAGAAATAGATGGCACCGAGTTTATGTATGTTAGCATGAGAACCAAGAGGATTGTTGATCTCAACATCGTCAAAATATAATAACAACGGAAGTACGAATTTTCCCTCAAATTTCAACTCAATATTCTTCCACAATTCACCTTGAAGATTTGAAACTATTGCTTCGCTACGTTTATATTCTTGTATGTGTACTAAAATTGTAGATAAAATATTTGGTAATTCCAAAAATTTTTTCAAGATCATTTTTATACTTATAACTTGAATCTCTATATTTGATACGATAGCTTCGCGTTTTCCTCCAGTTAAACGAGAACTTAATGATGCAAAAATGTTGATTATGGTTTAATAAGTGCACCTGAACTTTCAAAATATTTTAAGCTTTGATGATCAGTTTTAAAATAATCAAACCCGTTTTGCATTTATAGTTAACATTTTGGTAAGATCCGATAGTGATTGTTTGGGATCTGTAGAATTACATTTTTGCTGTAAAATCGGTATTAAGGTCTGATTATACAAATTATTTAATAAATTTATAAATTATTAATTTATTATTAATTAATTATAAATTATTAATTAAATTAAAAATGAATTGATCGTGGAAGAATTGATATTGAATAGAGTTGAGAAACGAAGGATGAGATTTCTTTTTGTATTATGAACTCGAAATTTTCAATATTTGAAACTGATGGCTCGTTAAAAGAACATCCAGCTTGTGAAAATTCATCAAATGAATTGATAGAGGCAGGACTAGAAGCAGTCAAATTTTCTAATTTCGAAACATTACAATTAACAATATTATAATTTTTCAAATTAAAATAGATAAAGAATGAGGCTCTGAAATGTATTAAACAACCGATATACGAGAAAAGAGCGATTAAGAGCCACCGCGGATGATAGTGCGTAAAATTATAATTTTTATTTTGAATTTCTGTTCGATTAAATGATATACAATGCTTTAAGAATAAATGTCTTTTATAAGCATAAAAATTGTTAAAAATTCTTGAACACCCATTTTGATAACATTTGCAACATGATAACATCATTACTTTATGTTGCATTTTAATGTGAAAAATGAAATTAATTTTAGAATGAAATCTTTTATAACAGAAAGGGCACACAATCATTTTCTGCTTATTTTATTTTCGCAAAATTAAAACAAAATTTTGTTATATATTTTTAGTTTTTCAGTTTCTTTTTTAATAAGAGAAATGAATTTCTTTAAAGATCTTGGATTCTCTAATTCTATCAAAAAGAGCAAAATGAAATAAAAGAAAAAAAATGTTTTCTTCAGACAACAAAATAAGATCTCAAAATGAAATTTAAAAAATTTTGTCATATATAATTAACTATGCGTATTTCAACTGTTCTTATGTCAGAAATAGTTTCAGTTATACGGCGTCATTTTATCTGCATTGCTTATGTAATCATATAGTACTCGTTGAAACAATAACCATAAATGGCCACTTTCGAGTGGATATTCGACATCGAGCGCATGAAAAATTTTGAAGCATAAATCGATTGCTTCTAAGGCTGAGGGTACCTTATAAACGGTGGTATCAACTGCTACACCGAAAAATTATATTCTACATTTAAGAATAGCCCACTAAAGTATAGAATATTCCTCACTAAAATAAGCGCCAAGTATATATTTTATAAATGAGAAGATTTCCCTCTAATGATAGTATTATAATGAAATATTCTAATGAATTTTAGAACATCCCTCTAATGTGAATAAGTAATAACAAAATATATTGAAAAAGTGGTTATTTTTGGCATTTTGCATTTTCTCTTTATATTTTTGATTTAAATATAATGAAAGAAGTAAGGAATTACACAGCTATTAGAAATAAAAACTTAAATGGAATTGCTTATTTGAATTCCATTTAAGTCTTTATTTCTAATTTCTGTGTAATTCTTTATTTTCTTTATTAATATTTAAAAAAATGTTGAGGAGAAAATAGAAAATATCAAAAGTAGACAAGTGAAACATGTAATGTGTTTTATATAAAATGTCTGTTGAATACCATAAAATTATTACAATACTAAAATAAAAAAACATAAATCGCTTACAATATCCTTTCGTTGTATTTAAGTCAAAAAAATAAAAATACAAAATGCAAATTGTAAACAAGTAGGAAAAGTAATATTTTGTTGACTCTTACATAAAATATTTGACGAACAACATAAAATGTTATATAATACTATATAAATATTAAATTTTACATAAAATAAAGAATATATGAATCGCTTACAATTTTTTCATTTAAATCAAAAACATGGACAAAATGCAAAATGCTAAACTAAACAACTACAATATGTGTTTATAAAACTTTTTATATGAAATATCTATTAAACAATATAAAATATTAAAATATAAAAAATTAAAAATAAAAAATATGCTTTAATGAATCAATCGCTTACAAATAATCTTAATAATAACTATAAATTACAATATATGCTTAAAAGTTACATAAGTGTTCCCATCAGACCCCATATGAGCAGTGGAAGGATAAAAAGATATAAGATTTCTGTATTCAATCAGAAACCACTTCGAGGTAGGTCTAATTTCATAGGAATGCAAGTGTTCATTGAAACCAGTGGTTTGCAATCCTGATAAAAGAAAGAAGGGATGCTCTTGTATATTTTGTGATCTCACTATCCAACACAAATTTCCAAAGATAGGCAAGTTCTCCTCATAATTAATAACGAGAATCATATTAGATTTGTAGCAAGTACCACAAATGATTGCTTCTTCGACTACAAATGATTGTTCCATTGCGTCGGGTAAAATATTTTGAAACATTTCAAAATTTTCACAATTTACTAATTTGCGTTTCTTTGGATGGTACTTAACATCATTTGGAAAGCCTCGTTTACTCAAAATTCTTGTACAACATGCAAGTGCGTATCTTTTTGCAATTGAAAGAGGTAGATTTTTACGGCAGCTCATATTATCCGCCACTCTTTTTATTGTAGGACGATGTTTTCCTTCTAGTCTCATTGACCAGGTATTTATCACTGGTCCTGTCAGGTTTAATTTATCACTGGTCCATTCATGATACGAGGATAATGCACCATGAAATGGTGTTTAGGTTTCAAGGTCTTATTAAAAAATGTACAATATATCTCATGATGTTCGGCAATTAAAGTTGAAAGGTACTCAGTTAACTGTTGTCTAACATATGGAGCTATTACAATGTCTAGTATTTCAACAAGAATTATGTATAATTTCCAAGCTTTATCATGCTCTGGCATCAAATCTCCAATTATTAAACCGAAGTGATGTACAAAAAACGTCATTTCAGATGCAGACATTTTTAATTTTTGATTGCGAATATGATCTACAGTA
Source organism: Camponotus fellah (assembly GCA_030586385.1). Classification (NCBI taxonomy): domain Eukaryota; kingdom Metazoa; phylum Arthropoda; class Insecta; order Hymenoptera; family Formicidae; genus Camponotus; species Camponotus fellah. Next base: position 9,182 of record JAPIVC010000705.1, on the reverse strand, counting down.
ATAAGTGTTGGTTTGTCACCAGAATCACCATAATTAAAGTTCTGAATACGATCATTTAGAGTCTCAAGATTGAAAAAACTCATATGATTTATAAGGTAGTCTAATATAGCACATAAATCATAATGGCACACTCCTTCAAAAAAATCATGCATTAAATCACGTACAAGGTTCTCAGTGACATGATAAGAGGTCAGAACATGCTATATACAACGAGTCTTAATTCCTGTTTGAGAAATATTATTACTTAGTATATCATTTTCATAATTTATTCTATTGCGAAGTACCATAATATTCTCTCTCATTTGCCTCCTCATGGTATTTTTATGTTCCTTACAAAATCTGCAATAATAATCTGCATTAAATGATTCCACAAAGCCAGTTACAGCATGTTGCCCTAAATTATCTCCTAGAATTTGACACAAAGCAAAATAAACGGTATGCTCTGATTCAGTTCGAATGACAATACCATTTGTTTCGAGATCTCTTATTTCGTCAATAATAGGTGCAAATACCTCTTTGTTATGATTATTCCTATGATCACTTAGAAAAATGCAGGCAACAAAAAATATTTTCCAATAAAGAGAGCAAATGTTGTGGAATGCATGGAATGCGATAATAGATTACTCCCAAGCTATGGACACCTGAATGGGAACCTGTTTGATTATCAGGTTCCATGTCATCAAAATATACATCTAGAGGCAGTACAGTACGATTTCTATAATTTTGCTCTATGTTTCTCCACAGAGGACTTTGTATAATATTTGTGAAGGATTCAGAATTTTTAAGATTTTCAACATTGCTCATTATAGCATTGAAGACATTGGGCAATTAAAAACTGTCTTAATGTGCGTTTCATAGAAATAAATTGACCAGTTAATTCAACTGGTGTCAAAACCAAGTTACCTCTCACTTTTTTTATTTTCTCACCCACGCCTATAATATATGAGTTGGGACATATATAACAATGACTCTGTTGTAGAGCATTCACTCGTTGAGTTTCAGTTTCAAGACCTGAAAACATATTGTGCAATGCAGCAAACATAGCATCTAAATCCTCTATCTCGTCCTGAGGTACATTGTTATTTCTAATTACAGTAAGAGTTTTATTTTTTAATATTTGTAGAAAATCACATGAAACAAATTTTTTAACATAATCGAGAATATCATGTACTTGAGTTCGATTGAGAGTAATGTCATTGTATAACTTGGCAGTAAGGACTAAAGATGATTGAAATAAAATGTCTTGAAAATTTGCGACAGTTATTTCATGAAATTGCCTAATGTCTACATCATTTTCTTGCATGTTATTAAGTACATTTTCATTTACCGGCATTAGAGGGTTGTCATTTATAGGAACATTGTCACGATTTACCCCAATAACATTTTCAGCTAACGGGGCATTTTCTATCGCTTGAATTCTTAAATGAGGTCTGATAGGATGTCTTGTTTTCAAGTGTTTCCTAAAGGATTTGATAGAGTCATATTCTCTATTACAACCATCTTGAGCACAAGTATAAATGTTAAAACTAAAAGAATGAATTATCTGGAAGTGAGTGCAAAGTGCACTTATTGAGCGCAGGGCTGCACGACACTCATTACAAATATATGACATATTTCTTACTTACACCGGATAAACTAAACCTAAAACTTAAAAACTACATGAAAAATTATAATAAATTTATAAATACTTTATTCTTTTCTTGAGACGAGTCCACAAAGAGAGCTTATTACACTTGCAACTCGAAAGATGTTCTCATCTTCTTTCAAATATAGATTATAAAAGTAGTGTTGCACAAAATACCATACAGCCTTGCACTCTTGGAGATATGCTACATCTAGAGCATGATATGCTTTCAAGCAAGCATCCAGAGCTGTCACTGGTGTTCTCAGTTTGTAGCGAACAATCAATTTGAATATAGGTGGCAGTTATATTTGCCAGCGTCTGTCCGACAATTATGAGAATCGGTTGGAGACGTGCTCCAATGGCATTGAGATGGTCACGATGCCTTTTAATAGTTCTCCTCAGGTCTCCTGGAATCTAACAGTAGAGAAAAAAATCCATTTAATTCCCAAAGAGAATTAGGACATAAAAATAAAAAATAAAATAAATTATTTACAGTCACATGAAGAATGAAAAACTTTCTAGCCTCTTGCACTGATGGAACGTAACCTATGCTTTTCCCGCGCCCTCGCTTACAGCACAAAGATGATAATAGATATAATGTAATTACATCCCGCTTGTCTGTATAAATATTAAAGTAGGGAATATTACAAATTGAGAAAAAAAAATTAAAACTAGTGTATTTACCTGCAGGAGCAGCATGATATTGTTTCAGCAGATTTCTTCCATAAATATCCGAAACAGGAATCTCGGTCTCTGCCAACTCAATTATTAACTCTTTTGCAATTTCCCACTTTAAAAAAAGACTTTCCTCCCTACCTGGGAAAAGCTCCTTAAAATCTTGATTTAGCTAAAAAAATATGACAATCAATTAGCATTTTCTAAAGAATAAAACAAGCTTACTTTATTTTTAATTATTACAAATTTTTTAAATTTTATTTTTAAATTATTTATATTTTATTTTATTTCTAAATTATTTTATTTTTAATTAATAAAAAAATTTTTCATTATACACTAACTAAGAGATATCCATTGGGAAGCTTCAAGACATCCAATTTTTTTATGTATTCATCGATAAGTTGCTCTTCTTCATCTTCATCTTCATAATTTTCATTTTTAATTGTATCTTTTTGTTGAGCTTTACTGATCTCACATTGAGCCCTTGGTCTTGTCTCTAACAAGATTTTACGTCTAAGGGCATGCGTTACTGACCAATTCGCCAACAGGTGAGGCCAAGAATCTCGACTTTTATGTCTCAGACATGTGATGGCTGTCTTTATAGCGTGGTTTTCTTTATCAATGCTTCCTAAAATGATAGGAGAAAATTATTATTTATAATTATATTATTATTATATTATAATTATATTATTATTATTATTATTATTATATTTATTTATTATATATTTTATATGTATTTATATTATTTATAAGATATTATTTTTATAATTAGAGAAGAGAATCTTACCTTCTAACTTAGCTGGATCAGTAATCTTTGTCTTTCCAAATGTTTCTAAAGCATATTGCACTGAAGAAGAGGAGCAATGGAAAGTTCCTGCATCCTTCTTTTGGAGGTTATATTTAATATTTTTTACCTTATTAGGCAACTTGCCTTGAGCATTCTTATGTGTTGTGTCAGGAGGAATGTAATAAATAGCCTGTTGGATGAAAAAATATTTTACTAAGATTGAAATTACTTAGATAATCAACAATAACATTTATTGAAAATAGCTTACTGGATCTTCAGTGGGGAAAAAAGCACATATCTTTTTGACAATTTCTACGTATTCAAACTGGGATGGCCTGCAATTCCACATAGAATCAACATTAACTTATATGGAAACATGTATTGGACCAGCTAGACATTTCTTTAAATTATTATTATTGTGATTAACTTACACTTTCACTTTCAACATCTCATGAACTATAGCATTTGATATTGAAGATCGATCTGTTTCATTTAACATCCCTTTCAGTTTATAATTATTTACTGCTGCTTTTGATTTTAGATCATAATTCTTTAAATATGTCTCAAGATCCTGAAAACACAAACAATAATTAAAAACAAAAAAATTGACTTGCAGAAAAAAATGTACATAGCAATTAAGAGAAAATATACATACTAATTCTTTTAAGTGGGAAAAGCCCTTGAAAGAAGCCAAACGTTTATTTGGCTCATAATTTGATTTTAATTTATTTTTCTTTCTATCAGATGCGTGTTTGCTCTCATTGTGAATATCTGATATTGAACTCCCAGCTTTAACATTTTCAAAGGTTAGATTAGGTTTCAGTTTCAAAATTCTTGACTGCTGTTTCTTTTTTTTCTCTAAATAACCTTAAGCAAAGCAGAATAACAATTTGAGCAGTGAGACATCACACACTAAACAAATATTTGGTTTGAAAATTCTTACTTGATCAGTTTCTTCGGCTGATTTGATTTGCAATACAGGAAGTGAATTTCCCTTCTCATCCACAAACTGATTATCATTAACAGTTAAGACAAAATCATCATGTGGCACATCATCGTGCAACATCTCATCATGTAAATTTATAGTATCTATATCTTTATAATTCTGCGTATTAATCTATAATAAAAAACAGTTTTTAGAAATTTGAATGTTCTTTTTAATATGTAGAAACAAAGAAATAATAACACATTGATAATTATTTACATTAATTCTATTTACATTAAATTTACATTAAACCTAACCTAACCTTAGAACCTGCCCGAAGGCCAACTTCTGGGACAAGCTCTCTAATCAGATCTTGCCTGAGAATTCTCAACCTCCGCATTGAATTAATTTTTTCGTCTACAGCAAATCGTAAAACATGCAATATATACAAAACAGCAATGCATAATACATAAAAATTCATACTTACTCTCGGCTAATTAATTCTGATAAGTTATGCTGAAGCAGCCACTTTTTCACTTCTTCCATGCTTTTTTTTTATGTTTTACTAGGAAACTTCACTTCCGTTACAGAACGTTAGATTTCTTAATCACGTTAGATTCTTCAAGCACATTAGCACATAATATGGCAGCGTATATAGATATACGTGTCAGAAAGAATTCGGCGGTTTATTAGCCTCGCTAATAGAGGAGATACGTGGAGATTACGCATTACGCACAGAACAAAGACTGTGTGGAGATTACGCATTACGCACAGAACAAAGACTGCGTGGAGATTACGCATTACGCACAGAACAAAGACTGACATATGCTCCCCGCTACCAATCAGAGTTGCCAGATCCGAGACACTAGCGACATGTAGCGGCTTCTCGCGTCACGGATCTGGCAGCACTGTAGTACTTTAGAATATATTCTTTATTTTATATACTATTCTTAACAAGAGACTTAACTTAACCTAATAAATGACTTTTAACAAAAAATATTCGGAAATTTTTAGAATATTTGATTAGAGGGAAGCTTTAGAGGGAATTTTTCTAAAATGAAGAATACAATTTTTTCGGTGTACAAACAAATCATTAACTTCGGAAATTGTTGGGCCGACAGCGATAATATATGGCTGCAAGGTTATACCAAGATTCGCCGCTACTATTCTTCGATTTTCTTGTATTTTTGTAATATCAGCTATTAACTGCGGAAAATTATATAAAATTATGCAAAATTATACATATTAGAAAACAGTGTCAAAAATCATATCGGATTTTAATTATCATACTTACTGTTGTTTGAATTACCAGGCTATCCTTGCTCTCTATCATTGAAGGTTTCCATTGTTTCTTTTTTAGATGTATGCGACCTTTCAGTAGAAGCAAATGAGGTAGCAGTCTTAACTGCAAAACGATTCTGCTATCTGTGCAATCAAATAAAATGAATTGAAGTGAAAATAGGGGTGACACCCGTTTGGACACAGCACGATTGGATACCACACTGGTTTGATTGACTAATCGTGCTAATTACTATAAGCATCGGTTGATATAATTGGCTGTGTCCAATCGTACTGTGTCCAATCGAGATATCTCCGAAAATAATATATACACAAGATGCTTACAGAAAAAGATACTTACTGTCGGTCAATTCTTCCTATTGAATCAATTCTAATAAAGATTGCGCGTTGTCGTCATCTTTTTTTGGTGGGCGAATAACTAATATCTTTGCAAAGAAAACTTTCCAATTTTCTAGAGTCAGTTTTAACGCTGGTAGATTCAAAAATGCATAATCCTCCTCAATTAATGTGTATGCATTCGGATGTTTTAAGGTAGGCCATCGTTCAAAAATTTCGTACAATTTCAAACTCCGGTTTGATTTTATAATTTTGTGCCGATGTTCAGCAGTAAGTTTCCATTTGCTGACGACGATTTCCCACGGTGTGGAATGACTTTTGAGCCAATCTTCAGCTTCACAAATAGTTTCTATAAAATATGAAAAAATTTAAATGCAATTTAATTCATTTGAGATATATAAAAATAAAATTTTAATTATATAGTATAAATTTTAATTTTAAATATAAGTATATTTGAAAAAATTGCCTGGTACCTTCATCGGAAGATGTTAGATCGGAAGATGTTAGATCGGAAGATTCGGTTTGTTGAAAGTTTGTAATTTCTGTCAAAGGATTATCCGTCACGCTAAAACGTTTTAGTTGACGTAATTTGTTACGATATTTGTCAACTAATTTTCCTCGAGAAATTACTGATTTTCCAACGCGAGATAACTTTTTAGGAATCGCGGGAATATAATACGTGAAAACGGATTCGGTGGAAAAATCTTTTACTATCGCCTCTGCTAGATGTTCAAAATCTTCATTCTTTAGACTAAAAAAATATAACGAAAATTAATATCGAATAAAAATAACAAATATTAATAAATATTAAAATTAATTAATAAACTATTATAGTATAAATGTAATGTATATTTAAAAATATAAATTTTAACGTATATAAAAAAGTGAAATAAATTACTGGCGTGTTTTATTCATTAATTCTGTCAAAATGATCTCAACGATGATATTCCATGATTTGCGGGTCAAAGATTTTGATGTTTTATAAGATTTTAGTATTGCTTCTTGTATATTTGTATTAAGAATTGCTTTGATTGATATAGTTTTTGTTCTTAAAGCGTACGATAATTTTCCGGAAAAAGCGTTTTGTCTTTTTAAAATATAATCGTTTGATGAATCTTGTACGGAAGAGCAAGAACTTTGTACAGAAGTCGCATTCTCTGATGTCTCTGCCTCAGAATCCGTACTCTCGATTTGTACAATACAATAAACGATAAATGTTGCTAAATAATTGAATTTATTCAAAATTGAAAAGATTTTCCATATCTATTCATACTTATGCCTACTAACAGGTATTTTCTTTTGCGCGTACGCCAGTGTCCATTTTTTTAAAAATCGAGTCTTAATCCGATGGAATCATTTCCTTTATAAGTTCCGGGATAAGATCGGACAATTTTCGTCACTAATTTGATTTTCTTAAGAAAAAAATTGCATAAATGTTTAATGATTATTAGCTTGAATAGCAACTGAATTTGAAATAAAATGCGAAATCAAACTAAAATTTAGTTCGTAAAATGAAATCTTTACTTGAATGAAAGATTCTTTTGTCCAAGAAACAAAATTTTTAAAATGTTTGCAAAATATTTTGTTAACGTTTTATGCTCATTTTGTCGAAGCAAACTTTTGGTCATTTTTTAGAATATAATCGAATTTTTTATCGAAACTTATCGGAATTAATTGAACGGAAAAAAATAAATATTGTACAATGGAACCAACAAAAATATCGATCAACCAGTATGATATCGTAGAATGAACAAAATCGATAATCAAAACTTGTTGATCGATTTATATATTTATTGTGTTTACTTCGACTAAATGAAATTTGTATTTCGTCGTTCTAATTTAGTTGAATTACTAAACGTGTAAAGTAGTTGATTTAACATGATGATTAAGTCATTTTCAATAATATATTTTAGTTGTCGATAGAGCTAAATAACATGTATTTTTTAACTAAATCATGTATCGAATAACTAAGTATTTGGTGAATCTGAAAACGTTTACCAACAATAAATTTAGTTTATTTTCAATCACACTTAGTCCATCTATCAAATGATTTTGAAAATATGCGAAATCTTTTGTTACTTTAAGAGAATAAATTTGATAAACCCTGTTCTTTAAATAAACAAAAAATTTTTCCGTATCCTACTATTTATTTATTTAAAAATACGCAATATTTTTTAATTAACACGAAATTGTTTAGTCCTTTCGATATTTGGAAATCAAATGAATATATTGAAATGACAACTAAATATTTAAAAAAAAATATATATATATATATATAAATGGTTGTAGTATTTCGAACAAAATAATTTAGTTGGGCACTTTTCATGCAAAAATCGATATCACTTGATTTAATTAACTGTTGCTTATCACAAGGAACTAAACAATTATTAAATTTACCAAATTTTTTGGCAACTAAACGAATTTAGTTCGTACAGCAAAATTTTTTTTTCAGTGTACTAGCAACATAATCGAATATATCAGTTCCTTTATACAAACTGTAATCTTCCTTGACAATTTGTAATGGGCATTTGACGAAAATCTGTTCTAACAGAAATGGCTATCTGGGCAATTATAATTGCATAGTTATAATTAAATAATTATAGTTGCAATTATCATTTTTATAGTTACTGTTACTATAATGTTGGTAAAAATAACTTTATACGAATAATTCTGCCAATCAGGGTAAAAATTTATAAGTTATGATAATGTGAAATATTAACATAAGTAAAATATCAAGTAACATATGGTAAATTAAATAACTATTTTTTATAATCTACAGAATCACAATTATGATAAATGTATTCTTGACATTCGTTTCACTATTTATTATTTTCCAATCTGTTTATTATATAAAAGGTAAACTATATAACTATAAAAGATAAAAAAAGTAATCATTTATATAAATATTTCTGTGATTATATTAATAGTTCATTTAACTATATCTTTAACTGCAAATTTACACCATAAATGTCATTGAAATTGAAAAGAGATGTGTTTCTTCGTTTACCGCTACGCGGCGACATCATAAATGGCTAACTCGTATTCAATTTTTCATGAAATGTATAAAGAACTAGTACTTAGACGAAATCTAAAGTATATTTTTTTTTCCTCTTATGAGTATATTAGTAATGCCAAAAAGAGGACGTTGCTCATACATACATTAGAGAACCACGTACATGTGTTGCATAGAGCAGTCTTCCTACACTGAAAAAAAGGCTTGGTTATAATAATCCAAACTGGATAATTATTACCCACTGCTGTGATGAAATAGTTTCAACTATACGTATAGGTGAATAATATGAAATAATTTGGATAATGTTAACAAATAATTTTAGCAAGACTTAGCGTAGTTTGATTAATATTAACAAAGTTTGATGATTATTACTAAATAATGATAAGTAATACCAAACGATTTTATAAATATAAATGGATCGTTTATAATAATTATTGAATTGTTTGGTAATTATTATCAATTATATATGATATTATAAAAAAATTATGTAGTAAATATGAATAAATTTTTTATTGATAGTTAT
>JAPIVC010000704.1:0-28908 GCA_030586385.1 Camponotus fellah | reverse complement strand
CATAACTAAAACTTAAATACGGGAAATATAGCGCATCGCACGTCGCATAGCGGTAAACGTACAAACTAACATATTCTTGCGTACTCGCGCGAAACTTTGGCGTCCAAGATCGGACATTTCGTGGACGTCCAAATATTGGCCGTTAACGAATGTTCCGAATCGGATGTACGATGAACAGTCATTTCATGTCCATGGACATGTGGACGTAAAATGGACATAAAATGAATGTCCATAGAATGTTCTGTGCTGTCTGAGATACTATTGCGGTAAGGCGAGCGGTATCGGGTGACAGTAATAAGAGAGCCGTTAAAAAGAAGCTGAGCGCGTTGAATCGTGAATTTTTGAAATCATTGATATTCATCGTAAAGAAAAGAATGATTGATATTTTGACTATTTGAGGTGAGCCAGTCTTTGACGATCGCATCGTCAAGATTGAGACTCATACGTACAATCCGTACGCCAATACTTGGATATAGCGACGAGATACGAATACCTATACAATATCAGGATTACATGTTACCGTGCGAAAGTTTTCTTTATATCGAGGGAAGGTTTAATGAGCGTAAAGCGAATGATGAAATGAAGATTGTATTGGGAAACAATTGCGTCGCATTCATGTTTGATGAGCTTCGATGCGAACTTGATGGAGTAGAGATTGATCGCAACAGAAATATTGGAATAACATCGACGCTCAAAAATTATGTCTCTCTAACGCATCAGAAAAGTATAAACTTGAAAAACGCTGCGTGGGATTTGACGTACAACGGAGACGAAAATTATTTCAACTATTGTGTGTCGCTCAACATGTTGTTGGGATTTTGTTGTTGGGATTATAAACGCGTTGTGATTAACGTTCGTCACAAATTGATTTTGATATGTTCGCGCAACGATAATAATTGTCTATTCGGACATCCGTCGTCAGAAGCTGAGATTGAATTACTCAAGATATAGTGGCGTATGCCTCATGTAATATTGAACGAGATGAATAAATCAATGCTGCGAATGTTGGGAAGCGAACGATGAACGACACTTGAATGCGACTTGTGCTATCTGGAAAAAAAGTGTTTTTCTCGTCTGTACGCATCCAAGTATGTCGCATGCGTCTTGCGCTATTTGAAAATAAAGTGTTTTTCTCGTCAGTACGCATCCAAGTATGTCGAATGCGACTTGTGCTATCTGGAAAAAAAGTGTTTTTCTCGTCTGTACGCATCCAAGTATGTCGCATGCGTCTTGCGCTATTTGAAAAAAAGTGTTTTTCTCGTCTGTACGCATCCAAGTATGTCGCATGCGTCTTGCGCTATTTGAAAATAAAGTGTTTATCTCGTCAGTACGCATCCAAATAGGTCTTATGGTCGGACGCTATCTGGAAAAAAAGTGTTTTTCTCGTCTGTACGCATCCAAGTATGTCGCATGCGTCTTGCGCTATTTGAAAATAAAGTGTTTTTCTCGTCTGTACGCATCCAAGTATGTCGAATGCGACTTGTGCTATCTGGAAAAAAGTGTTTTTCTCGTCTGTACGCATCCAAGTATGTCGCATGCGTCTTGCGCTATATGAAAATAAAGGTTTTCTCGTCAGTACGCATCCAAATATGTCTTATGCGACTGTGCTATCTGGAAAAAAAGTGTTTTTCTCGTCTGTACGCATCCAAGTATGTCGCATGCGTCTTGCGCTATTTGAAAATAAAGTGTTTATCTCGTCAGTACGCATCCAAATATGTCTAATGGTCGACGGCTATCTGGAAAAAAAGTGTTTTTCTCGTCTGTACGCATCCAAGTATGTCGCATGCGTCTTGCGCTATTTGAAAATAAAGTGTTTTTCTCGTCAGTACGCATCCAAGTATGTCGAATGCGACTTGTGCTATCTTGAAAAAAAATTTTTTTCTCATCTGTACGCATCCAAGTATGTCGCATGCGTCTTGCGCTAATATGAAAATAAAGTGTTTATCTCGTCAGTACGCACCAAATAGGTCTTATGGTCGGCTATCTGGAAAAAAGGGGGGTTTTCTCGTCTGTACGCATCCAAGTATGTCGCATGCGTCTTGCGCTATTTGAAAATAAAGTGTTTATCTCGTCAGTACGCATCCAAGTATGTCGAATGCGACTTGGCTATCTGGAAAAAATTGTTTTTCTCGTCTGTACGCATCCAAGTATGTCGCATGCGTCTTGCGCTATTTGAAAATAAAGTGTTTATCTCGTCAGTACGCATCCAAATAGGTCTTGTGGTGAACGCTTTCTGAAAAAGTGTTTTTCTCGTCTGTACGCATCCAAGTATGTCGCATGCGTCTTGCGCTATTTGAAAATAAAGTGTTTATCTCGTCAGTACGCATCCAAATAGGTCTTATGGTCGGACGCTATCTGGAAAAAAGTGTTTTTCTCGTCTGTACGCATCAAGTATGTCGCATGCGTCTTGCGCTATTATGAAAATAAAGTGTTTATCTCGTCAGTACGCATCCAAATAGGTCTTATGGTCGGGCGCTATCTGGAAAAAAGTGTTTTTCTCGTCTGTACGCATCCAAGTATGTCGCATGCGTCTTGCGCTATTTGAAAATAAAGTGTTTATCTCGTCAGTACGCATCCAAATAGGTCTTATGGTCGGACGCTTCTGAAAAAGTGTTTTTCTCGTCTGTACGCATCCAAGTATGTCGCATGCGTCTTGCGCTATTTGAAAATAAAGTGTTTTTCTCGTCAGTACGCATCCAAGTATGCCGAATGCGACTTGTGCTATCGTGGGAAAAAGTGTTTTTCTCGTCTGTACCACCAAGTATGTCGCATGCGTCTTGCGCTATTTGAAAATAAAGTGTTTATCTCGTCAGTACGCATCCAAATGGGTCTTATGGTCGAACGCTTTCTGGAAAAAGTGTTTTTCTCGTCTGTACGCATCCAAGTATGTCGCATGCGTCTTGCGCTATTTGAAAATAAAGTGTTTATCTCGTCAGTACGCATCCAAATAGGTCTTATGGTCGGACGCTATCTGGAAAAAAAGTGTTTTTCTCGTCTGTACGCATCCAAGTATGTCGCATGCGTCTTGCGCTATTTGAAAATAAAGTGTTTTCTCGTCAGTACGCATTCAAGTATGTCGAATGCGACTTGGGCTATCTGGAAAAAGTGTTTTTCTCGTCTGTACGCATCCAAGTATGTCGCATGCGTCTTGCGCTATTTGAAAATAAAGTGTTTATCTCGTCAGTACGCATCCAAAATAGGTGTCGAATGGCGACTTGTGCTATCTGGAAAAAAGTGTTTTTCTCGTCTGTACGCATCCAAGTATGTCGCATGCGTCTTGCGCTATTTGAAAATAAAGTGTTTTTCTCGTCAGTACGCATCCAAATAGGTCTTATGCGACTTTTATCTGGAAAAAGTGTTTTTCTCGTCTGTACGCATCCAAGTATGTCGCGTCTTGCGCTATTTGAAAATAAAGTGTTTATCTCGTCAGTACGCATCCAAGTATGTCGCATGCGACTTGTGCATTCTGGAAAAAAAGTGTTTTTCTCGTCTGTACGCATCCAAGTATGTCGCATGCGTCTTGCGCTATATGAAAATAAAGTGTTTATCTCGACAGTACGCATCCAAATAGGTCTTATGGTCGGACGCTATCTGGAAAAAAATTGTTTTTCTCGTCTGTACGCATCCAAGTATGTCGCATGCATCTTGCGCTATTTGAAAATAAAGTGTTTATCTCGTCAGTACGCATCCAAATATGTCGAATGCGACTTGTGCTATCTGGAAAAAAGTGTTTTTCTCGTCTGTACGCATCCAAGTATGTCGCATGCGTCTTGCGCTATATGAAAATAAAGTGTTTATCTCGTCAGTACGCATCCAAATAGGTCTTATGGTCGGACGCTATCTGGAAAAAAGTGTTTTTCTCGTCTGTACGCATCCAAGTATGTCGCATGCGTCTTGCGCTATTTGGAAATAAAGTGTTTATCTCGTCAGTACGCATCCAAATAGGTCTTATGGTCGGACGCTATCTGAAAAAAGTGTTTTTCTCGTCTGTACGCATCCAAGTATGTCGCATGCGTCTTGCGCTATTTGAAAATAAAGTGTTTTTCTCGTCTGTACGCATCCAAGTATGCCGAATGCGACTTGCGCTATCTGGAAAAAAGTGTTTTTCTCGTCTGTACGCATCCAAGTATGTCGCATGCGTCTTGCGCTATATGAAAATAAAGTGTTTATCTCGTCAGTACGCCTCCAAATTTGGTCTTATGGTCGGACGCTATCTGAAAAAAGTGTTTTTCTCGTCTGTACGCATCCAAGTATGTCGCATGCGTCTTGCGCTATTTGAAAATAAAGTGTTTATCTCGTCAGTACGCATCCAAATAGGTCTTATGGTCGGACGCTATCTGGAAAAAAAGTGTTTTTCTCGTCTGTACGCATCCAAGTATGTCGCATGCGTCTTGCGCTATTTGAAAATAAAGTGTTTATCTCGTCAGTACGCATCCAAATAGGTCTTATGGTCGGACGCTATCTGGGAAAAAAGTGTTTTTCTCGTCTGTACGCATCCAAGTATGTCGCATGCGTCTTGCGCTATTTGAAAATAAAGTGTTTATCTCGTCAGTACGCATCCAAATAGGTCTTATGGTCTGCGCTATCTGGAAAAAAGTGTTTTTCTCGTCTGTACGCATCCAAGTATGTCGCATGCGTCTTGCGCTATTTGAAAATAAAGTGTTTATCTCGTCAGTACGCATCCAAATAGGTCTTATGGTCGGACGCTATCTGAAAAAAAGTGTTTTTCTCGTCTGTACGCATCAAAGTATGTCGCATGCGTCTTGCGCTATTTGAAAATAAAGTGTTTTTCTCGTCTGTACGCATCCATGTGTCCGCATGCGACTTGCGCTATCTTGAAAAAAGTGTTTTTCTCGTCTGTACGCATCCAAGTATGTCGCATGCGTCTTGCGCTATTTGAAAATAAAGTGTTTATCTCGTCAGTACGCATCCAAATAGGTCTTATGGTCGCACGCTATCTGGAAAAAAAGTGTTTTTCTCGTCTGTATGCATCCAAGTATGTCGCATGCGTCTTGCGCTATATGAAAATAAAGTCTTTATCTCGTCAGTACGCATCCAAATAGGTCTTATGGTCGGACGCTATCTGGAAAAAAGTGTTTTTCTCGTCTGTACGCATCCAAGTATGTCGCATGCGTCTTGCGCTATTTGAAAATAAAGTGTTTTCCTCGTCTGTACGCATCCAAGTATGCCGAATGCGACTTGTGCTATCTGGAAAAAAAGTGTTTTTCTCGTCTGTACGCATCCAAGTATGTCGCATGCGTCTTGCGCTATTTGAAAATAAAGTGTTTATCTCGTCAGTACGCATCCAAATATGTCGAATGCGACTTGTGCTTTCTGGAGAAAAAGTGTTTTTCTCATCTGTACGCATCCAAGTATGTCGCATGCGTCTTGCGCTATTTGAAAATAAAGTGTTTATCTCGTCAGTACGCATCCAAATATGTCGAATGCGACTTGGCTATCTGGAAAAAAGTGTTTTTCTCATCTGTACGCATCCAAGTATGTCGCAAGCGTCTTGCGCTATTTGAAAATAAAGTGTTTATCTCGTCAGTACGCATCCAAATAGATCTTATGGTCGGACGCTATCTGGAAAAAAAGTGTTTTTCTCGTCTGTACGCATCCAAGTATGTCGCATGCGTCTTGCGCTATTTGAAAATAAAGTGTTTTTCTCGTCAGTACGCATCCGGTGTATGCGACTTGCGCTATCTGGAAAAAAATGTTTTTCTCGTCTGTACGCATCCAAGTATGTCGCATGCGTCTTGCGCTATTTGAAAATAAAGTGTTTATCTCGTCAGTACGCATCCAAATAGGTCTTATGGTCCGACGCTATCTGGAAAAAAGTGTTTTTCTCGTCTGTACGCATCCAAGTATGTCGCATGCGTCTTGCGCTATTTGAAAATAAAGTGTTTATCTCGTCAGTACGCATCCAAATAGGTCTTATGGTCGGACGCTATCTGGAAAAAAAGTGTTTTTCTCGTCTGTACGCATCCAAGTATGTCGCATGCGTCTTGCGCTATTTGAAAATAAAGTGTTTATCTCGTCAGTACGCATCCAAATAGGTCTTATGGTCGGACGCTATCTGGAAAAAAAGTGTTTATCTCGTCAGTACGCATCCAAATAAGTCTTATGGTCGGACGCTATCTGGAAAAAAAGTGTTTTTCTCGTCTGTACGCATCCAAGTATGTCGCATGCGTCTTGCGCTATTTGAAAATAAAGTGTTTATCTCGTCAGTATGCATCCAAATAGGTCTTATGGTCGAACGCTATCTGGAAAAAAAGTGTCTTTTGTTACATCCCGCGCCTAAATTTTTCGCGATTTTATAGCTTTTCCTCATAAAAACGACTAAGTTCCTTTTTAGCGCATTCGAAACGCGCGCCAAGGCACGCCATGACACCGAACCTCACCCAGCGGCCGAGCGCGGCACTGCGGTAGAGTAAGCTTCCGCCGAGCGCCAGAGACGGCGCTCAGCCCGGGCCCCTCTCTCTTGGAGTTCCCCACTCTCGACCGCCGCAGCGGCCGAGCCGCCGAAATCGAGGGACTCCAGAGCGGGCCCAGTCTCAGCCAGTCGATCTCACGATTCCGAACTGTCAAGTTCTAGCTCCTAAACCGAACTCTGATTCTAATACTAGTTCTAATTCTAATTCCAATCTTAATCTTAATACTAAACTCTAAGATTTTTTATAACAATTTATAAATTCTTCTATTAGTGTGTGAATATATATATATATAATATTTAAACGTTGTGGTTATTAAATGCATCCTTGCTCTACGCGAATTATATTCTTCTTACCGAGCACGTGCCTTTATTTTAATTTTACAACTTTGAACAATTGTGATACTGTGATCTCGGAATTCTTGATATCTGCTTAGAGAGGACCACCGCTCACAGATATAGCCGAAGTATTCTTGATAGTGAGGACCACCGCACATCGAGCAATCACTGACGCAACATTTATTCCGAGAATGCTCAATTATTTAAAATATAATGCCTAAGACTCGCCGTGCTGGCAAGAAGAACCAACTACGCCGATTACGCCAGAATTACGAACGTTCCGCGGATCGTTATCATCCTTCCCTTGTTGATAAAAATTACTGTGATCCGGAATATGAACTTTTAATCGCGAACGCATCGAAAGTGACGTGCAAGATCGTGTGGCCAGAGCAGCTCATCCCTATCGACGCCGACGTCACGCCGTACCGACCCGCTTCCACCCTTTCGGGAGATCCACGTGGAGCACCGCGGTCGCCGATCACTACGCAGTCAATTGATCAAACCAACGGACCACGTGGCGAATAATCTTGGAAAATATAGAAGCCATCTTAAGAGTAAGTAGACGCCAAGAAAATCCTGTTCGCACAAGTTCGCCAGATCCCTTTTGTTTTTTGTATAGAGTTTCACTTTTACGACTTGTTTTTTGTATAGAGTTTCACTTTTATGACTTTACCTCGACCCTTCGGCGCCGCACAGCATTCCTAAGCGTTTCGAGCACCCTTCGAAGTAAATCGCCAACACTGTCCCGCGAATTACACGCGATTGTGAGAAAATTAAATTAATAATAATTAATTATATTAATAATAATTAATTACATTAATAATAATTAATGTCAACAATAACAACCAATCACTGAAGTTCCCCTTTTTGAACTTAATTGATTCGCGTTTAAGCTCACCCCCGAAATCGAAAATTTTAACTCAATCTTCTTGAGATTTGACGCAATGACCCAGTGACTTCCTCGAATCCCTTTAACGCAGCTCTGAACTAAAGGGACTCTACCCTCGGTCGAATTTTCTCTATACGGCAGAATTCTATATCAAATTGCACATCAAAATCACATCACTCCTAATGCGACCTCGCGAATTTCACAACCTTACCACCCCCGCCCCTTCTATCCCCCTTGACCTATCTCAAAGATTCTGCCAAAAGGCGTGTGGATTTGCTAATAATAATACCAAAGCCGCGCTTTGTGCCTTCTGTTACTACTCTTTGCCCACCGAAGAGCGCCTACAGTATAATTACGTAATAAAACACAGACTTATTATTGGTGAGAGTATAGGGTATGCATGCTATTCTTGCAGCAGTAGATTGAGTAGTATCAGGATTAGCGACGAATGCTTTGAGTGCTCCCAGCGGTATCTGGACTATTGGTTACGACCCGCTAACTTCCATACTAATCAAGACGGTAATATAGTGATCCCCATTGTGTACCCCGAAGAAGACTCTACCGACACGGAGTCCGAGGACTAAGTCCGAGTACTTCAGATCGCGCGTATCCCCGGGGAGAACCGCCTAGGTTTGCCAGACCCGAAAAAGCGATCGAGTCTCGTAGTGTCCGACTTATCTTTTAGACCCGCGACACCCCGGGACGTAACAAATTTGGTGACAGCGGTGGGATACGAGAAAAACTCGGATAAAATTAGTCTGATATGCCGGACACCCGCAGCGGAAAGGCTACGGCCAAACCGTTGACCGAAGCGGAAATCGAAACGATACAAGTTAAGCTTAATGAAAAAGACGAAAGACTAAAGGAGGAAGCAGCGCTTTTGAAAGAACAGCGTGAAGAATACGAAAGAAACGTGCGAGATCTTAATAAATATCGTGAACAAATGGATAAAGAAATGCGCAAAACGGTTGCCATAGGCGATGACGCGCCGCGAGTCGCGAGCGACGAATTATTACGCGAAGTAGAACATATGCGCCGGGAACTCGAGCAGCTTCGTAGGGAAAACCATCCAACATCGCGACATTCCGGACAAGGGTTCCCTCTACGCGATTCCCAGGAATATCAATATGATCTTTCCTCAGGATCGACGCAAATCCCTAAGGTCTCTTTTCGCGAAGCCACGGATTCAGTTCCTAGTTTTGACGGTTATAATATTCCCCTGTCGCAATTTAACAAAGCCTGCCGGCGCGCCAAGGAAATCATTCCTCCCTCAGCAGAAAGAAACCTCACAAAACTATTAATTAATAAATTACGCGGACGCGCCTACAGCGCCGTAGAAGACGAACCCTGTGATAATATAACTCAATTAATCGACCTTCTGACAACCGCCTTCGGATCTAAGAAGACAATAGACCAGCATCGCGGCGAACTTAGCATGATCTATCTGAAACCGCAAGAACACATCTTAGATTACATTAGTCGAGTGAAGGAACTCCGCGCCGCAATCCTCGACGCCGAGCGCCGCGAATCTGGAACCGTAGCATCCGCGACAGAAGCCGAAATTAACTTGTTGACGGGACGATCATTTTGTAAAGGACTACCACTAGAATATCGCCTGCAAATGGGAGAAAATCTTTATTATAAACCTTTTGAAGCTTTCTCAGCCGCCAAGATGATCGCGAAGGAACAAGAACTAGATAAAAATCGATTCGGTACGCGCAACCAATTAAACTATGAAAACGGTAATACAAATTTTAGCAGGAGGCAATATGCACCTCCACACACTTCCGCGAGAACGATATTAGTGACCCCAGATCAAACCGTGCGTCTCCAATGATGAGTTCTCGAGCAAACCACCCCCGCAGCGACCGTTCACCATATGAATATTCGCGATTTGATCGCTCACAAA
Organism: Camponotus fellah; assembly: GCA_030586385.1. Taxonomy (NCBI): domain Eukaryota; kingdom Metazoa; phylum Arthropoda; class Insecta; order Hymenoptera; family Formicidae; genus Camponotus; species Camponotus fellah. Next base: position 19,341 of record JAPIVC010000704.1, on the reverse strand, counting down.
GCAGCTATTCACGCGCGGAAACCTCACGCAACGCACCTCAATATCCGGCGCGCTCACGAGACGAATACTCGCGCACTAACACCTTTCCTAGCAATAATAACTATTCCACCAGCATATCCCGCGACCCTCCCTCAAGGGCAACTGACCGCCCAGACGCAGGTCAAGAAGTAAAACAATGCAGGTATTGCAAAAATCTCGGACACGAAATCAGCGAGTGCCGAAAACGCGCGTACAACAACTCTCGAGGAAATGACCAGGGAAACCCGCAAGGCCCCGCGAGACCGACGGGCGACGCTCGCCAAGGGCCCTCGATACGCGAAATACGCCCGGTAAATCCGATAAACGCAGAACCCTCCGGGAATACCGAATAGCAACGCTGAATCCACAAAATTTCCCGCGCGCCTACCGTCGCGTTAGCCGCTGACGGGCTCACACAAAAAACCGCCTTTTATGGTAGATACAGGCGCCTCCCTCTAATCTCATCAAACGACGAAACGTTCATCCCGAGATTAACATCCGTAAAACCGACAGGTTATACCTCTGCGGTATAACGAAAGGTAGGATTGAGACACTCGGGTCTATACAAGTTCATTACATGGGCCACCCCCTCGAGTTGCATGTAGTAAATAATAATTTCCCGATTCCGCAAGAAGGTATCTTAGGGAACGACTTTCTCCGCGACGCGTCAAATATACATTTAAAAGAAAGATACGTCTCATGGAAAGGAATACAAATACCGTTCGCGGAACACGAAACCCTCGTAGTACCTGCCAGGTCGCGCGCAACCTTTTATGTCAAGGTACAAAATCCAGAAGTCACGACAGGATACATCCCGCGACTTAGCGTCGACAAGGATGTTTACCTAGGAGAAGCATTAGTGACGAATCAAAATGGTAAAGCATACCTACATGCGGTCAATTCCAGTGACACTGACAAGAAATTTGATCGTACCGACGGTCGAACTACAGGAAATAGAGATCACGTCGGACGACCCCCTCGTTAAAAGCGAGACCGAACATACAATAACCAGCGGAGTGTTGGCGGTCTCTGCCGAACCAACTTCCGGAAAATCATGACCGACTTCAGGCCATCCGAGACTCGCTTCGCCTAGAACACTTAAACCAAGAGAAGAAGCTGATCACGTGTCGCAACTAATTCAAAAGCATCATAGCTTAATTCAGGCTACCGACCGATAAGCTAGAACACACCTCTGTCATATCACATAAAATTCCCACAACCGACGAACATCCCATTAACACGAAACAATATCGCTTCCCACCAATCCATAAAGAAGAAATAAATAAACAAATCACAGAACTCCTAAACAACGATGTTATTAAACCATCCAACTCTCCCTATAATTCTCCTCTCTGGATAGTCCCCAAAAAACCCGACTCTAAAGGCAATAAGAGATGGCGCATGGTAATAGATTATCGTGCGTTAAATGAAAAAACCATAGGCGACGCATACCCCCCTCCCAAACATCGCTGAAATACTAGATCAATTAGGCAGTGCGAAGTATTTTAGTGTTTTCGATCTCGCATCAGGGTTCCATCAGATACCGATGGACAAAATGCATGCAAAGAAAACCGCGTTCTCTACTCCTCACGGGCATTATGAGTTTAATCGCATGCCCTTCGGTTTGAAAAAATGCACCCGCGACATTCCAGCGACTCATGGACCAGGTTCTATCGGGTTTACAAGGAACCGAGCTCTTCGTCTATCTGGACGACATCGTACTGTACGCAAGCTCCTTGCGCGAGCATGAACTTAAATTCAACAAACTAGCGGAAAGATTAAAAAGAGCCAACCTAAGGCTACAGCCCGACAAATGCGAATTCTTAAGAAAAGAGGTCGGGTACTTGGGCCACATTATTAGCGATAAAGGAGTGAAACCGGATCCCGAGAAAATCCGCGCGGTTAAAGATTTTCCCAGACCGAAACACGCAAAAAACATCAAACAATTCCTAGGCCTCGCGGGTTATTATCGCCGATTTATCCCGAATTTCTCTAAATTAGCGTTCCCCCTTACAGAATTACTAAAAAAGGATAGAGAATTCAAGTGGAACAAGAACAAGCGTTTGCAACTCTCCGCGACTCCCTGTGCACGCAACCTGTCCTACAGTATCCTGATTTTACTAAACCCTTCGTTCTCACCACTGATGCCTCGGGATACGCCATAGGCGGGATATTAAGTCAAGGAGCCGTTGGAAAAGACCTACCTATAGCCTATGCATCACGCTTACTCAATAATGGAGAAAAACTATTCCACAATAGAGAAAGAGCTCCTCGCTATTGTATATTGCGTGAATCACTTCCGGCCCTATCTATACGGACGAAAGTTCACGTTAGTGACAGATCACAAGCCACTCATGTGGCTGCATTCTGTAAAAGATCCTACCTCCCGGCTCGTCCGCTGGCGTCTAAAATTGGCCGAGTACGAGTACGAAGTAATGTACAAAGCGGGAAAAACCAACGTAAACGCGGACGCACTTTCGCGGAACCCCACTCCTATATCCGCCAAAAAGGATTCCCAAATCCTAATCCTTGAAAACGAACCCCTATCATCCGATTCAGATGAATCTCTATTTTCCACAGTGCCGGACCGGACACTAACGAGGGTGGCACGCCGACCAACGCGGAGAAGGAAACGCCCCCGACCTTACCTTGCGACCAGCTAAATGAAGCTGAAGAATATGCGAATAGCGAAAGCGAAACCAGTACCAGGAGCGATTATGAAAGTAGCTCCGAGTCCGATGACGACGAACGATTGTTCGAAAACCCGAATGAACCCGCTACTATACGAAATCCAGCGGGTCCTAATATAATAACAATACCCGACAATTTCACTACGCGACGCGATAACCTCGTTATTATTTTCACTACACAGCAAGGCATCCCGATCGACCAAGGAGCTCGCATGCTCGCGGAAACAGGCTCACTACCGTTAATCAGAAACGCGACATTGGGCAGAGCTCGCGTCGACCGAAATGGCTCGCGGCGAATCATATCCTTAATCGTCAAAGATAGAGTATCGGGAATTACAGAAAAGGAGATTATTAAGGAAGCAATACACTCCTTGTTAGACGTCGTCACCGAACTCGATCTACAATCGATCTCCATTGCTAGAGGCAATGTCGATAATGTATCTTGGGAAACAGTATATATGCAAATTGTTCGAATTTTAAGTGAAACTAGAATTAAAATCTTCATTTGTAAAAACGATATTATAATACCAACGGAGGAGAATAGACAGCAAATTCTCTTGGAGAATCATTGTTCTGCCGTTGGCGGACACAAGGGTGTTACAAAGACATACAACCGTATTAAAAGAGATATCATTGGCCGGGAATAAAAGCGAGCGTTCAATCATATATAAAAAATTGCCGCGCTTGCCAATTAAAAAAATTGGTGAGAACAAAAACTCGACAACCTATGATACTCACTGACACCCCTGACTCCGCCTTCGACAAAATCTCCATGGATATCATGGGCCCCTTACCGACGACACAGTCGAATAATTCTTACTATACTCACCATACAGGACCTTTTAACTAAATACTCGCTCGCGATACCGCTCCAACACGCCGGAGCCATAGAAGTAGCCGATGCGCTCACAAATGAATTTATATGTACCTTCGGCGCCCCTAAGGCGATTCTAACCGATCAAGGATCGCACTTCTTAAATAGTCTCATGCGGAACGTCGCACGTAAATTTAAGATCAAGCACTATAAAACTACAGCGTATAGACCACAGGCCAATGGCTCGGTCGAAAGATCACACCAAGTCTTGTGGGAATACTTGAAACAATTTGTAGATAAGAACAACGAATGGGACAAGTGCCTAAAACTTGCGTCTCTTTCTTATAACACCAGCGTACATGAAGGCACACAGTACACACCGCATGAACTCGTGTTCGGTAAAACCGCACGTACCCCAACAAGCGATCCCGCTGTCTCAGACACAGCGAACGAAAGCTACACGGAATATCTCACAACACTTTTTAACAATATTAAAGACGCACAAACTATCGCGCGTGAAAACCTAACGAGCGCCAAAAAGAAATCTAAAAGATATTACGACCGTAGAATTAGGGTACGTAACTTTAAAGTAGGTGATAGTGTTTACCTCCTCAAGGAGCCCTCGAAAGGGAAATTAGGAGACCAGTACGTAGGCCCTTATAGAATCTTAGAAGTTCGTAAGAATCACAATGTAAAATTAGCTATTAGTGCTACCAGAACCCGCGTAGTACACGCAGATAAGCTCAAGCACTCACCGCACTGCGCCCCCCACTACGGAAGATTCCCCCACCCTAGAACCCCTATATCAACGGAAGCTGGACGGAGGACCGGCCACAACTCAATCGAACGTAACACCATGAGCATCGCCATAACCACCATGGATACCCAGGCCTGCATCACCGTCTTGATCCTGTTGTTACCTGCCGCATCGCATTGTCTTGTCGGATACGACTGTGGAGGACAGGGACTGAATATTACCTCTCTGTCGCTCTTGGACATAGGCAAGTGTGCTGTCGATGATATAGAACCTAAGAAAGAGATTACCTATGTACAGCTATTACAGTTGTCAAACTACGATCATACGCACGTAATGCAATGCAAAGTTGAAGTCGACCGCACCATATACTATTGCGGAATGCATTCGCACATTTCTATAGTCCGGGGAGGACGTCGTCAATATACGATAGAACTCACCGAGCCTATCTGCAAGAAGCTACAGGACACAGGAACCATCGATATCGGGACGGGCCGAAGAAGCATCCTTCAATCCTTCAAAAGGAATAGCACGGATGTACGAAGTATCACTCTCGCGGGCACAACCAAAATAGACGGAAGCTGCACCGGAACCCAGTACGGAGACGCCTATGGGACCTGGGAAAACGTTGTCGTCCAAGCCATTGTAAAAGTAACCCTTCGAAACTTCGAAGCAGTCATCGACCGGAACGCGAACGAACTAATCCTGCCATCTGGAGTACACTGCAGGGCACCCACAGGAGAGTGCCTGGACCAAGACGGTTCGGAAACATATTGGACCGTCACGCCCAGAGACAGCTGTCACTTCGACCAGTACGACGTACTTTACGAAGGTCCGGCTGACAAACTCACAGCGCAGACGAGTGCCGATACGCCGACGGTGTACACGGTGACAACGAAGGAAACGACCTTCGCCCTCACTAAAACCACGGAAACAACACTATGCGGCTATAAACTTATGTCAACGGAACACCCGAAATTATTCGTGCTAGAAACGGAAAAGGGGAGGACGTTCAAAATACGTACCCGAATATCCGTCAATAATCTAGACATATTCGCGTATGTAAATTCTAAATTTATATACGTAGAAAAACATATCAAAACGCAACTAACGCAACTGTATCGCGATATTATGGAACAAAAATGCGCGCTTGAAAAGGAAATATTACAAAACGCGCTCTCGCTAGCCAGTTTCGCCCCCGATGAAATGGCGCATCGCATAATGAAAGAACCCGGCTACACTGCAGTTGTAGCAGGTGAGGCCTTGCACCTGGTCAAATGCCTAGCCGTGGAATGCCGAGTACGACCGACAGATGAATGCTACAACGAAATTCCGGTAAGCTACAAAAATCAATCACTCTTCATGCTACCAAGAACTAGAATACTCACCAAAAAGAACGCAAGGGACTGCAATGAATTCCTGCCAGTAATGTATAATATACAAGGCAGCTGGTATCGCCTGATGCCACGTCCACAGGAGACAGCAGCACCTTCGATTATCCAGCCACTCACGAAACCTACCTGGAAATACGTGAGCCCATCCTCCTCGCCACTAGCGGCATCTATACTAGCGAGGACCTGGATAGACTCCGAGACCACATCATGTTTCCCATGGAAAAACCGTCGATGTTAAATACAATAGCAAGAGGCGCTATGGGAAGAGAAATACCGGCAGGAAGCATATCAATGCTAAATCTGCTGGACGAAAAATCGCTGGACCAAATAGCGGAGAACGCAGGGCAAAGACTATGGAAAGGATTTCTTACGTTCGGGTCAGCTAGCGCCGGCGTAATTGGAATTTTCATCATAATCCGTCTAATAAAACTAATCGTGGATACCATCATTCACGGTTACGCTCTACATTCGATATATGGATGGAGCCTACACCTGTTAGGAGCAGTCTGGACCTCAGTGACAAACTTGCTCCTGCATTTGGAACGCCAAACCAACGGAGGGACAGCGGAAATCCAACGGCCCCGCAAAACCCCCTCAACGCCCGAATTTCTACCCCCCGAAACCCACCCCATAACCGAAGAAGAACATCCCCTTACCCAACAGCCCCGCAAAGGTGAAGTGCAAAAAGACTACCAAGAACTGCGTAAAATATTAACCGATAGTGTTTAAGATAGAATAAAACAATGTAATTAGAGATAAGTTGCGAGTGAAAATTAATTTAAGTGATTGCATGGTAAAATTAAGCGCAAAATGTTGGGACATTGCCCAACATTTTAATTTAGGGGGGAGGGTGTTACATCCCGCGCCTAAATTTTTCGCGATTTTATAGCTTTCCCTCATAAAAACGACTAAGTTCCTTTTTAGCGCATTCGAAACGCGCGCCAAGGCACGCCATGACACCGAACCTCACCCAGCGGCCGAGCGCGGCGCACGGTGGTAGTAAAGCTTCCGCCGAGCGCCAGAGACGGCGCTCAGCCCGGCCCTCTCTCTTGGAGTTCCCCTTGACCGCCGCAGCGGCAGGCGCCGAAATCGAGGGACTCCGGAGGCGCCCAGTCTCAACAGTCGATCTCACGATTCCGAACTGTCAAGTTCTAGCTCCTAAACCGAACTCTGATTCTAATACTAGTTCTAATTCTAATTCCAATCTTAATCTTAATACTAAACTATAAGTTTTTATAACAATTTATAAATTCTTCTATTAGTGTGTGAATTATATATATATATATTTAATGTTAAGCTTTGGTTATTAAATGCATCCTTGCTCTACGCGAATTATATTCTTCTTACCGAGCACGTGCCTTTATTTTAATTTTGCAACTTTGAACAATTGTGATACTGTGATCTCGGAATTCTTGATATCTGTTTAGAGAGGACCACCGCTCACAGATATAGCCGAAGTATTCTTGATAGTGAGGACCACCGCACATCGAGCAATCACTGACGCAACATTTATTCCGAGAATGCTCAATTATTTAAAATATAATGCCTAAGACTCGCCGTGCTGGCAAGAAGAACCAACTACGCCGATTACGCCAGAATTACGAACGTTCCGCGGATCGTTATCATCCTTCCCTTGTTGATAAAAATTACTGTGATCCGGAATATGAACTTTTAATCGCGAACGCATCGAAAGTGACGTGCAAGATCGTGTGGCCAGAGCAGCTCATCCCTATCGACGCCGACGTCACGCCGTACCGACCCGCTTCCACCCTTTCGGGAGATCCACGTGGAGCACCGCGGTCGCCGATCACTACGCAGTCAATTGATCAAACCAACGGACCACGTGGCGAATAATCTTGGAAAATATAGAAGCCATCTTAAGAGTAAGTAGACGCCAAGAAAATCCTGTTCGCACAAGTTCGCCAGATCCCTTTTGTTTTTTTGTATAGAGTTCACTTTTACGACTTGTTTTTTTGTATAGAGTTTCACTTTTATGACTTTAACTCGACCCTTCGGCGCCGCACAGCATTCCTAAGCGTTTCGAGCACCCTTCGAAGTAAATCGCCAACACTGTCCCGCGAATTACACGCGATTGTGAGAAAATTAAATTAATAATAATTAATTATATTAGTAATAATTAATTGCATTAATAATAATTAATGTCAACAATAACAACCAATCACTGAAGTTCCCTTTTTTATTGAACTTAATTGATTCGCGTTTAAGCTCACCCCCGAAATCGAAAATTTTAACTCAATCTTCTTGAGATTCGACGCAATGACCCAGTGACTTCCTCGAATCCCTTTAACGCAGCTCTGAACTAAAGGGACTCTACCCTCGGTCGAATTTTCTCTATACGGCAGAATTCTATATCAAATTGCACATCAAAATCACATCACTCCTAATGCGACCTCGCGAATTTCACAACCTTACCACCCCCCGCCCCTTCTATCCCCCTTGACCTATCTCAAAGATTCTGCCAAAAGGCGTGTGGATTTGCTAATAATAATACCAAAGCCGCGCTTTGTGCCTTCTGTTACTACTCTTTGCCCACCGAAGAGCGCCTACAGTATAATTACGTAATAAAACACAGACTTATTATTGGTGAGAGTATAGGGTATGCATGCTATTCTTGCAGCAGTAGATTGAGTAGTATCAGGATTAGCGACGAATGCTTTGAGTGCTCCCAGCGGTATCTGGACTATTGGTTACGACCCGCTAACTTCCATACTAATCAAGACGGTAATATAATGATCCCCATTGTGTACCCCGAAGAAGACTCTACCGACGGCGTTCGGGGACTAAGTCCGAGTACTTCCAGATCGCGCGTATCCCCGGGGAGAACCGCCTAGGTTTGCTAGACCCGAAAAAGCGATCGAGTCTCGTAGTGTCCGACTTATCTTTTAGACCCGCGACACCCCGGGACGTAACACTGTACGCATCCAAGTATGTCGCATGCGTCTTGCGCTATTTGAAAATAAAGTTTTTATCTCGTCAGTACGCATCCAAATAGGTCTTATGGTCGGACGCTATCTGGAAAAAAAGTGTTTTTTCTCGTCTGTACGCATCAAAGTATGTCGCATGCGTCTTGCGCTATTTGAAAATAAAGTGTTTATCTCGTCAGTACGCATCCAAATAGGTCTTATGGTCCGGACGCTATCTGGAAAAAAAGTGATTATCTCGTCAGTACGCATCCAATAGGTCTTATGGTCGGACGCTATCTGGAAAAAAGTGTTTTTCTCGTCTGTACGCATCCAAGTATGTCGCATGCGTCTTGCGCTATTTGAAAATAAAGTGTTTATCTCGTCAGTACGCATCCAAATAGGTCTTATGGTCGATGCTATCTGGAAAAAAAAGTGTTTTTCTCGTCTGTACGCATCCAAGTATGTCGCATGCGTCTTGCGCTATTTGAAAATAAAGTGTTTATCTCGTCAGTACGCATCCAAATAGGTCTTATGGTCGGACGCTATCTGGAAAAAAGTGTTTTTCTCGTCTGTACGCATCCAAGTATGTCGCATGCGTCTTGCGCTATTTGGAAAATAAAGTGTTTTTCTCTGTACGCATCCAAGTATGTCGCATGCGTCTTGCGCTATTGAAAATAAAGTGTTTATCTCGTCAGTACGCATCCAAATAGGTCTTATGGTCCGGACGCTATCTGGAAAAAAGTGTTTTTCTCGTCTGTACGCATTCAAGTATGTCGCATGCGTCTTGCGCTATTTGAAAATAAAGGGTTTTCCTCGTCTGTACGCATCCAAGTATGTCGCATGCGACTTGCGCTATTTGAAATAAAGTGTTTATCTCGTCAGTACGCATCCAAATAGGTCTTATGGTCGGACGCTATCTGGAAAAAAGTGTTTTTCTCATCTGTACGCATCCATGTATGTCGCATGCGTCTTGCGCTATTTGAAAATAAAGTGTTTTTCTCGTCTGTACGCATCCAAGTATTTCGCATGCGACTTGCGCTATTTGGAAATAAAGTGTTTATCTCGTCAGTACGCATCCAAATAGGTCTTATGGTCGGACGCTATCTGGAAAAAAAGTGTTTTTTCTCATCTGTACGCATCCAAGTATGTCGCATGCGTCTTGCGCTATTTGAAAATAAAGTGTTTATCTCGTCAGTACGCATCCAAATAGATCTTATGGTCGGACGATATCTGGAAAAAGTGTTTTTCTCGTCTGTACGCATCCAAGTATGTCGCATGCGTCTTGCGCTATTTGAAAATAAAGAGTTTTTCTCGTCAGTACGCATCCAAGTATGTCGCATGCGACTTGTGCTTTCTGGAGAAAAAGTGTTTTTCTCATCTGTACGCATCCAAGTATGTCGCATGCGTCTTGCGCTATATGAAAATAAAGTGTTTATCTCGTCAGTACGCATCCAAATAGGTCTTATGGTCGGACGCTATCTGAAAAAAAAGTGTTTTTCTCGTCTGTACGCATCTAAGTATGTCGCATGCATCTTGCGCTATTTGAAAATAAAGTGTTTATCTCGTCAGTACGCATCCAAATATGTCGAATGCGACTTGTGCTATCTGGAAAAAAAGTTTTTTTCCGTCTGTACGCATCCAAGTATGTCGCATGCGTCTTGCGCTATTGAAAATAAAGTGTTTATCTCGTCAGTACGCATCCAAATAGGTCTTATGGTCGGACGCTATCCGGAAAAAAGTGTTTTTCTCGTCTGTACGCATCAAGTATGTCGCAAGCGTCTTGCGCTATTTGAAAATAAAGTGTTTATCTCGTCAGTACGCATCCAAATAGGTCTTATGGTCGGACGCTATCTGGAAAAAAAGTGTTTTTCTCGTCTGTACGCATCAAAGTATGTCGCATGCGTCTTGCGCTATTTGAAAATAAAGTGTTTTTCTTGTCTGTACGCATCCAAGTATGCCGAATGCGACTTGCGCTTTCTGGAAAAAAAGTGTTTTTCTCATCTGTACGCATCCAAGTATGTCGCATGCGTCTTGCGCTATTGAAAATAAAGTGTTTATCTCGTCAGTACGCATCCAAATAGGTCTTATGGTCGAACGCTATCTGGAAAAAAGTTTTTTTCTCGTCTGTACGCATCCAAGTATGTCGCATGCGTCTTGCGCTATTTGAAAAAAAAGGTTTTTCTCGTCAGTACGCATCAAGTATGGTCGGACGCCTTTCTTTCTGGGAAAAGTGTTTTTCTCGTCTGTACGCATCCAAGTATGTCGCATGCGTCTTGCGCTATTTGAAAATAAAGTGTTTATCTTGTCAGTACGCATCCAAATAGGTCTTATGGTCAGACGCTATCTGGAAAAAAAGTGTTTTTCTCGTCTGTACGCATCCAAGTATGTCGCATGCATCTTGCGCTATTTGAAAATAAAGTGTTTATCTCGTCAGTACGCATCCAAGTATGCCGAATGCGTTTGTTATCTGGAAAAAAAGTGTTTTTCTCGTCTGTACGCATCAAAGTATGTCGCATGCGTCTTGCGCTATTTGAAAATAAAGTGTTTATCTCGTCAGTACGCATCCAAATAGGTCTTATGGTCGAACGCTACTGGAAAAAAGTGTTTTTCTCGTCTGTACGCATCCAAGTATGTCGCATGCGTCTTGCGCTATTTGAAAATAAAGTGTTTATCTCGTCAGTACGCATCCAAATAGGTCTTATGGTCGGACGCTATCAGGAAAAAAAGTGTTTTTCTCGTCTGTACGCATCAAAGTATGTCGCATGCGTCTTGCGCTATTTGAAAATAAAGTGTTTATCTCGTCAGTACACATCCAAATAGGTCTTATGGTCGTGCTATCTGGAAAAAGTGTTTTTTTTCTCGTCTGTACGAAGTATGTCGCATGCGTCTTGGCTATTTGAAAATAAAGTGTTTATCTCGTCAGTACGCATCCAAATAGGTCTTATGGTCGGACGCTTCAGAAAAAAGTGTTTTTCTCGTCTGTTGCGCATCAAAGTATGTCGCGCGTCTTGCGCTATTTCAATAAGAGTTTTTCCCGTCTGTACGCATCCATGTATGCCGCATGGCGACTTGCGCTATCTTGAAAAAATTGTTTTTCTGTTCTACGCATCCAAGTATGTCGCATGCCTCTTGCGCTATTGAAAATAAAGTGTTTATCTCGTCAGTACGCATCCAAATAGGTCTTATGGTCAACGCTTTCGGAAAAAAGGTGTTTTTCTCGTCTGTACGCATCCAAGTATGTCGCATGCGTCTTGCGCTGTTGAAAATAAAGTGTTTATCTCGTCAGTACGCATCCAAATAGGTCTTATGGTCGGACGCTATCTGGAAAAAAGTGTTTTTCTCGTCTGTACGCATCAAAATGTCGCATGTCTTGCGCTTTTGAAAATAAAGTGTTTATCTCGTCAGTACGCATCCAAATAGGTCTTATGGTCGAACGCTTTCTGGAAAAAAAGTATTTTTCTGTCTGGCATCCAAGCAGCCGAATGCGACTTGTGCATTCTGGAAAAAAGTATTTTTCTCATCTGTACGTATACAAGTATGTCGCAGTCTTGCGCTATATGAAAATAAAGTGTTTATCCCCGTCAGTACGCATCCAAATACGTCTTATGGTCGGACTGGAAAAAAAGTGTTTTTCGTCTGTACGCATCAAGTATGTCGCATTGCGTCTTGCGCTATTTGAAAATAAAGTGCTTTTCTCGTCTGTACGTTCAAGTATGCCGAGGACTTGTGCATTCTGGAAAAAAAAGTATTTTTCATCTGTACGCATACAAGTATGTCGCGTGCGTCTTGCGCTATATGAAAATAAAGTGTTTATCTCGTCAGTACGCATCCAAATACGTCTTATGGTCGGACGCCATCTGGAAAAAAATTGTATTTCGTCTGGGGGGGGGTTTTGTTGCATCCAAGTATGTCTCATGCGACTTGCGCTATTGAAAATAAAGTGTTTTCTCATCAGTACGCATCCAAATAAGTTTTTAAAGGTCGAACGCTAATTGGAAAAAAAGGGTTTTTCTCGTCTGGCTTATTCAAAAGTATGTCTCATGCGACTTGCGCTATTTGAAAATAAAGTGTTTTTCTCGTCAGTACGCATCCAAATAGGTCTTATGGTCGAACGCTATTTGGAAAAAAGTGTTTTTCTCGTCTGTACGCATTCAAGTATGTCGCATGCATCTCACGCTATTTGAAAATAAAGTGTTTATCTCGTCAGTACGCATCCCAAATGTCGCATTCGCCGCGCTATTTGAAAATAAAGTGTTTATCGTCAGTACGCATCCAAGTATGTCGAATGCGACTTGTGCTATTTGGAAAAAAAAGTGTTTCTCGTCTGTAGGCATAAGTATGTCGCATGCGTCTTGCGCTATATGAAAATAAAGTGTTTATCTCGTCAGTACGCATCCAAATACGTTTTATGGTCGGAACCGCGCTGGAAAAAAAAAAGTGTTTTTCTCTTCTGTACGCATCATATGCGCATGCGACTTATATTTATAAATAAAGTGTTTTTCTCTCGTCAATTTACCGCGTCAAATAAGGTCTTATGGTTCGGAACGCTAACAATGGAAAAAAAGAGGTTTTTCTCGTCTGTACGCATCCGTGTATGTCGCATGCGTCGCGCTTTTTGAAAGTCAAGTTTTATCTCGATGGTACCCATTCCCAAATAGGTCTTATGGATTGCCACACCCGCTTTCTGGAAACAGTAACTTTTCCGTCTGTACGCATCAAGATTATGTCCAGTTCGTCTTGCTTTGAAAAAAGTTTTTCTCTCGCAACATCAAATGGGTGTTATGGCCACGTCTACTTTAAAATAAAGTGTTTTCACTCTTCTGAAGCGCATCCAAGGGGTCTTATGGGTTGGACGTACTTTTGGAAAAAGTGTTTTCTCATCTGCGAGCATCCGGTATTCTTCGGCATATTGAAATAAATGTGTTTATCTTGTCAGTACGCACGCCCAAATAGGATCCTTATGGTCAATGTGACGCTAGATCTGGAAAAAGGGTTTTTTTCTCGTCTGTATGCATCCGAGCCTATGTCGCGCCTTGGCTATTTGAAAATGAAGTGTTTATCTTGTCAGTACCAAACAGATGGTTCTTATCGGTGGTTGACAACTGGAAAAAGGTGTTTTTTAGTCTGTACGCCCAAGTATAGTCGCATCTTCTTGCTATTTGAAAATGGTATTTATCTTGTCAGTACACCGAATAGGTCTTATGGTGGACGCTAACTGGAAAAAAAATTTTTTCTCGTCTGTCCCCATCCAAGTATGTCGCAAGCGTCTTGCGCTATTTGAAAATAAAGTGTTTATCTCGTCGTACCATGAATAGGCCTTATGGTCGGACTCTCTCTGGGAAAAAAATGTTTTCATCGTCTGTACGCATCCAAGTATGTCGCATGCGTCTCTGCGCTATTTGAAAATAAAGTGTTTTCTCTAGTCTCTTCGCATCCAAGTAGGGGAACTTATGGTCCGGACTCTATCGGAAAAAAGTGTTTTTCTCGTCTGTACCATCCAAGTATGTCGCATGCGTCTTGCGCTATTGAAAATAAAGTGTTTTCTCGTCAGTACGCATCAAAATAGGTCTTATGGTTCGGACGCTATCTGGAAACAAATGTTTTCCCTGTCATGCGCGTCAAGTATATCGCAAGCGTCTTGCGCTTTTTGAAAATAGTGTTTATCTCGTCAAGGTACGCATCAAATGGGTCTTATGTTCGGACTATCTGGAAAAAAGTGTTTCTCTCGTCTGCGCATCCCAATATGTCGCATGCGTCTTGCTTATTGGAAAATAAAGTGTTTATCTCGTCGGTACGCATCCGAATAGGTCTTATGGTCGGACGCCAACTGGAAAAAAAAGGGTTTTTTTCTCGTCTGTACGCGTCCAGGGTTGGCGGTGCGTGCCCACGTCTCTGGGCTTTGAAAAAAAGTCTTTTCTCATTGTACGCATCCAAATAAGTTTTATGCGTCGGCTGTTCATATATGAAATAAAAAGGGGTTTATCTCGTCTGTACGCATCCAAAGATGTTTGCGTCGGACTTTAATCTGGAAAAAAATGTTTTTCTCATGTACGCATCAAGATATGTCGCATGCGTCTTGCGCTATAGGAAAATGTCAAGTGTTTTCTCAGTCAGCGCGCATCAAAATACGTCTTATGGTCCGGACGCTTTGCCTGGAAAAAAGTTTTTTCTCATCTGTATACATCCAAGTGTGTCGCTTGGTCTACGCTATTGAAAATAAAGTGTTTTCTCGTCAGTACCCATTTAAAAACAGTATTCGACTTGGCCATTCTGGAAAAAAGTGTTTTCTCGTCTGTACGCATCAAGTATGTCGCTGTCTTGCGCTATATGAAAATAAAGTGTTTATCTCGTCTACGCATCCAAATAGGTCTTATGGTCGGTGTGCTATCTGGAAAAAAGTATTTTCTCGTCTGTAGCATCTCCAAGTATGTCACTACGTCTTGCGCTATTTGAAAATAAGAGTGTTCTATCTCGTCGGTACGCCCAAATAGGTTTTATGGTCGGACGCTAACTGGAGAAAAAGGGTTTTTTCTCGTCTATGCATAAGTTTTAGTCGAATACTTGTACATTCTGAAAAAAAGTATTTTTCTCATCTGTACGCATACAAGTATGTCGCATGCGTCTTGCGCTATATGAAAATAAAATGTTTATCTCGTCGGTACCGCATAGTAAACTCTTTTGTCGGACCTATCTCTGGAAAAAAAAGTGTTTTTCTCTATGTACGCATCCAACTATCGTCGCATGCGTCTTGCGCTATTTGAAAACAAAGTGTTTTCTGGTGTGTACGCATCAGTATGCCGGATTAGACTTGTGCATTCTGGAAAAAATCTTTTCTCATCTGTACGCAAGTATGTCGCATGCGTCTTGCGCTATTTGAAAATAAAGTGTTTTTCTCGTCAGTACGCATTCAATATGTCGAATGCGACTTCTTTTGGAAAAAAATGTTTTTCTCGTCTGTACTCATCAAGTATTCGCATGCCGTCTTGCGCTATAAATAAAGTGTTTATCTCGTCAGTACGCATCCAAATAGGTCTTATGGTCGGACGCTATCTGGAAAAAAAAGTGTTTTTCTCGTCTGTACGCATCCAAGTATGTCGCATGCGTCTTGCGCTAGTTGAAAATAAAGTGTTTTATCTCGTCAGTACGCATCCGGATAAGTTTTATGGTTGGACGCTAGCTGGGAAAAAAAGGGTTTTTCTCATCGTCATACGCATCCAAGTTTGCCGAATGCGACTTGGCTGCATTCTGGAAAAAAAGGTTTTCCTCATCTGTACGCATACAAATATGTCGCGGGTGCGTTATGAAAATAAAATGTTTATCTCAGTCAATTACATCAATACGTCTCTATGGTCCGGACGCTATAAAAAGCTTTCCTCGTATGCGCATCAAGTATCATCGCGCGCGTCGCGCTATTGAAAAATAAAGTGTTTTTCCTGTAGTCTGTACGCATCCAAGTATGCCGGAATGAGACTTGTGCATTCTGGAAAAAAAGTATTTCCTCTCATCTTAACGGCATAAAGTATGTCGCAAATCCTCTTCTCTAAAAAATAAAAGTGTTTATCTCGTCAGTACGCATCCAAATACGTCTCTATGGTCGGACGCTATCTGGAAAAAAGGTGTCTTTCTCGTCTTCATAAGTATGCGCATGCGGAAACTTGCGCTTTTGAAAATAAAGTTTTATCGTCAGTACACGCATCAAACTCAGTTTTTTAGGTTGACGCTAAATCGAAAAAGGCTTTACTCGTCTCTACATCTCCATGTATGTCTCATGCGACTTGCGTATTTGAAAATAAAGTGTTTTTCTCGTCGGTACGCATCCAAATGGGTCTTATAGTCGAACGCTTTCTGGAAAAAAGTGTTTTTCTCGTCTGTACGCATTCAAGTATGTCGCTATCTCACTTTGAAAATAAAGGTCTATCTCGTCAGTGCCCATCGGTATGTCGCTGCGTCACGCGCTATTTGAAAATAAAGTGTTTATCTACTCATTACGCATCAAGTATGTCGAATGCGACTTGTGCTATTTGGAAAAAAAGTGTTTTTCTCGTCTGTAGGCACAAGTATGTCGCATCGTCTTGCGCTATAAAAATAAAGTGTGTTTATCTCGTCAGTACGCATCCAAATGTCGTCTGCTGGTCGGATTCTATCCGGAAAAAAAGTGTTTTTCTCGATCTGTATGCATCCAAGTATGTCGCATGCGACTTGCGCTATTGTATCAAGTGTTTATCTCGTCAGTACGCATAAATGATTTAACATGGTCCGGACGCTATTTGGAAAAAAAAGGGTTTTTTCTCGTCTGTACGCATCCATCTTATGCCGCAGCCGCTTCGATGAAAATAAGTGTATATCTCGTCAGTACACATCCGAAACGGGATTTTATGGTCAGGACGCTGTTTGAAAATAAAGTGTTTTCTCGTCTGTCGCCGCATCCAAAGTATGCCGAATGCGACTTAACTTTCGGGAGAAAAGGTAGTCTTTCTCCATCTGTATTATCCAAGTATGTCGCATGGGTCTTGCGCTATGTGAAATTAAGGGTGTTTATCTTGTCGTACATATCCAAATAGGACGGTCAGACGCTATCTGGAAAAAATTGTTTTTCTCGTCTGTACGCATCTTAGTTATGTCGCATCATCGCTATTTGAACAAAGTGTTTATCTCGTCAGTACGCATCAGAGTATGTCGAATGCGACTTGTGCTTTCCTGGAAGAAAAAGCGTTTTTTCTCGTCTCGTACGAGTAAGTATGTCGCATGAACGCGCTATATTAAATCTCAATGTTTATCTCGTCAGTACGCGATCCACGTCTTATGGTCCGGACGCTATCTCGAAAAAAGTGTTTTTCTCGGCTCTGTATGCATCAAGTATGTCGCGCTGCTTGCCTATTGAAAATAAGTGTTTCTCATTAGTACGCTAAATAAGTTTTGCCGGGTCGACGCTAACTGGAAAAAAAAGGTTTTCTCGTCTGTACGCATCCATGTATGCCGCATCGACTTGCGCTATTTGAAAATAAAGTGTTTCTCGTCAGTGCATCCAATACGTCTATGGTCGGACGCTATCTGGAAAAAAAGTGTTTTCTCGTCTGTAGCATCAAGTATCGTCGCATGCGACGCGCTACTAAAAAAGATTGTTTCTCGTCTAGCTGCATTCAGCGTGCCAGGTGCGACTTGCGCTATGAAAATAAAGTGTTTATCTCGTCAGTACGCGCCCAAATAGGTCTTATGGTCGGACGCTATCGAAAAAAAAAAGTGTTTTCTCAGTCTGCTATCGAGTATGTCGCATGCGTCTTGCGCGCTATTGAAAATAAAGTGTTTTTCTCGTCTGCGCATCCAGTATGCCGAATGCGACTTGCGCTTATAAAAAAGTGTTTATCTCGTCAGTACGCATCCAAATACGTCTTATGGTCGGACGCCATCTGGAAAAAAGTGTTTTTCTCGTCTGTATGCATCAATATGTCGCATGCGACTTGCGCTATTTGAAAATAAAGTGTTTATCTCATCAGTACGCATCCAAATAAGTTTTAAGGTCGAACGCTAATTGGAAAAAAGGGTTTTCTCGTCTGTATGCATCAAGTATGTCTCTTTTGACTTGCGCTATTGAAAATAAAGTGTTTTCTCGTCAGTACGCATCCAAATAGGTCTTATGGTCGAACGCTTTCTGGAAAAAAGTGTTTTCTCGTCTGTACGGTTCAAGTTTGTCGCATGCATCTCACGCTATTTGAAAATAAAGTGTTTATCTCGTCGATACGCATCCAAGTATGTCACATGCATCACGCGCTATTTGAAAATAAAGTGTTTTTCTCGTCAGTACGCATCCAAAGTATGTCGAAGCGACTTGTGCTATTGGAAAAAAGTGTTTTTCTCGTCTGTAGGCAAGTATGTCGCATGCGTCTTGCGCTATATGAAAATAAAGTGTTTATCTCGTCAGTACGCATCCAAATACGTCTTATGGTCGGATGCTATCCGGAAAAAAGTGGTTTTCCTCGTCTGTATGCATCAAGTATGTCGCATGCGACTTGCGCTATTTATAAATAAAGTGTTTATCTCGTCAGTACGCATCAAAATAGTTTATGGTCGGACGCTAACTGGAAAAAAGGGTTTTTCTCGTCTGTACGCATCCATGTATGCCGCATGCGACTTGCGCTATTTGAAAATAAAGTGTTTATCCCGTCAGTACGCATCCAAATAGGTCTTATGGTCGCGCTTTCTGGAAAAAAATGTTTTCTCGTCTGTACCATCCAAGTATGTCGCATGCGTCTTGCGCTATATGAAAATAAAGTCTTTATCTCGTCAGTACACATCCAAATAGGTCTGATGGTCGCACGCTATTTGAAAATAAAGTGTTTTCTCGTCTGTACGCATCAAGTATACCGAATTCGACTTGTACTTTCTGGAGAAAAAGTGTTTTTCTCATCTGCACGCATCAAGTATGTCGCATGCGTCTTGCGCATATGAAAATAAAGTGTTTATCTTGTCCAGTACACATCAAATAGGTCTTATGGTCAGCGCTATCTGGAAAAAGTGTTTTTCGTCTGCGTCCAAGTATGTCGCATGCGACTTGCGCTATTGAAAATAAGGTGTTTATCTCGTCAGTACGCATCCAAATAGGTCTTATGGTCGGACGATATCTGGAAAAAGTGTTTTCTCGTCTGTACGCATCAGTATGTCGCATGCGTCTTGAATATGAAACAAAGTGTTTATCTTGTCAGTACCATCGAAAGGTCTTATGGTCAGACGTGCTGGAAAAAGTGTTTTT